>JAEAOA010002287.1:392500-450000 GCA_016746295.1 Potamilus streckersoni | reverse complement strand
TAGCTCTCCTTTTCTTGGCATGATACAGCCAATATAAAGTGCAGAATTTGCCATTAAAAACAAATCAAGCAGCCAACCAGCTATCCGGTTTAATTATTATTGAAATAAAACATAAATATTTGCAACACCATAATAAGTTATATGCACAAAAATAAACACAACCATAAAATTGTGAAAACATGCCTATAACTTGGATCCATATTCCATTACATAATATGCAATCATGGCGTGTTTTGTTTATTCTACTGATTACTCCTTTTAAACTGCAAAGACCCAGATCTGTCAGACTAATATAAGATGGTAGATCTGAATCTGTGCCAATTGCAATAGACCTGGATTTATTGTCAATTTGTCTGGAAGTATTTCACAAGCTAAACAAAATATATACCTGGATTTATTGTCAACTTATCTGGAAGTATTAAACAAACTAGGCATCCCAAGTATTAGTTGACATTAATCTACGGTCAGCATATACAATTAGTACAAAATGAAGTATAAAGTGCAGGTTGAAAAAGTATGTTACATAAAATTTTGTTTTACATTAAAGTGTTCCATTCTTCAGATGGATTATTTTGAGCTAATTTTTATAAACTACAACGTTCTGACAAATTATTTTTGTTATTATTTCTTGAGACATTAAGTTGATTAATTTATTCAATTTTCTGACAGTTTATTTATTTTTTCCCTTTCCCCACACAGAATAAAGAACTGATCAACGTAAACTGTTTTGCTACAAGATGTCGTTTGGGTCATTAATTAAATAATTTAATCTGAATACACAACATAAGGAATAGAAGAAAGTTTACTTATAAAACTCAATGCTTCTGTAGATGATAATGAGATTTTTTGATACTTGTAGAACATGTACTCCAGAGTACCAGCCTGTCAGATCACGACTTTCTACTATGTGGGCTTTGCATACATGATGATGCGACGTTACCAGGATGCCATTAGGACCTTTTCCAACATCCTGCTTTATATACAGAGGACCAAACAGATGTTTCAAACCAAGGCCCAGATGTATGATCAGGTAATTAAAGTCAGTTGCCAGACTGAAATAGATTTAACACCATGAAGTAGCAATTTGTCATAGCTTGCCTATTTTTGTTAATGTTATTGTTGTAACAGCCACAACACTTAAAGGCCCAACAAGAAATGTTTCTTTTATGGAAACTGACAATAGCGTATTTTGTTTGCAAATTAACAAAAGTTGATAGTCACAAAAATTGATACTTAGTAAATATTAGATATAATTGTAACAGTTATTTTCCTACAGATAGGGTGTTACATTAGCCAGGTAGGTAATGCATCAGACTTGTATTGCGGGTGTCATGGGTTTAGTACTTGACCAGACCATCATGGGTTGTGCTTGGGAAGGCACTTAGCTCCCATTTTCTTGGAATGATTTAAGTCAATAATATGTTCAGTATGCCATCCCCCACCCCCAAACCATCAGCTACTTTCCCACTGGACAAGTTTGATCAGCACAGATCCATAACATTGCTGCAACACTTGCATCGCAATAAAACATCAGTAATGTATAAATTCAGCATTAGTATGTACAGTTTACTTTACATGGTATTTGCATCAATATCGAGTGTTGAGGGCTCATGACATGATTAGTAAATTCTGTCGAAATTAGTATTCAGTACATTTCCCAATCAAATTCCTTTTTTTATTGTAAGTTTGCCATGTGTTTTGGCAGAGAGGTAAAGACTAAAATGTTCATTACATCAATGTTTATATTAAATACAGCAATAAAAACCATGTTTTGAATTTTATTTCGAAAGTTGTAGATTTGGCTTTAATGAATACATTTCTAACAAATTTTCATAATTGTTAGCAGACTTGTGCTCTAGGTTCATTGATGTAAATTAAAATTTTTCTTGAGCTGAAAATTGTTCCATAGATGGAATTTTGTAACAATAAAGTAAATTGTATGATTTATAATTTTAATGTGTATAAATTATACTTTTTGTAAGAACACATTCTTTCTTAAAGTGGCATTCACATTTTATAATTCCAATTTTTATGAAAAGACCATGTTTTTACTTCAGTCTGATTGGATGTAATTTACAAACCCTAGACTAAAATCGCCCATTAGAAGTTAAAATCCTAAAATTGTGGACCTTCCTGCGCTCCATCACTTATCCATTTTGCCAAAGAAAGCATATGGCAGCTTTACAAGCCAGTCTTCAAAAATTTATGCATTTTGCTTCAACAGTAATTAAAAGTCAGGGTCATATGACAAGCAAGGGATCTCTCTAAAAAATGGACATGAATTTACTTTTGGAAAGAAAACAATGCATAAAAGCAAGAACAGTGAATGCTATAACAGTATATGCTATATGCAAGCCTAATCTGAAAAACAGGAATTGCATCCACCAGTTTTTTAAAATTAAATACAATAATTATGACAAGCTCCTTAGATCGCTGGCATGACACGCTCTTACACTCTACCCTATATTACTATATGAAAATCTATGACTCGTGGCTAGGGAAGATGGAGCTATGTATTCTGTCGTAGTGAAGTGGCTAATGAAAGAAAGCTTTGAGGTACCTTAAAGTGAATGCTTTGTTGTTGAACTCGGCTGATATGATGACAGAAATGAAAATTTTTTTAATTGCAAATATTAAATGATGTGTAAATTGTTATCTAATCACTCAAAATGTTAACATAAAGTCCTTTAGACTTTATTTACTTTGTGAGTATTTAATAAAATTTACTTATCAGTAAATACACAACCATGGTAATTTAATCCTATAATAATTTTTTGTAAGCATACATATTCTTTCTTAAAGTATGGGTTTAAAACAGAAACAAGATTAGAATTTTGTTTTATATGATACTGTTTGAGTATTGTACAGTGGAATATCCACCTTCAGTGTTTCTCTGTACAAGGACAGGATTGTGATTGGATGATAAACAGCATCCATATAAGTTTAAGTAAATGGTATGAACATAAACAGCAGTAATTTATTTTTTCATTCATAACTTTACAACATACTATGATATGCAGCATATGATCACGCTCCGAAAAGTTTTTGTTTTTTTATCATGTAATGCATTAGACATCTTTATTTTGCTTTATATTTCCATTTGTTAAAAATATCATTTACTGTTTGGCCAAAGTTAATTATCATATACATTTGACTGTTGTAGATAACAAAGATGAACGACAAGATGTACACTCTGCTGGCTATTTGTCTTGTCCTGCATCCTATCCGCATTGATGAGAGTGTCCATTCCCAGCTTAGAGAGAAATTTGCAGACAAAATGCTTCGCATGCAGAAAGGGTAAAACTGGTTACTCTTGTGTTGGGGGGCCACTAAATGAATTTAGCAGTCACATTGTTCATCTATTGGTTAATGGTTAGATTTCAACAAGATAACATTACAGGGAGTAAATCTGTTTCAACTAGATTTAGTTAGTAGCTTTTTAAAGATTAGGCCTCGGACAATATGCAAGTTTAGCATTGTCCATAATTCCCCATCTCCCAATCTTCCGTTT
This sequence comes from Potamilus streckersoni, assembly GCA_016746295.1. Lineage (NCBI taxonomy): Eukaryota > Metazoa > Mollusca > Bivalvia > Unionida > Unionidae > Potamilus > Potamilus streckersoni. The sequence continues at coordinate 446,489 of JAEAOA010002287.1, read as the reverse complement.
TGTCAGTATAACTTTAGCAAGATTACCAAGAATTCAGTCAGATTTATTAAGAGCTGTATATTGATTGCAGCAGAATTGAAACCGAGTGGGATTTCTCTCTTTGGACTAAACACAAAGCAATGAATCATTGGAATTTATAAAATGAAATACAAGATGTGCGTGTGTGAAACAAATACACTGAATCTCACGCTCCTATCAATAATTGATGCAATTTATCGTACATACACTCATGAAATGATAAAGAAAGAAAAAAAAATACAAAAATATGATTCATTGGCCTCTGCCCTAAAACAAGAAGCACAAATATACTATGTATCATGTAAAATGAGATTCACATACTCTCTTGTACACATTAAGCTTTGAGATTCACGAAATCTCTTGAGATAAAACTGACAAAGGAAAATTAGCAATACTCATAATGTTATTACTATTGTTTCAATTAAATAAATACACAAATAGATGAACACACATCACTGTTAACTGGAATAGTCATTCACTTGACAAACTGTCACTCTACAGTTTATTCACTATACGAACTGGAACTCTCAGTTACACTAGATCCCTTATTGATCCAAGTTCAGATACATCACAGATTTTTTATATGTATTCATTTACATACATGTATTCATGCACATAGGCGGCCTGCCGCAATACAGATAGCTACCTCCAACCATGGGTAGCTACAGTCAGCTCTTATCGGACACTGAATCTCCCTTAAGATATTGTTAGCTCCAATAAGACACCATCAGCCCCAATAAAACATCGTCAGCCCCAATAATGTCCAATGAGCTCAAATAATGGTCGATAGTTTCCCATAAGCTACAATAGTATACAATAGGCAGCAATAGGCTAAAACAAAACAAAACTATTTATTACTAAAATGGTAATAACAAAGCATGCAATGTAACAAAGATTGATCACCTGACTTAACATAAAATGGAAAAGGTTTCACAAATCAAATAAAACAAAGCTTTGACACTTACCCCTATGGCCTGAGACGATGGTGGAAAGTACTTTTACAAGTATTTGCCATTTACTTTTATGTAAATTCATAGATATGTTAAATAATTATTTTTTATGTTATAAGGCAACAGATAAAATAAATTGTTTCCTTTTGCACTAGTTTTAATATTGGGGTAGGTAATTAGGTTTCTTTAAAAAAAAAGTTATATAGCACATAATGATTAGTATATATAATGCACTAAATGCTTTAAGTACTTGGCAAAATCAGTGCAGTTGTTGCACAAATCAATTTTGGAAATTACAAAAATAAATTTTTTTTAAAAAAAATTTACTCAGGGAGAAAAAATTGCTAGGGTTGGCAACGAAAATCAGGTTCAGTCGGCCAACCAGAAAATACAGATATTTTGTTTTTGTCTTAAGTATCTATAGGTATTTCCAAAATATTTATTAAAATGAATGATATGAGGATTGACCCTGTATCTTTCATTATATTAGGGTTTGCGAAGCAAAGAGAAAAAGTTTTTTTGTTGGCTGCTGTCTGATATGTTTTCACGCATATTGCAGTCAGGTATCCTTTGATGATGAGTTTTTAGTGCCACCACTCTTGTGGATAGATTAATTTTATTGCATAAATGTACTGTCATGACCTGTGGTCATGGTTCTTAGGCAAATTATGTTTCATTACTGCTGTAAACAGTTGTACCACAAAACCAGATAAAAACACTACTGTCTTTTATTTAATTCTTTGCAACAATTGCTCAGTAGAGTCAGCAGTCAGGGTGCAGATTGATTTTAGTTTAGTGGCTCCAGAAATGAGGGGAAATAATCAGACCATTTTCCCTGTATCTTCAAGTTAAAGTTGGATGCTGCAGACTTTAAGTTAAAATACACATCACAAACCACCAGTGTAGTGTTTTCACATCTGGTTGAATTTTGATCTTGAAAACTGATCCTTCTATGCAGACCTCATGTGAAAAATCACCTGTCTTGAGAGACTATTGTATCTTTGCCAAGGAAGTGATTTCTCAAGACAGGCTTTTTTGTAGTAGTAAATATTTCTTACATCTATTTTGATCTCCAGGTATTTCAGATCTAAACAAAAAAAAAACAGCTTTGATCTGAAAATCTGGGTGTCAACATTAAATGACATGTTCAGATCACAGTTATTGAAAACAAATGTTATTGATATACTCAGTGTTTCCACATTTTAGAGATAAGCTTCAGTTTACACAGGTTGAAACTATTGGGTGGTACTGCATTTATAATTAAACACAGTAATTATCTGCCTGGTTGTGTGGTTTATCTTTTATCAGCAGAACTAGTATGACATTTAGTAAATCTTAAGTTCTATGTATTCTAGGACATTAATAAAAAAAATGCACATTTTATTTTTGTGTGTATATGTAATTCGCTGATCATACCAGATTTAAAATTTCAGTTCAAGCAACCTCTTCCCTATTTTCTAAATAGGGTCATAATGAGAAAGTTTGGGAAATTGAGTTATTAGTTAAATTTTGTTATGGCATAACAGTTACTTTTATGCTTGTAAACATAGGTTCTAATACCAAAAATCCATTTAAAATCACAATTTTGGGCAGTGTGGTGAAATAGAATGTGGATGGTAGTCATCATTTTTTAGCAAGGTGAAGTGAGCTTTGCTTTCCTGACATGTTGAAATGAAATTTCATGCATGAAGACAAATTTTATTCAGTTTGCAGGTTACTATGAGCTGCATAAATTAAGATGTCTAACTTAACATAGCAAGTTAAGTTCTGTTCTATTCTAGAACAAAAGACTCCATTTTATTCTTAGAAATTGCATCACTGAATCAAATCTGCTCAAATTGTGCATCTCAGAAATTGCATTACAAAATGAGATGTGCTTAAATTGAGCATTGCAGATGCAAAGCCTGTTCATTATGATATTGTATTTTGTTGAATTACCCCTATTGTTATTGTTAGGATATTCTTTGTGTCAGAAGTATAGGTGGGAATCACTACCACCAGTTTCCAGTTGTAAACATGTTTTTCAGTTTGGCACATCTTCACTAAATTCAATGTTTTAAATTGATTTTGAAATGCCACAGATGGGAAAAGATTGTTCAGTGTAATGTATATTGGCGTTGCTCATTTTTTAATTTTTTTAATAATAAATTCTGTTTATTTCAGAGATATAGCTGAATTTGAAGCCAACTTTGGTTTTGCCTGTCCCAAGTTTTTGTCTCCAGTTCCACCAAACTATGATACTACTCTGAGCATCACAGATTTTCACAAGGTTAGCTGATTTGCAAACAAATTGTGACATTGACTTCTTTTTCATTTATTATTGTACATGCCCATACTTTAAGAAGGGATTTTTGCCAATAACTGTGGGGGTAAGCATTTCTTGTTTATAAGCATAAATTTACCAAGTTTGAAAGCTTTTTGAAAAACAATACATTGTGTCTTGGACATGTCAAAATTAAGTTTTATTGTCAGACTGGCATAAAAAAATTTGAATTTGATTGATTCTTTTAAAAATTGGGTAGCATACATGCACATGCACTGTGAGAGTTTTACACTTGTGTTGCATAGAAAAGTTCCAGAAGGCAATAATTCATATTCCAGGGCATAATCTCTAACGCTTACAGGTTCAAGTTTCATTTCAGCACCAAATGCAATTTTTTTTGTGCTGGTAACAAGTTTCATAAAAATTATCATGGTATTGAAACAATGTTGTCCTGAGGATTTTAATAAAATTTGAAATAATTTTGAGAAAAATAATGTTTTGTCAGTTTATTTTGACTGCCTAATGAATCCAACTTGATTTTGCTGAGCAATTATGTTTGCTTTTTCTGTCACAGGAACCATTCCAACTGCAGCTCAAAGTGTTCCTTGAGGAAGTGTCTCAGCAGATACACATACCTACCATTAGAAGGTAAGCCATTTTATATGTCCTCCGTTCCTCATTCATGCCATTATATACATCCTCCTTTCCTCATTCATGCCATTTTATACATCCTCTTTTCCTCATTCATGCCATTTTATACTTTCTCCTTTCCTCATTCATGCCATTTTATACTTTCTCCTTTCCTCATTCATGCAATTTTATACTTTCTCCTTTCCTCATTCATGCCATTGTATACTTTTTACTTTCCTCATTCATGTCATTTTATACTTCCTCCTTTCCTCATTCATGCCATTTTATACTTCCTTTTTTCCTCATTCATGCCATTTTATACTTTCTCCTTTCCTCATTCATGCCATTTTATACTTCCTTCTTTCCTCATTCATGCCATTTTATACTTTTTCCTTTACTCATTCATGCCATTTTATGCTTCCTCCTTTCCTCATTCATGCCATTTTATACTAACTCCTTTCCTCATTCATGCCATTTTATACTTCCTCCTTTACTCATTCATGTCAATTTATACTTTTTCCTTTCTTCATTCATGCCATTTTATACTTCTTTCCTCATTCATTCCATTTTATACTTTTTCCTTTCCTCATGTCATTTTATACTTTTTCCTTTCCTCATTCATGTCATTTTATACTTTTTCCTTTCCTCATTCATGCCATTTTATGCTTCCTCCTTTCCTCATTCATGCCATTTTATACTAAATCCTTTCCTCATTCATGCCATTTTATACTTCCTCCTTTACTCATTCATGTCAATTTATACTTTTTCCTTTCTTCATTCATGCCATTTTACACTTCCTTCTTTCCTCATTCATGCCATTTTATACTTTTTCCTTTGCTCATTCATGCCATTTTATACTTCCTCCTTTCCTCATTGATGCCATTTTATACACTCTCCTTTCTACATTCATGCCATTTTATACTTCCTCCTTTACTCATTCATGCCATTTTTTAATTTCTCCTTTCCTCATTCATGCCATTTTATACTTTTTCCTTTCTCATTCATGCCATTTTATACTTTCTCCTTTGTTCATGCCATTTTATACTTTTTCCTTTACTCATTCATGCCATTTTATACTTCCTTTCCTCATTCATGCCATTTTATACTTTTTCCTTTACTCATTCATGCCATTTTATACTTCCTCCTTTCCTCATTGATGCCATTTTATACTTTCTCCTTTCCTCATTCATGCCATTTTATACTTTTTCCTTTCCTCATTCATGCCATTTTATACTTTTTCCTTTCCTCATTCATGTCATTTTATACTTTCGCATTTACTCATGCCATTTTATACTTTCTCCTTTCCTCATTCATGCCATTTTATACTCTCCTTTCCTCATTCATGCCATTTTATACTTCCTCCTTTCCTCATTCATACCAATTTATACTTTCTCCTTTCCTCATTCATGCCATTTTATACTTTTTCCTTTCCTCATTCATGCCAATTTATACTTTCTCCTTTCCTCATTCATACCATTTTATACTTTCTCCTTTCCTCATTCATGTCATTTTATACTTTCTCCTTTCCTTATTCATACCAATTCTCCTTTCCTCATTCATACCATTTTATACTTCCTTCTTTATGCCATTTTGGTGGAAGAGACACATTAATTTAGGCTTACTTCCCACTACCTTCAGCAGTTGATTTTCATATTCCTTTCTTTCACAGTCATATTTGTGTTCACCACCACATATAGTATTATGTTGGATGGAGATATTTTGCTTTAGGCTCATATACCACTGGCTTCAGTATATTTCACATGAGGGCGCCTAATTTGTGATGATGTTATGAAGACTAAACCTTCAGTATTTTGTGGCCAATAATATTTTTTATTTTAAAACAATAAGTGAGTTTGGAAAGAGTAAGAAAGTAATTAATCAAAATAATAAACATCACTTTATCTTTGGGAATTGATTAAGTGTGAAGAATCAAAACCTTAAGGAGGACTTAAAAAGGTTCTACCTGATTGTCAGGATTAAAGTTGTGTGTGTGTGTATATATATATATATATATATATATATATATATATATATATATATATATATATATATATATATATATATATATATATATATATATAACAAAACTAAATGTGTCACATTTATTTGTAGTTATAATCTGTTGTCTCAGTGTACTTTACAGGCATTCATGATTGCATTTGATAGTGAGTAAATTATAACAAACATATTTTTATTGTAAATTAAATGTCTTTTAAAGTATGGTAAGTTGAAGAAAGGATAATTATGGCATGGACTTTGATATTCCATCTTTATCCTGCCACTTTTGTGCTTTTAAAAATGTATGACCCAATTAGATTTTATTCTAAACTAAATAAGTGAATTGTTACCATTGATTTTAGGAAACAAAACATGATTAATCAGTTTAAATGTCAAAATATCTTCCAAAGAAAACTTTTTCCAACAAAAGTAGTCTGAAAATGTAGAGTTTTGATTTGAGTTGGCAAGACTGATGTCAGTTTTTGTTTCTGGAGTTGGTTGATCAACATTTGTTTTTGTAATTTAGAATCAGAAAAAAACAAAATCTGAATCTTTGTAGTATGTATAGTGATTGATTTTTACATATTTTTTATATAAATGCTATTGTATTGTTTCAAAATGAGAAACTACTTAAATTGAGCCTTGCTTGGCTTATTAATGAGTTCAGTTTTTTACAAGCATCAGGAACATATTTTTTCAAAAGATTGTTATTCTTTTTATTAAAACATATAATAAAATGCCAAGCAGTACACCATTCCAAGCACAAGTAACAGATTATGTTGTAATACATTATGCAATAATGTTCCTTTTCCATCGACCATAGTTAAGATGTGTTGAAATCAAATAAAAGCTTTACTTCAGACTTAATTCTCCCTCAAGCTCTATTAAATTCACTCTCTTCTCTCTCAACTCTCTTAGACAAAATCATTTGCACTGTGAACTCACTTAGATTCATTCACTTCTCACTCACATTCACTTGCATCTCCCTCTAACTTTCTTCTCCCATGTTTTTTTTAATCCTGATTATAATGTATTTAATATGATTGGAAAGATGATTCAGATTCACAAAATAGCCAAAGTTCTTGAAGTAATTTCAGAAATAAGAACACATTTTCAGTAAACATTATATTTGTTTCTACCATTTTGTACAATATTTATATATATTTTTTAAATCTCAAACATAATATTGTGATTTGGGATTTAGCTTATATGAAAAATGGACAATTTTCCATCACAAAAGAATCTTCTGTACGAAAAATTTATGTTAAAAAATTATTCCCAATTGTTATGTTTTAAGATATGTATTACTGGTATGCCTTCTTCTGACAAAGTCATTTCTTGGAACTTTTTTGAAGAAGACTAATGATACTTCTAATCCAAATCAGACAGCATCTTGTTTTCTAAACCTTTGTCATACAGATAACATTTGTATTAGTTTTACTGTGCAGAATTTGACTTTGGTTGCAAGCAATCTTAGATAGATGATATCCCATTTAGCAGCTTGTACAATTTTGCATTTAAATTTATGGACATCTTTATTTGGAGGATTGTGAAACAAATTTCATTTAAATTGATGAACTTCTTTTTCAGTTACTTGAAGTTGTACACAACCCTACCCATTAGTAAACTTGCAACCTTCATGGATATTGTAAGTTACTTTCACATCATCTATTTTGACTGTAGTATATAACTTAAGATTACCAAAATACAGCAATCCCCCTCTTGAACAGCCCTCCTGATGACCAGCCACCCGCTTCTTACTTCAAGAATCCCTTGGCATGATGAGTTTGTGTTCAAAAGTACCCTTCAAGAACGGCCACCCCTCTAACATGACCAGCAGCCAGCATATTAATACAAAAATTGTATAATGTTCCCCTCACAAATGGCCACTTTTTAATTCAAATGTCTCCTGAGCAATAATTAATTCATATCGCAATGTAAGGTAAGTAATCAGATTATTTCTGTCGTCAATACATCTCCTGCTGTCAGGTTTCCATTACTGAAAGAAACGTTGGTTGAAGTACATGTAAGACTAAGATTAATATTCTATCATTGTCTATAAAACCTGATGTTTATAGGAAATGGGCTCAACATTGTTATGATAGAGTTTAGGGCTTCACACACATGTTGAGTTATTCTCTTTGATGATTGCAACTGGATGTAACTGTCAAGATCATAACAGGGTCAGCATAGGCTAAAAATAGATTTTGTACATTAACACACAGAGAAAAATTAATCATGAACAAAACAGGGTACCAGAAAGATCAAAACATCATGTGACAACACATTTATCACTTCCTTTAAAAAGAAGGCAATTCGTCCACTCTACAAAAGTTTTGTCTGCATAATTAAATCACATAGAGTTTGCAACATGCAAAAAAATCATTAACAAACATTAACATGTCATCATGTAAACAGAGACATATTTTAGAAGAAAATCGGTTATTTAAACTCTATGACAGATGGGGTGGGGAGAAAGACTTTGCTTAACAATTTTATGTAGAAAAGACTCGAATAAAACAATTTTATGTTAAAAAGACTCAAATAAACGTAACCGATAAGGAGGTTATTCAGCAGCAGTGGGGAAAATGGAAAACAGAAAGAGAATTATGTATGTACCTAGATTTAAATGACGTTTTTGAATGGTTTTGCAATGTGCATGACAACAATACCCGCTCACATATCATGCTTACATGAAGAATAAGAACTATAAATGTATATTCAGTTGAAATAAGTCTATTTTTATGACAAGAAGAACCTTTTATTAATTGCTGTATCTTTGGAACAAAAGATATTAAATGAAAGTATTAAATATTTTGAAGCATGTAGCTTTCTTACTATGTACGTTACATAAACTTCTCTCAAAAAATTAGTCCCCTTTTGGAAAGGCCACCTGTCTAATAAGGCCACTTTTCCAGTGAAGAAGGGGTGGCTGGATAAGAGGGGGACCACTGTATACTTGTCCAATTATAATTTAGAGTGAAATCAAGATTTAAGTGCATTCTTTCGTTTGTGTTGGTTTGTAGAATTCTTCACAAGATTTACATCCCTTTATTTCTGTAAATTTGTTGACATAAATTCCTATATCTAAAAGCTGTATGATATTCAAAAATGGACAAGTGTAGACCTAAGAATGCAAGGACTGGATAATATTGATTTATTTGTAGAACATAATCCTAGGTAGTTATGGAGATAAAATCTTCTACCACATGTCCCTCCTATCTGTTACATATTTCCTTTCTGCTTATTAACATTTGAAGGACTTGATAGATTGAATCTACCTTGTGTATTGAGTTTAATATGAATACAAACTCAGTAGATTGAATCTACATTGTGTATGTGGTCTAATATCAAGACAGACTCACTAGATTAAATCTACATTGTGTATGTGGTCTAATATGAATTCAGACTCAGTAGATTAAATCTACATTGTGTATGTAGTCTGATATCAAGACAGACTCAGTAGATTGAATCTACATTGTGTATGGGATCTGATATCAACACCGACATAGTAGATTGAATCTACATTGTGTATGTGGTCTGATATCAATACGGACTCAGTAGCTTGAAACTATATTGTGTATGAAGTCTAATATCATGAAGGACTCAGTAGAGTGAAATTACGTTGTGTATAATATTTAATGTAAAAAGACGTAGGCCTTGCTTTATTTTCACAAATTGTTTTGAACAAAACTTTACTTTTGCTTAAAATTTCTGTTGAATCAGTTTCATTTTCATTTGATAACTTTGTCAGGACTTTACGGATAACATAAAATTTGCAATAGGGGTTATATTCACACGACCTATATTTACTTAAAGCTTATGGAGTAACACAGCAACTATCAATCAGTCAAATTAGGATGGAGTAACAGTGACTATAAAGCAGTCAGGTTTGGATAGATTAATACACTGACAATAAAGCAGTCAAATTCTGATAAAAACTTGAAGTGCATGTTAGATCTTAGGTGGATACGTATAAAGTTTTATAGTAGAATTCATTTTTTGTACATTTCTCTTGTATTAATGTGTTGGTGAATTGGGAAGGTGATGTGTGCAGACTTCAATGTCCAACATAATTCAGAGGGAAATTAATAAGGATTTAAGTTGAATGCTGCCTCACTTTGTGTCAATGTGTGAAATCCTTTGCCATTTTTACAAGAATCATTCTTTCCCAGAATTTTTAGTTTAATTTCAAGATAATAGAATTTTTTTTTTTATACAGTTCAAAAAATTTAAAAAGAAAGGTATTTAAATGTTGGTAAACTGCTTTGCAACTCAATTAATGGCAAAGTATGTTGCTGCAGTTTTCGTTTATATTATTGGGCAAACAAGTATTTAAATGCATCTGTTGTTTTTAGAATGAAGACGAGTTGAGAACTCACCTGATGTGTTTCAAGGTATGTATAATGAAAAATTACTTTATCAACCTGTTTGGGAAACACTGATCTTAAGAACCTATTATGCTATGCTTTGTATTTCTCTTCTTCACAATGTCTAAATTAAAAATCCAAACATTTATATTTATCATTTCTAATGAAAGTGGGAAGGGTTTAACAGTGTTTGTGTATTTGTGGAAATAGATGGAAATAATAAATGTAATTGGTGTTTGCAAAGTTTATTATATTTGCTCATGTAAATATGCTTCCAGCTATGAACATTATACACCCAGATATGCTATAACTTTACACTGTAAATTCACTAATTATCATGGTGTACTAGAGCTCATGGCATACCAGTATTCTTCATTTACCAGTATTTATGACACACTATTATTCCACACATACTAGTATTTATGACATACCAATATTCCACATGTACTAGTATTTATGACATACCAATATTCCACATGTACCAGTATTTTTGACATACCAATATTCCACATGTACTAGTATTTATGACATACTATTATTCCACATGTACTAGTATTTATGACATACTATTTTTCCACATGTACTAGTATTTATAACATAATCAATATTCTTCTTGTACTAGTATTTATAACATACTATTATTCCACATGTACTAATATTTATAACATAACCCATATTCCACACATACAAGTATTTATGACATACTAATATTCTACATGTACTAGTATTTATGACATACCAATATTCCACATGTACTAGTATTTATGACATATCAATATTCCACATGTACTAGTATTTATGACATACCAATATTCCACATGTACTAGTATTTATAGCATAACCAATATTATACATGTACTAGTATTTATGACATACCAGTATTCCACATGTACTAGTACTTATGACATACCAATATTCGACATTTACTAGTACTTATGACATACCAATATTCCACATGTACTAGTATTTATAACATGACCAATATTCCATATGTACTAGTATTTGTGACATACCAATATTCCACATGTAATAGTACTTATGACATAACCAATATTCCATATGTACTAGTATTTATGACATACTAATATTTCACATGTACTAGTATCAGTGTTTCCCTTGACATTGATCAGATACCAATATTCCACATGTACTAGTATTTATCACACACCAGTATTCCACATGTAATAGTACTTATGATATACCAATATTTACTGTGCACCAATATTCAGTGTTCTGATATTACTTGTGTACAATTGCTTGTGGCATTCTGCATGTTTTGAGGACCATATAGTAAAAGTATTCCATTTTTTAAACACAGTTTTATCTCCTGGTTACCTGCCTGGCATACTTTAGTACAAGTTTGTTATCACTGCTAAACTACTAAACTACTTTGAGAACTTCCACCAAATTTTATTGATACATTGATCCAGATGTCTAGTTTATCATAAAGAAAATACTGTCTCATGGGTCCTGTACGTCAATTGATCCAGATGTCTAGTTTATCATAATGAAAATACTGTCTCATGGATCCTGTATGTCAATTGATCCAGATGTCTAGTTTATCATAATGAAAATACTGTCTCATGGGTCCTGTATGTCAATTGATCCAGATGTCTAGTTTATCATAAAGAAAATACTGTCTCATGGATCCTGTATGTCAATTGATCCAGATGTCTAGTTTATCATAATGAAAATACTGTCTCATGGGTCCTGTATGTCAATTGATCCAGATGTCTAGTTTATCATAATGAAAATACTGTCTCATGGATCCTGTATGTCAATTGATCCAGATGTCTAGTTTATCATAAAGAAAATACTGTCTCATGAATCCTGTATGTCAATTGATCCAGATGTCTAGTTTATCATAATGAAAATACTGTCTCATGGGTCCTGTATGTCAATTGATCCAGATGTCTAGTTTATCATAATGAAAATACTGTCTCATGGGTCCTGTATGTCAATTGATCCAGATGTCTAGTTTATCATAATGAAAATACTGTCTCATGGATCCGGTATGTCAGCCATTTTTAAAAATATTGCCTTCACTACAAAACAAGGTCATGTCAGTACGGGGTTTTCATTAAAATACTTCTTATGATGTCTAGATGGTCCTGAGTGAAATGGTGCAGTTCTGACATGCAGTATATTATTAAAATATTGCAATTTTTGCAAAACTTGGCTGCTCTGTATACTTCATAGATTATCTAAACACTTTAAATCTTACAAGATGAAGACTGATATCAAGTTGAAATCTTACAAGAGGGAGACATATCCAATTGACATCTTACAAGAGGGAGACTGACATCCATTTGAAATCTTACAAGAGGGAGACTGATATCCATTTGAAATCTTACAAGAGGGAGACTGATATCCAATTGACATCTTACAAGAGGGAGACTAATGTACAGTTTAAAGTTTAAATCTTACAAGAGCAAGACCAATATACAGTTACAGTGACAATCCCAAATAAGTTTCTTTTTTACTTTTGTTTAGCTACATGTAGATTTCCTACTGTCAGGTACCAAATGACAGAATGCCATTTATTCTTATTGATAGTTAACATGCTTTCAGAAACAAGTTCCATAATTTCTTCACATTGCAGCATACAAGGTATATGCCATATGTATCATGATATAAACTTTCTTTTGTCTAGCACAAGATGAAGAATGTGGTGTGGACAAAAGGGACAAGTGGTTTGGAGGGAGAATTTCAGTCAGCCTCTGAAGTGGATTTTTACATTGATAGAGTAAGTTGATTGGATCTTAATAACACAGGGAATAGTACTGACATACATTTTTACATTGATAGAGTAAGTTGGTTGGATCTTAATAACACAGGGAATAGTACTGACAGAAGTGGATTTTTACATTGATAGAGTAAGTTGGTTGGATCTTAATAGCACAGGGAATAGTACTGACAGAAGTGGATTTTTACATTGATAGAGTAAGTTGATTGGATCTTAATAACACAGGGAATAGTACTGACAGAAGTGGATTTTTACATTGATAGAGTAAGTTGGTTGGATCTTAATAGCACAGGGAATAGTACTGACAGAAGTAGATTTATACATTGATAGAGTAAGTTGATTGGATCTTAATAACACAGGGAATAGTACTGACAGAAGTGGATTTGTACATTGATAGAGTAAGTTGATTGCATCTTAATAACACAGGGAATAGTACTGACAGAAGTGGATTTTTACATTGATAGAGTAAGTTGGTTGGATCTTAATAGCACAGGGAATAGTACTGACAGAAGTGGATTTTTACATTGATAGAGTAAGTTGATTGGATCTTAATAACACAGGGAATAGTACTGACAGAAGTGGATTTTTACATTGATAGAGTAAGTTGATTGGATCTTAATAACACAGGGAATAATACTGACAGAAGTGGATTTTTACATTGATAGAGTAAGTTGGTTGGATCTTAATAACACAGGGAATAATACTGACAGAAGTGGATTTTTACATTGATAGAGTAAGTTGGTTGGATCTTAATAGCACAGGGAATAGTACTGACATACATTTTTACATTGATAGAGTAAGTTGATTGAATCTTTATAACACAGGGAATAGTACTGACATACATTTTTACATTGATAGAGTAAGTTGGTTGGATCTTAATAACACAGGGAATAGTACTGACAGAAGTGGATTTTTACATTGATAGAGTAAGTTGATTGAATCTTTATAACACAGGGAATAGTACTGACAAAAGTGGATTTTTACATTGATAGAGTAAGTTGGTTGGATCTTAATAACACAGGGAATAGTACTGACAGAAGTGGATTTTTACATTGATAGAGTAAGTTGGTTGGATCTTAATAACACAGGGAATAGTACTGACAGAAGTGGATTTTTACATTGATAGAGTAAGTTGGTTGGATCTTAATAGCACAGGGAATAGTACTGACAGAAGTGGATATTTACATTGATAGAGTAAGTTGGTTGGATCTTAATAACACAGGGAATAGTACTGACAGAAGTGGATTTTTACATTGATAGAGTAAGTTGATTGGATCTTAATAACACAGGGAATAGTACTGACAGAAGTGGATTTTTACATTGATAGAGTAAGTTGGTTGGATCTTAATAGCACAGGGAATAGTACTGACAGAAGTGGATTTTTACATTGATAGAGTAAGTTGGTTGGATCTTAATAACACAGGGAATAGTACTGACAGAAGTGGATTTTTACATTGATAGAGTAAGTTGGTTGGATCTTAATAACACAGGGAATAGTACTGACAGAAGTGGATTTTTACATTGATAGAGTAAGTTGGTTGGATCTTAATAACACAGGGAATAGTACTGACAGAAGTGGATTTTTACATTGATAGAGTAAGTTGATTGGATCTTAATAACACAGGGAATAGTACTGACATACATTTTTACATTGATAGAGTAAGTTGATTGGATCTTAATAACACAGGGAATAGTACTGACAGAAGTGGATTTTTACATTGATAGAGTAAGTTGATTGGATCTTAATAACACAGGGAATAGTACTGACAGAAGTGGATTTTTACATTGATAGAGTAAGTTGGTTGGATCTTAATAGCACAGGGAATAGTACTGACAGAAGTGGATTTTTACATTGATAGAGTAAGTTGATTGGATCTTAATAACACAGGGAATAGTACTGACAGAAGTGGATTTTTACATTGATAGAGTAAGTTGGTTGGATCTTAATAGCACAGGGAATAGTACTGACAGAAGTGGATTTTTACATTGATAGAGTAAGTTGATTGGATCTTAACAACACAGGGAATAGTACTGACAGAAGTGGATTTTTACATTGATAGAGTAAGTTGATTGAATCTTAATAACACAGGGAATAGTACTGACAGAAGTGGATTTTTACATTGATAGAGTAAGTTGGTTGGATCTTAATAACACAGGGAATAGTACTGACAGAAGTGGATTTTTACATTGATAGAGTAAGTTGGTTGGATCTTAATAACACAGAATAGTACTGACATACATTTTTACATTGATAGAGTAAGTTGGTTGGATCTTAATAACACAGGGAATAGTACTGACAGAAGTGGATTTTTACATTGATAGAGTAAGTTGATTGAATCTTTATAACACAGGGAATAGTACTGACAGAAGTGGATTTTTACATTGATAGAGTAAGTTGGTTGGATCTTAATAACACAGGGAATAGTACTGACAGAAGTGGATTTTTACATTGATAGAGTAAGTTGGTTGGATCTTAATAACACAGGGAATAGTACTGACAGAAGTGGATTTTTACATTGATAGAGTAAGTTGATTGGATCTTAATAACACAGGGAATAGTACTGACATACATTTTTACATTGATAGAGTAAGTTGATTGGATCTTAATAACACAGGGAATAGTACTGACAGAAGTGGATTTTTACATTGATAGAGTAAGTTGATTGGATCTTAATAACACAGGGAATAGTACTGACAGAAGTGGATTTTTACATTGATAGAGTAAGTTGGTTGGATCTTAATAGCACAGGGAATAGTACTGACAGAAGTGGATTTTTACATTGATAGAGTAAGTTGATTGGATCTTAATAACACAGGGAATAGTACTGACAGAAGTGGATTTTTACATTGATAGAGTAAGTTGGTTGGATCTTAATAGCACAGGGAATAGTACTGACAGAAGTGGATTTTTACATTGATAGAGTAAGTTGATTGGATCTTAACAACACAGGGAATAGTACTGACAGAAGTGGATTTTTACATTGATAGAGTAAGTTGATTGAATCTTAATAACACAGGGAATAGTACTGACAGAAGTGGATTTTTACATTGATAGAGTAAGTTGGTTGGATCTTAATAACACAGGGAATAGTACTGACAGAAGTGGATTTTTACATTGATAGAGTAAGTTGGTTGGATCTTAATAACACAGAATAGTACTGACATACATTTTTACATTGATAGAGTAAGTTGGTTGGATCTTAATAACACAGGGAATAGTACTGACAGAAGTGGATTTTTACATTGATAGAGTAAGTTGATTGAATCTTTATAACACAGGGAATAGTACTGACAGAAGTGGATTTTTACATTGATAGAGTAAGTTGATTGGATCTTAATAACACAGGGAATAGTACTGACATACATTTTTCCATTGATAGAGTAAGTTGGTTGGATCTTAATAACACAGGGAATAGTACTGACAGAAGTGGATTTTTACATTGATAGAGTAAGTTGGTTGGATCTTAATAACACAGGGAATAGTACTGACAGAAGTGGATTTTTACATTGATAGAGTAAGTTGGTTGGATCTTAATAACACAGGGAATAGTACTGACAGAAGTGGATTTTTACATTGATAGAGTAAGTAGGTTGAATCTTAATAACACAACTGACATACATTTTTTTACAAAGCAATGTGTAACCTATGCCTAATTGTGATGCCCACTGCAAGACAAAATGCATTGTAATAAGAGGTAGTCCTTCTGGCATCCATCTATTTACCCATCCATTTGTCTGTTACCAGTTTTGGTTCCTGTTCCACCATCTACAGCCACCAATTTTGATAGCTGACTTGTATTTAAGGGAAAACAGTATCAAGTCAAAGGTTGAGGTCACTGAAAGAAACAAGATAAATGATTTCACAAAGTAACTTTAGTTCTGCATGGCATATCTAGACCAGACTTTGTTGATAGTTTCACTTTTTGTATTAGAATAGAGCCTAATACTTTGTGGTCAAAGCATAAGGTCGTTGTGAAAGAAGAATTATGGTTTCTGCACAAAAATTTAGGTGTGCATCAATTACATTGATAAAAGTTTGTGGATGACTTGCAAAAAAGAAGCCAATTGATTTTGAGGTATAAACGGATTAGGTCAAGGTCATGGTCTGAAAGAAGATAAATGGCTTTTGCATAATAACTTTAGTTCTAGAGCATGTACCTTGACCAAAGTTTGTGGATGGCTTCTACCTTAAGCGTGGAAGACGTGCATTTAATTTGGAGTGCAAGGGTCAGATTTCATGGCCATTGAAGCTCAAGGGAAAGTTATTTTTGCAAAATAATCTTTGCTTCAAAGAAGGCTTGTTGACCAAACTTCATCAATGGCCTGATTCTTAAGCAAAGAATGAAACCAGTAGATTACAAAGTACAGTCATGGTAAGTTTTTTAAGAAAAAAAATGGATTCTGTACAGAGTTTAGTTCAGAACCACATATCTGGACCAAAGGTCTAGATCATAGCTACCTTTTGATCAGTGATCTTCAGACTTGACCATGTACCTTCAAAAAAGACGGTTAAACACTTGGTGGGCATATAATATTCCATTCACAGTGCTGTTGTTTTTAAGGTTGTGTCCAAGATAGTTACTGTTAATAGTTAATAGTACAATAGTCTTGGTGCATTATAACTTGTAACTAATAACTAAATTTTATCTGTGAACCTGATGAATTAAATATAGCTCTCTTTGTGAAGTGACACCTTGAATAGTAAAATGGGAAAATTAATTGTGCACACATTTGTTTATATCCTACTGTATTCATAGTTAAATCATTTATGCACGTGAATAAAAAAAGTAAACTAATATGGTGCATATGTTAAGAATACTTTGCTGTAATAAAAGAATTTTCATTTTTGGATAGCTTGATTTTATGCTTGTAAATGAAATAAATAAATTAGCAAGGTATGTTTGTCAAGAAAATAAAGCTGAAAAATTAAGCTTTTACCTTTTTGGATAGCATCAAATTTCTAAACTACAAATGGCAATTCATTATACAGTAGTATGTTATCATACATTACATAGCAGTATTTTTACATGTGTAATTTACATTTACATGGGGGGGGCCCCCGAGTGGCCGAGTGATCTAAAGCGCTGTCCGTTACGGATCACTGCCATCTCACCTCTGTCTGCGTGGGTACGAGTCTAGGATTTGGCAATTGTGGATATGTGAGAAAGCTTGCCAGTAGCTTCTCATGGGTCGGTGGTTCTTTCAGGTGATTTCCCGGTTTCTTCCTCCACCATTAATACTGGCCGCCATGAATAGCCTATTGTGTGCTGAAAAATGGCGTTAAGCCCAACAACAACAACAACAACATTTACATGGATTGAAACTTACATTACACGGTACTTTGTTATCCCATAGTGTACAATAGTTTGTTATCCTACAGTTTGTTATCCATTATTGCACAGTAGTTAGTTACCTGCATTATAAATTAATTTGTTATGGTACTGTTTGACCTGATAAACAACCAGTAGTTGAAACATTGTTGTCTTTTGCTGACCTTGACTCAGGACTAATAAGGTGGTTCTATATGTAAACAACTTTTTTTACTTTTATTTTCCCCAGAGTTAAAAATATTTTTATTGATTTTAGCTATGGCTATGCTGCAGTATGCGACTTTAGAAATGCAAAAAAAGTTTTCATGATCTTCTAGAAGGTGGTAATGTGACCTCATCTGATAATCTGTTTTGTGTTTTAGTTAACTGTATAGCTCTTTCTTCAGAAGGAATAGCCAGTTGGACTTGTTATGACCAGTTGAATTTTTCTATTTTTTGGAATTATTGATTCTTTCCCAGGAAAATACTATGCTTATCATAATTTTTGGACAAAGACAGTTATTGAAATTATTTGGAATTCAAAAACTGGAATATTATGCTTTGTGGTTCAACTAGAACTGTTGACACTGCAACACTTTGAAGGTTATTGAAGATGTCATCGCTTTCCATCTTGGAATTTCATCGGGATTCAAACTGTGATTCATTTATGACTTTTTATTGATAAGACATATTATTTAATTGTTGGAATAATTTTTTATTTGATTTCTAAACCATAAGTCCTATTTCTTATTTTTATCTTGTTTTCTAGTAAAATAAATTATTTGTTAAATTTTACAAAGCTTGTTGGCTTTACTCTTTTCTTGTTACTTTTATACAAGCTGAGACATGTAACACTACATTATACAATAGTTTGTTATCCTACATTTCACTGTAGTTTTTTACATTACATTTTACAGTAGTTTTATGTTTGCATAATTTAAAATATATTTTAAACTATATATGGATTCAAACTAAAGTTGATTGCCAGGTTGATTCTGAAAAAGTGTCCTTTTGACCGCTGCGATAACACTACAGACTGAATAGGACATGTAATGGTGATTTCAGTGTTTTAAGTTTGTTGCAAGGGTGGTTTCAGTTCTTTCAGTTTATTTTGGATCATGCTAATTTTTGGATCAGCCTCCGATGCCATTACTGAAGTAATACTGTTTGTCTGGATAGCAGTTATGAATTTACACTTTTAAAAAATTACCTTCCCTGGTCACGTGCTTGATTTTATCATTCAAGATGATAAACTATGAACTGCAAACAATATGGACCCTGATATGATATTGCATAATGCACTGGCGGATCTGGGTTTATTTTGTTTTACATTTTACTGCTAACAAACTTCACACAAGTGTTTAACTTTTTCCATGTCCATTTATAATGAGATTAGAAGTACAATTTTAAACATTTTAGGGTCATATTATTTCCTAGGAAGAACATGGGTGGAAATTGTGTTCCAAAATTGTTACATATTTTCATTTGTTAACGGTTATATATTTTTTAAAAAAAATTATTCAAAATTGAATATAATTGGTCTTTAACAATAAATCATTATGTTTTTGTTGAAATCTATACTATGTAACCTTTCACAGAAATTTGATTATTTGATAATTTCAATTATCTAATCCTTGTTTAATTACATAGGTCATCATACAACACTGCACTTACACCACCATTTTGAAATATAGTTTGTATCCAGGAGCATAGATCGTACCTCACAGTTATGATTCAGTGTTGATACAGATAAGAAAATTTTTAAAAAATGCATCTTTTGTCATCTTTGTCTGTGAAAGTATCACTATACTAACTGAGCCGTCATTGCATCTTATTTTTGTTCTCTAAGAAAATTATTGTCTTTTGCTGACAACAAAGAATGCTACTTGTATCTTATAGAAATCAGCATTCAGTCCTATGCAGAAAATGAAATGTTTATTAAAATCTGTCAGTTGACTTTCCTGTAGGGTGACAAAGCAAACAGATCTAATTTAGCCACTTCTGGAAAGGACACTTGTATGAAAACATAAACACTACTTCATGTAGCAGCATAAAACAATTACTTCATCCAAAGTTGTGACGTATCTAGTCAATAAACTTTAGAGAAATATAGGATTACTGTATATCTTGGCTTATAAGTCGAGTCCAGTTTCAAACTACATAGACCTTGATCTTCCATCACATACAGCACTGGCAAATAAGGGTCTGTACTGTTTGTTTTACAAACTGAATAGATGGAAGATCTGGGTCTATGCAAATGGAGCTAGTATATACACCACCACAGAAGATTTTAGGCATATATGGAATGGTAATTTTTTTTATTATGTTCTAAAATAGCAAATAATGCCAATATTGTAAAATGTATATATATATATATATATATATATATATATATATATATATATATATATATATATATATATATATAGCAAGTATTCCATTATGTTTTCCAGGATATGATTCACATTGCTGATACTAAGGTTGCTCGTCGCTATGGTGACTTCTTCATTAGACAGATTCACAAATTTGAAGAGGTATGTAGAGTTCAAAACACTAGGTTACACACATACATGTTGTGTACTGTTTGACATTGTTCATGTTTCCACACACGTTTGCAGTTTGACCCTGTTCATGTTTCCACACATATTGTGTACTGTTTGACCATGTGCATGTTTCCACACATATATGTTGTGTACTGCTTAACCATGTGCATGTTTACACACATACATGTTGTGTACTGTTTGACCATGTGCATGTTTCCACACATACATGTTGTGTACTGTTTGACCATGTGCATGTTTCCACACATGTTGTGTGCTGTTGACCATGTGAATGTTTCCACACATGTTGTGTACTGTTTGACCATGTGCATGTTTTCACACATACATGTTGTGTACTGTTTGATCATGTGCATGTTTCCACACTTGCTGTGTACTGTTTGACCCTGTGCATGTTTCCATACATGTTGTGTACTGTAAGACCATGTGCATGTTTCCACACATGTACTATTTGACCATGTGCATGTTTCCACACATGTGTACTGTTTGATCCTGTGCATGTTTCCACACATGTTGTGTACTATTTGAACATATGCATGTTTCCACACATGTTGTGTACTGTTTGACCATGTGCATGTTTCCACATGTTTTGTTCTGTTTGACCCTGTGCATGTTTATACACATCTTGTGTACTATGTGACCATGTGCCATGCTAACAATGCTAAGAGCCTGCATTCGAGTTTCAATAGTAGTTGCAAATATGTTCATTTAATGATTTGCTGTCAGATTGCAAAAACAATCAAGGTGTTTGGATCTAATAATCTCTTAGAGGGATATAGCAAAATGGATCCTTTGATCAGCCATGAGGGAAATATCTAAAGCACACCAGCATCTCATGTTGAAACGAAAGATAACAGATTTTTTTTAGGAAGTCATTGAGATCATCTGCAAAGGAGGAAACATCTGATGGTTTGGCATTTATCATTACAGTGCAGATAGTTGTGATGGAGAAATAGTCAGCAACTTGTCAGTTAGGACTTGCCAAAATCTGATACTTTGACAGAAATATCCAATGAACATTGTGCATGAATTTTGGATGATTTTGTTTGGATATATATATCCTGAAAACCAGCTTTTGAATTTATTCAGATTGGCAGTGGTTCTGTCATTATAAACAACTGATTATGAGAAGGGATTCAGTTCATAAAGGAAAATCAATGCTATTCCAACAAATAAGCTAAATATGAACTTGTCTGTTGAAAAAATAAAAAATAACATCCTTTATATATATATATATATATATATATATATATATATATATATATATATATATATATATATATGCAATAAACTGATGACGAATAGTGCAAAACTAGTAACTAACTAGCCTGCGCGCTTTCGACTCTTAATGAGTCTTTTTCAAAGGCAAATACAAAACATATATAAGACAAACAAATAAACACAAAAACGTTGTGTTTGTAAACCTCTACATGGCTGTCTCAACATGAGGGAAAACTATAAATTCAACCAGCTTGTATAGACTTGTTGCAGATACTGAAATCTGTATATAATTCCCTAAAAGTCTACAAGCCAAAGCGACATCTATTTTTACTTTTTTATGTACATTTATGTAATGCAGATTATATCCTGGATATTTGATTCTATACTGGTTATTCTTATAGTAAAAATTGAAGGATACTAAGAAGATTTAGAAAAAGTTAAATTCTGCTAGTGCATCGCTAGTCAAAACCATCCTAGTCAATCTGGACCCTGTAGCGATATAAGATGCAAAACCTGTCAACATATGATAGAGACCAGGACATTCACTAGCACAGTGACTAAAGAAAAACTAAACATACATGGTCCAAACAAAACGTGCAAAACAGAGAATGTGATTTATCTCATCACATGTAAGATCTGTGGCCTTCAGTACGTCAGAGAAACTGAAAAGCTACACAAAAGAATAAACCTTCATAGATCTGATTGGATGACAAAAAAGCTGTACAGAAGCTCGGTCGCAGAACACTTCTCCTCCCCTGGTCACACTTTCAGTGATATAATACTTATCGCTATTGCTAACAATCATAGCTGGAGTTCCGAAACCAGAAAGGAAAAGGAATCATACTGGATACGCCACCTTAGAACATTGAAACCAAGCAGTCTAAACCAAGAAGACTAGAAAAAGAAAACTATGCACCAGTAGAATTTAACTTTTGCTAAATCTTCTTAGTATCCTTCAATTTTTACTATAAGAATAACCGGTATAGAATCAAATATCTGGAATATAATCTGCGTTACACAAATGTACGAAAAAAGTAAAAATAGATGTCGCTTTGGCTTGTAGACTTTTAGGGAATTATATACAGTTTTCAGTATCCGCAACAAGTCTATACAAGCTGGTTGTATTTATAGTTTTACCTCATGTGGAGACAGCCATATAGAGGTTTACAAACACAACGTTTTTGTGTTTATTTGTTTGTCTTATATATGTTTTGTATTTGCTTTTGAAAAAGACTCATTAAGAGTCGAAAGCTCTCAGGCTAGTTAGTTACTAGTTTCGCACTGTTCGTCGTCAGTTTATTGCATCTATTTTAATCAATCCCTGACACACGTGATCCCTTGGTGGATCCAGTGCGCTAGAAAGGGTTGTTATTTGCCATATGATTTGTATTATATATATATATATATATATATATATAGATAGATAGATAGATAGATAGATAGATAGATAGATAGATAGATAGATAGATAGATAGATAGATAGATAGAATGAATTTGAGGGGGGTGGATATGTGGTCATTTTCTTCTTACACTTTTAGAATTTCAAAGGTCTGTGGTCTGATGTCTGAAACAATAAATAAACTGCTCACTAGAAAGATATAAATGGGTCCAATAAATGATCTTCACTTTGCGAAGGCATTTGAATTGCAGTGATAAGAAACAAAGGATATTTACTGTTAATAAGCACACACATACCTTGTTCATTTATTGTGAGAGAAGTGATAGTTTCATTCAATGCTTGTTAGGTGTTCATAATATGCTGTCACCTATCAGGATTGCTTTCTCTCTGCCCATCATGATTTGCCAGGCTGAGTGTAGGTGTGGGTGACCTCCCCTTCATAAGAAAATGTCTGGAAGCATCTGTCATAATTGGTTGACCAATAAAAAAAATCATGAAAATTTCATCTTTATTTTAGTTTTAACAATTCCTACAATAAATTTGTAATCCATCTAAATAGCTAATTCACAAGAAGAAGGATCAAAATCTGCTTTTTAATTTCAGATCACAAAGAGTTTGAAAAGTCTAAATGCCTGAGCATTGTGGCAATGAAGAGCTGGTACCTGATTTTGAATATGTAGAGACAGTAAATAATTTTGTCAAGTATAAATCTTTGTACATTTCTCCATTGATTTCATTAAATGGTGTATATTGTGAATAATCATGCAGAAGATATAGAGAGGAAATGCATTGAAGATATCTTGTTATATTGCTTCACCTGCATACTCATATCGATGTAGTTTTCCACCAGCAGCACCAGCAACATCATCCAACATTAGTAATGTTTGTATTAGAAGCTTTCAGTTTTTGTATTGACAGTCAAATAGATAAGGTGAGAATTTCTGTTTGAGGAATCATGGACTTGGCAAGAAAAAGGCCTTTACATTCACAGAGGAAGAAAACCATTTCTTTATTTACGAACAGGTATCTTCATTGAAATGAGACACTTATTTGTTATCTTGAATGATTCTAAATGCTGAGATAAGAATTATGTCATTATGTGACAGACTTTTATTGAAATAAAAGTAGTACCCCACTTTAGTGTCTTGTGTATTTTTAGGCTCGCAATTTCTGAACAGTAACATATATTTTTGAAATGATATTAGTACACTTCATTCTTTCTATATATTCTATGTAAGATTCTTTTTTTCTCCACTATTACTTAATTTAAATATTATACAATGTGTTATGAGTCTAGGCTCTTCAAATAACTTACAGAAAAGAATGAAGCTTTGTAAAATTTAACAAAAAATTTATTTCTGTAAGAATACAAAGTGAAAAAAAAAGAAAATGAAACTTCGGTCTTACAAATCAAATACAAAATAATCCAAGAATTAAAAAAACAGAAGTCCTGGTAATAAAAAGTCCCGAATGAAACCGAGTTCAAATCCCAACGAAGTCCAAGATGGAAGGAGCTGATGTCTGTTGTGGTCAGTGCTGTACTGATGTATCAACAATTTTCTTGTTAAACCACAGAAAATAGTAGTTTCCAGTTTTGAATTCTATATAAATATCAATAAATATCTTATCCAAGAATTTTGTAGGAACACTTATGCATTTCCAGGGAAAAGAATCACTTGAATTCAATAAAATAAAATTCAACTCAACAACAATTATAACCTTACTAAGATGCTAAACATATTCCTGGATGTGGGTCAGTAACAACATTTCATATCTATTGTTAGGCATTTATGAGTGAAAAAAAAGGTAAAACAGAACTAAACTCAACTAAATTGTGTTAAATGCAACTTTAGAAGTTTTTGATTTTAAAACAAGCATGACTCATACTTCAAACCAAATTAATGTTGGTTTATTCCAATTGTTTATCTCCAAATTCACTACAAACTAGAACGCATTTTTAGTGCTGAAGTATACTGTAAAGGACCTCTTCAGTTAAATGCTGGAACTATCTCAAATATTTCTCACAGAAGTAATTTGCTCAAAATCAGAATCACACAGGCGTGTGAACATATCAAAAAATTAAATTTCGATACGTTGATTGTAGATCGCAGGAATTAGTTTATTTGTACTTGCCTGTCATTTCTGCAGAGACTAGCAATTCCCAAATCGGAAAATGTGATTTTCTTTTAAGCCATAAGACACTCGTATTCAGCCTTCAAAAATAGTTCTTTTAATTGAAATCCGTACATAGGTACTTGCCTCATCTTTTGTGTAAGGTACGTTGCTAAAAGTTTTAAATGATCGTATGTTTCTGTAGACACTATATTGTCGGTCCAGATAACTAGTTTCCTCCTCAACTAAGTTTGGGAGTTGACATTTCAATTTCCTGGGTAAAGAGGGATTCCCAAAAATTTGTCAAGTCATTTTTAACTTTGTAAAGAAAAGAAAATTTGAAATGATCCATGTACAAAAGCAACATATGTTGATGGCTCCGGTTTTGTGTTAATGCACAGCAAACTGAGTAGGAAGTTGTTTTATAACAGCAAACTCTCAACCCATTCAGCTTAACAATAATTATTTTTAATGATATGTAAATGAAGTAAAATAATGAAACGAAGAATTAGAAAGAATTCAAATTTTAACACACATGTAATTCAACTACAGGGTCGTAACAATCAAAATGAAGAAAAAAATAAAATGATGGTGTAGTTTGATTAGACTATACAGTTGATTTCTAATAAAACAAAAGACCAATAAAATACGCAATCAATATTCCACGGAAATGTACCAAGTTAGAACTGTTTCAAGGAATGTGTGAACTTCTTATTCTGGTATTATACTTCACAAGACGGTGAACACTTCTTCCCTTGCATCAAGTTTGTTCGTCTTACCATGGTAATAAACCTGCAACAGAGAACCAAAATTATGTCAACAAGCAAAGTCTACAGAATTACCTTTAGCAATGGCATTCACAATTTTCCCCGTGGGATTTAAACATTTGAATTCATTTCATCACTGCACATTTTTTTCTTGCTAAATCGGCTGCGGTTGCCATGAATTTTGTATCTTAGACAGTGTCAAACAGTTTTTATTTTTCTCATGCTCAGAATTGTTTTACACCACCTTTTAAAGAAAAAGCCCAAGTGGGCCTGAGCTTTTTATCTGTCTGACATTTACCTAAAGGCCAAATGCAACAGCATGGGTCCAAAGTTTCTGTGTAAGTACGATTAATATTTAATTTAATTTGTGTACTTGACATTTTCCCATGATTGGAGGTTATGGATAAAGTTTTAGCATACCTGACTATTTCATGTTTATAAGTGGCAAATAAGACGTTTACCAGCGTTTAAGTTCAAGTGTTAGTGGAACTTTCCATTGAAATGATTGGAGCATTTTGTTGTGACGCTGGTCAACTAAAATATTTATAAATAGAGGTTTGGGAAACAGGCATTAATTCCTATTTTAAAATCAGCTTTTGGAATCATTTAAAGCTGTGTTCCTATATAATTTTAGCGGAATCATTTATCTAAATTATTCTTGTAATTGCAGAGTGCTTATTGCATTTATAGACTAAAACACTACATCGACATTTTTCAAAACTTGTTCAAAGACATTCTGGATTATCTCATTGGGATACATAAATATTGGTACATCATCCCATTCAAGACAATTGGTATATCAGCATATTAAAGACTTGGAATTCATTCGCAATATTATATACTCTTTGACATGTGATAGAACGGTTACGATTATTTTGGATTTTATTCAAAGGACTTTAAAATGAAATTAGCACAAACAAACCACACAAAAACGAACTGATGAATGTTTTTAATACGTTTTGGATATTTTATAATTAATTTATTTCACTTTCAGAAACTAGCCTATTCGTCTATTATTTTCCCAGTTTGATTACCAGTTAAAGTTAGTGTTCTTTGGACAAGTTCAGGCTCATTTTCGAGCAGATGGAAAGAGCAATATGGATCAAACTGTCTGCTTAAGAAAGCGCACAGTTTCCGTAATTACGACATGTATTGTAATTGCAGTTACAGTATATGAAAATAAAAAAGAGCTACTCCAGGATCCTCTAAACTGTGCATGATTTCAAAGCTAACAACGTCACCCTATTACGACCCCATTCTCAGAAGCACACAATAACTGAAGAGCAGAATTTTAACGGTGCTGAGGGGAAGTAAAGGGTAGGAAAGTGAAAGGATTTTTTTTTATGAAGTTTAGACGTCAAAGACAATTGCTTCGTCTTTTAGATATTGCTGGATTAGAAAAGCCACGGAATGTCTTTTTAACATGATCGGGGAATAACAATATTCAAAGGACAAATTAAGTACATTATTGATATGTGTTCTTCAAAGTATCATGTTGCGCATACAACATAAATTGTAGATAAATGTAACTTTTATCAATCGTGTATTATGTTCCATTATTTGACAAAGATAGCAGTACTTGCTTCATTCTTAACAAAGACATATCGGGAAATGTAAATCAATCCAGTGTACGTTTTTTTTCCCCGCAAAAAGGACAGGTCATTGACGTTTCGAAAATAGAAAAGAAAGAAGAAAAAAAAAACTAAAAAAATCCCTTAAACTAAGGAAAATGCTGACGAAATCGGTATTCTGAAACTGGCGTTAATTTTAGAAATATTCCACTGCATCCATCTTTCATTGCCCTCTGCTCTATAAATCTAAACGAATCGAAGCGCAGTTAACTCTAGCCTACACTGTGAACAAACAGTAGTTGAGGGTCACATGCCTTAGAGGATAAATGGTTCATCATGTTACCTATCAATATTAACGGTCAGGTTAATAAGTGATGAATTCTTTATTATAAATGGGTTGCAATACGCAACACATGATGTAAAATATTAGTATATCACATTGCACTAGTGTACATAAGCTATGGAAGATATGTGTATTTACAGTTAATGTAATTTAATTCAGACTGACAGTGATGTCGGTCATACTCCAATAGAATACGAACAAGAACAAACTTAAATACGTGGATGGTGACAAAATTGGGAAGACGAATTATCAATTTCAATAAATGGAACACAAATTAATCTGTGCTAAACTCATAACTTTGCAAGAAAAATTTGTCCTGAGATAATTTTCTCTTCCTGGAAAAATAACCAACAAAAATTAATCTGTACTAAACACATAACTATGGAATTTTAACCAATGATATTGTTTTGTGGACAAAATGGAAAGAATACCAAAGATATATAGTTAAGATTATTAGAAATTAGTGAAGAACTGCTGAGTATTTTACTCAACAATTCTTTAAATTTTGATATTTCTAGGTTGACAAAGTTTTAGGATAGTAGTTGATTTCTTTTATTCTGAAATAGCTTCGTACAAAGAAATAATGAAATTCTTCACCCAGCTCTACATGCAAATTTCGCACAATCATTCATGCCTTGACAAATTTTTCCTCCTCTATAGGTAAACACTGATTAAATGTTCAAGACCTTTATATTCGTCTTATATCTTTTATAAGTCATTTAACATATAATGTTCACATTTAATTCCTTTTTAAAAGTTCTTTATTTTTAATTATTTGTCAGGTTAGTATTAAAAGACTCCAGTGTCTGTATAAACTGATCACGAAGACTTGTGTTCAAGATCGCGACTGACCAAGATTTATTGGGAATATTTTGATTAAACAGAAACATGGTTTCCAAAACGATGTTATGAATGATCTCTATCCGACCAATCTTGTAATGGTCCAAGATGTAAGATAGTCTTGTTTTATTTACCATTAATAAGATTTATCCAATAGCGAACTATTCTCCTTATTTGTAAAGGTTATCGGGGTTCTACATAGTTCACAAAAAACATATATGTGAATTGTTTTTTATTATATCTTTACACATACTTTGGAACGTGTAAATGAACCCATTCCATCATATCTAATTTTTCAAAATATCTCATTTGCTTGTATAAGAAACCGTACGTAACATGACATCTCTGATTGTTAAAAGAATATTACTCAGTACTAAATTACATAAATACCAGTACAGTACTAAAAAAGATGTAACAAAGCCTCTGAGCGTCGAAACCTGGAAGACTATCATTCCCATAAAAAAAACTTAAAACTTTATAACATACCAGTTTATTACTCTTACGGCACTTACACTTTATAACCTACCTGTTTGTTTTTTACTCACACGGCACTTACACTTTATAACCTACCTGTTTATTACTCTCACGGCACTTACACTTTATAACCTACCTGTTTTTTACTCTCACGGCACATACTTTATAACCTACCTGTTTTTTACTCTCACGGCACTTACACTTTATAACCTACCTGGTTTTTACTCTCACGGCACTTACACTTTATAACCTACCTGTTTTTTACTCTCACGGCACTTACACTTTATAACCTACCTGTTTTTTTACTCTCACGGCACTTATACTTTATAACCTACCTGTTTTTTACTCTCACGTCACTTACACTTTATGGGGGCCCCGAGTGGCCGAGTGGTCTAAAGCGCTGTCCGTTACGGATCACTGCCATCTCACCTCTGTCTGCGTGGGTTCGAGTCTAGGATTGGGCGAATGTGGATATGTGAGAAAGCTTGCCAGTAGCTTCTCGATGGTCGGTGGTTCTTTCCGGTGATTTCCCAGTTTCTTCCTCCACCATTAATACTGGCCGCCATGAATAGCCTATCGTGTGCTGAAAAATGGTGTTAAGCACAACAACAACAACAACAACTTACACTTTATAACCTACCTGTTTTTTTACTCACACGGCACTTACACTTTATAACCTACCTGTTTATTACTCTCACGGCACTTACACTTTATAACCTACCTGTTTTTTACTCTCACGGCACATACTTTATAACCTACCTGTTTTTTACTCTCACGGCACTTACACTTTATAACCTACCTGTTTATTACCCTCACGGCACTTACACTTTATAACCTACCTGTTTATTACTCTCACGGAACTTACACTTTATAGCATACCTGTTTTTTACTCTCACGGCACTTAAGCCAGACGATTGATGGATGGATGAATGCAAGTGTGCTCAGAATTAACATCAAAATGTTGACCTGAAAGGAGAATGTAATGGTAGCATGTTAATGCTTACGTTTGCCCTTATTTTCATGGAAATTTTCCGGAATAATTTGGACTGCATTTTCTCACATGTAAATCTATCCATCTTAACTTTTCTTTTAAAGTACGATTCTAACTTTTTAGCTCTCATTTTGAAGCCTGATTTTTCATCTTAAATATTGGTTCTAATACAATATCGGCCTAGTGGTTAGAGCGTCCGCTACGAGAGGCCGTCTGTTCGATCTCAGGTCAAGTCATACCAAAGACTTACAAAAGTGGTACTAACAGCTCCCTCGCTTGACGATCAGCATTAAGAGGTTAGTATTAGGATTGGTTGGTCTGGTGTCAGAATAATGTGACTGGGTGGGACATCATGCTACATGTCTGAAGCATGATGCCCCAGTGCTAGGCATCACTATAAACTGCCACACTGTAGACATCGTAGCGATATGGCTGAAACATTGTTAAAGCTATTTCAATAGTCATAATCATATCACATCACTAATACTATATCATTATCGAGACAGATCATCAGTGTACCTGTCAAAAGCGATTAACCTTCTTCATTTCTGTACAGGGCAGTTGCCATCAAACTTCCTTTGCCAAATCCATTCCATACGAAGAATGAGAAGGATTTGTGTCTTTTGTAAAGGACATTTAAGAACGAACACTACTCGCTCCACGATGCTAATTACGTGGTTTATTTACCAAGGATTAAATAAAATTCTGAAAAATGGACATCATTTACATCCATAATGCTATTTATGAACTAAATTTTAATTTGTAGTTTTTAACATTGTTTGGGGAGTTAAAGGCCGTTACAATTACACGTCCATAAGGACAGTACAACAGCAGTCTCTAGCTTTCTTCGAAAGCCAAACAACTAGGTTAACATAATTAGAAAGAATACGCAATACAGCAGTTTAATTCTTTCTGTATATTTTTTTCTCTAAGGCATTGCCAGCTTTGATACTCATTTTAAATACCTTTAAAAGCTTATTGTACATTTTCGGTGAGGCGGTTATTTAATTTTTCTTTCCTAGGCAGAAGTGCAAAGTGTCTTGAGCTGTTATTATTCTTTGGTTGTTCAGTTTTAAGCTACAAGATAAAACATATCAAATAAGCATAAAAAGACAACCGGTGTTTTTTTAAACACTTGAATATACTTAAAGATGCAGCAATGAGGTTAACGTCCAAAGTTAACGTCCAAAAACCAAAAATGTTAAGTAGTTTCTTTCTACAAAGATGGCCTAATTTAAATTTAGTTTGTATCATTTCAAAGGCTGTTAATAAATATCCTGCCAAATTACTCTCCCATTCCCCTTACGACTAGCAATCTACCTACCTGATCATCTACCTCTTCGTGCATCCTTATATAAGTCAATCTATTTATATCTTAATTTTGCTTGATTATAGCAAACTTACATGGGTAAAGGCACTGCGATAACTCTGCGACCAGCTGTAAAGACCGAATTGCACGAGACTGGCTACTCCACCGCATGTTACCAGTACAGAGTACAAGGTTCCGAATGCTTGGGTAGGAAACCTGAAACGGAGGCGTTTATTCCGTGATCATTGTATATAGGGTCGTATTTTCTCTACTTAAAACATTCCCTTAACCTTAATTTAGTAATATAGTATCTATTTAAATTCTCAGAAGCCACGATCGTAATATTTCTCAAGATATTTATGATTAGATACTTCTTACGACTCATTTTTGTCAACCAAAAAGAAAAAAACAACACATTAATTAAGGATTCTATGAAATCATCAAAGTCAAATATTATAAAAATGAAGAAACTGAAAAATATCATACACTGGGATAATAAAATACAATTTCAAAAGCAGCTTCAGACTGGTTCCTAGTAATTGTTTCAAATTAAATTACGGATCGGTGACCGTGAAAAACGAGTCTTCAGTGAAACTAATGTGGCTGATGATTTTATTGGGTCCATCTTACACAAATGTCTCTTTTGTAGGATGCAGGGGTTATCAATATCGAACTAATCCAACACCTGTGTGAAACACATAGGCTTAAAGCCCTTTGTTAAATAATGTCCAAAGAATCCAAGGCAAGAGTTTCGAAAAAGCGCAAATGCTACAAATAAATTATCCCTAAACTTCTAATGACGACACATCACGAAGTTTTAAATTCACACTTAAATTAGTTTTCTTGCTTCACATTTTTATGGATTATCCGTAAGTCTTTCCAAGCCGAATATTAATTAGTACTTCCCGCCATGCACAATAATACGCGACCTAAACATCAAAGACAAATAGTTATACCTAGCTTAAATTACTAAACATGTGTACCAAGAGTATCCTGCGAATTTATTAAATAAAGAGATTATGGACGGTCGACTTTAGGGAAATAATCCCTGTTGCCATAATGCCTCTTGAATACCGTGCATTATGGTCTCTGTTTCCATACAGTAAACTAAAACAACCGTAATAAAAAGCAAAGCAAATTATTAGCTAAATAATGACATAAAACGAATACAAATTTTAATTTTCATCAGTTGTTAGCGTTCCATTCAGCAATGTAATCTACCTGGAAATATATGGCTAAAACCAAACATACTGTACTTACATCTCTGCAACGAAGGTCAAAGCCACGCTAAATAGACAGGAGCGGAAGATGGTAAATATAATGAAGGAAGCGTATAGGACATTTTCATTGCGTACGAACACAAAAGCAGACAGGATGGTTTGCAAAGTCGTACACATCACCATAGGGACAAATGCGGGCATCAGTTTCCGTTTAATCTCAGAAATACAACCTGCAATTGAAAACAAATTGTAACGGGTAGAATTTGAGTAAGTGGCAGTACTACACTTAATCTAGATGTTTTGAAAAACCTCTATGTCAATGTAACCTATGTCTCTACAGGTGTAGATTAGTGTACCGTGCATCAGTAGAAATGACTAGGGATGAGATACGTTGATTTAGATTAGTGTACCATGCATCAGTAGAAATGACTAGGGATGAGATACGCTGATCTAGATTAGTGTACCAGGCATCAGTGGAAATGACTAGGGATGGGATACGCTGATGTGGATTAGTGTACATACATCAGTGAAAATAACTGGTGATGAGCGTTGATGCAGAGTAATGTACCATGCATAATTGGAAATGACTAGGGATGAGACACGCTGATGTAGATTAGTGTACCATGCATCAGTGGAAATGATAAGGGATGAGATATGCTGATGTAGATTAATGTACCATGCATCAGTAGAAAATGACTAGGGATGATATACATTGATGAAGAATTGAAAATGGCTTGTGATAAGCGTTGATGTAGAGTAGTGTACCATGTATCAATGTAAGTGACTAGGAATGAGATAGATTGATGTATATTAGTGTAACATGCATCAATTAAAATGACTAGGGATCAGGTACATTGATGTAGATCAGTGTACATGTATCAGTGAAAATGACAGAACGTACTATGACTGAGAGAACATATTCGGTTAGATAATTTTACTAACTTAAATTGGTCAATTCAATTTGGAACCTGATTTAATTAATCAAATATATATATATCAATTCATTCCAGAATTCTTACACAAGTAAATGCTTTGCCTTAAAATAGAATCGTGCCCTGTGATTTTCTGCATTACAAGTCTTGAAGATTAAATATATGTTTTAACCGATTCATGATAAAAACTATCCACAGAATATTCTCACTTGAATATCTTCTCTTCTCTTGGTCGTACATAAGGCCCGCACAGAGCGATGCGATCACACCACTAAACATAGTGTAAGATAGAACATTTGTGAAGTAGCTGACTGCAAGGAAATCATAGTAGAATATTTAATCAAGGATACAATAGACATGTAATATATACGCATATCTCCATCTAAAATGTAAAGCTTTGATAAAACGCACCTTGAACTGTTTGAGACAGATGCAAGAATCAATAATCGTTTTTAACTAATATTAAGTTTTAGATCATATTAATGTCTATCAATGTTATGAAACTGGAAAATGCTTGATCGTTTTCATAAAATAGAACGCAAAATGAGTCATCAACAACTTTTAATGAGTCTAAATGTTCGTGGTTTGACAAAGACGGAAAAGACAAAGACGGAAAAGACAACTCAGTTTTTGATAAGCTTTCATCATTATTAATTGTATACGAACTTAAGGAAATGACCTGAACACTATTATAGGTGTTGTCCATAAAAGTAATTTTAATTTTGATCTGACTTAATAATGTATCAAATTCAGTGCATTTTTCTTATTGTATTTATAACTATGTTTGATTTTAATGATTATTTGTCTTATTATGGAAAGTTATGTCTCCAACAAAGTAATTAACAACTTTATTAGTATTGAAATCATAATTTATAGTTTTCACGAGACCTTATGGTAGCATGCATATATTTTCAAAATAGGGACCGTCCGTAAATTAATAACAAATATTCATTCTGCTTAAAATATAATACATAAGTGTCTAGCAATTTGAAGTAGGAATATTGCTTTCTATTAAGTGCTTGGATCGAAGTTCTTTCTTGTCGGTGTAGTGGTAGTGTGAACACCAAACTTCCACTTGGAAACGAGTTCTGATGAATCACACAAATATGAAGCAAGAAAACACATGCAAGCATGAAATTATACTTTCGTGATGTGTGGCTATTAGGTGATTATATATATATATTTTGCAGTTGCTCGTTTTGAAAAATGTTCATGTGACAATAACTGCTGTCTCGTGTTCCTTGGAAATAGAGGAAACATCGGTTTAAATACATGCTCGCACAGAACGTATTTAATTTGCTCAGTAGTAAGCCCTCTTGCGTGAGTAGTTGTATGTGATTATTGGGGCTTATATGGGGATTGAATTTATATGGGGTCATACGGGAAATCCTATGTTGAAGTGGTCCAAAGGTTTAACGTGGGAAAGGGTTTATGAAATCAAACGTGTTTTTGATGTAAAAAATATGTATGGAGACCAACTTGGTTATGGAACAATTGCAAACATTGTGGTTGATTAGGACTTTGTTGAAAAATGTATCTGATACCGAATTGTAATGGTAACATTTTTAGATACAATCCAATACACCACATATACAATCCAATACACCACATATAAAATCTAATACACCACATATACAATCCAATACACCACATATACAATCCAGCACACCAATTTTTGACTACAATCCAATAGACCACATGTATAATTAAGTACATCATTTTATTACCATTCAAACTCGCTACATATAAAATCCAGCACCGGCTTTTCGATTACATTCCGAAATGTATAACAATCTACGGTAAGAGGTTAGTGTTAGGACTGGTTGACCTGGTGTCAGGATAATGTGACTGGGTGGAACAGCATGTCACATGTCTGCAGCATGATGCGCCAGTGCTAGACATCACTATAAACTGTCACACTGCAGACATCGTAGCGATATGACTGAAAAATTGTTAAAGCTACGTTAAAAATCTAAATCACACACACACACACACACACACACACACACACACACACACACACATTCCCATATAACCTCCATTTCCAATTAAGTTATTGTGCTAATGTTAATTCCCATATAACCACAAACTGCCACATACAACCACCCGAGTGTTAAAATACATATGTTGGAGAGGATATTTCCTATTTACACTAATGATGATCTTTATTTAGCGATGCAGGTCCCTTTTTTTATTAAACATCACAATTGTCCAACTCTCACAGAGATTTTTCAATGTCTAAATATTTAACAGCCACCAAAAGTCAAACTCAAGATAGTCTTGCACTATATGAGACTATAAGCTTTGTAGCATTTCCTCAATTTGAAGAAATTCCAAGATTAAAAGCTTCTATGTATCGAATTTCAAAAACTAAAACATGATCTTGCATCATATTGACTATCTATATCGCTGATAAAAATAATGT
Organism: Potamilus streckersoni; assembly: GCA_016746295.1. Lineage (NCBI taxonomy): Eukaryota > Metazoa > Mollusca > Bivalvia > Unionida > Unionidae > Potamilus > Potamilus streckersoni. The sequence goes on along the minus strand of JAEAOA010002287.1, from coordinate 410,043 downwards.
TGTCTGAAATATCATGAGCGAAATAATGAAAACTCACATATTGATAAGTAAATTTAGCTGATGTAGCAACGCTTTACTTTGTCAATCACAAGTATTTCTTGTCACAACTATTATATTCATTTAGTTTATTTTAATCCTACCCGTCATATCCTTTACCGTACAAATCTAATCCAGAGAGAGAGAGAGAGAGAGAGAGAGAGAGAGAGAGAGAGAGAGAGAGAGAGAGAGAGAGAGAGAGAGAGAGAGAGAGAGAGAGAGAGAGAGAGAGAGAGAGAGAGAGAGAGAGAGAGAGAGATTTACCTTTCTCTGCGTTATAGTCTGTAACAATTTTAATATATGAATTGACTGTTCCAATGAAATAGTTGAACCGGAAGTATAGGATCGTGAACCATACAACGTGAGAAATATACAAAGGGTCACATAGGTAAGATCGCATTTTTCCATGATCATGATTAATTTCTTCTCTGGATTGCTGAGTTAGATCTTCTGAAAAAGTGTTTTGAATCATTTTTGAATGTGTCACTATTATCAAATTAATATAACACTAGTTATTATAGTCTTGAAAATGTTACCTTTTTACTTAAAGAATGACCGGCAGTAAACTCATACAGTTGAGAAATATTCTAGCTCACTACATTTTTTAAGGGGATTTTCTTATGAAATTAAATAAAAGAAAAGGACTTTAGTAGATCCTTGTACTTAGAATTAAACTAAAGACACGAGTTTTACTGAGATACAAAGGCCAGAACAGAGACAATCATAAATAATGTATATACACGTGGATATAGGTCTGGATTGATCATAAAGGTGTAAAAAAATGTATGTACATGTGAACATAGATCTGATTCATTTATAAAGGTGTAAATAATGTATGTACATGTGAATATAGGTCTGAATCAATCGTAAAGGTTAAAAAATTTATGTACATGTGGATATAGGTCTGATTCATTTATAAAGGTGTAAATAATGTATGTACATGTGAATATAGGTCTGAATCGATCATAAAGGTGTAAATAATGTATATACATGTGGATATAAGTCTGATTCATTTATAAAGGTGTAAATAATGCATGTACATGTGAAGTTAGGTCTGAATCAATCGTAAAGGTGTAAATAATGTATGTACATGTTGATATAGGTCTGATTCATTTATAAAGGTGTAAATAATGTATGTACATGTGAATATAGGTCTGAATCGATCGTAAAGGTGTAAATAATGTATGTACATGTGGATGTAAGTCTGATTCATTTATAAAGGTGTAAATAATGTATGTACATGTAAATATAGGTCTGAATCAATTGTAAAGGTTTAAATAATGTAAGTACATGTTGATATTGGTCTAAGTCGATCGTAAAGGTGTAAATAATGTATGTGCATGTTGATGTAGGTCTGAATTGATCATTTAGGCGTAAAATAATGTATTGTAATAAAATTAAGGAGATGTGCATTTAGTTTAAGCAATTTGTAGGTTTGTGTGATTACATGTTTGATTATTGGAATTCGGTGCAATGGGAAATATTCCTTAGCACGAAATAATTAGTAAATTATTAGGAGCAAACGTCACGGAAAGAAAGTGTTAGTGAGTTTCTAAGATGCCATGGTCAATGAGTAGCGAACTCTGACCCAATCCTCATGAGTGTCTCTGAGTGAAATAGCACTTTATAAAAATCTAGTGGTGTACATCGGTGTTGTGACTGCAGCGTCAGTATTTATGGTAGTAAACCGGTAAAATACAGAATGGGATAAATGAGAAAGGACTCGGAAGATACTGTTTATGTCGCCATAGTGGCAAATATGATGTAGGTTTACTGGTGTGATGTGCCTTGAAACGGTAGAACGACTGGCCTCAGGTGGGCAGTTAAAATAGTCCCCGTGTTAGGGATAGTTGTAAAGTTTCTACGGTGTGAATTACTAGCGGAACGGAAAGTTAATGTAGAGAAACTGTGAGGATGTGCGGTTAATGGCTAATTGGCAAGTTGTAAATAATGTGGTCTTGTTTTGATTATTGCAAACTTTATGTATAGAATGGACGCATCGGGCTTTTCAACTTACAACTGAAGTTGTGGAGAAGTCTTTGGAAATGTGGGGTAAACTTATGACTTCTAGCGGGATTTGAGCCCGGGTTTTGACACCGCTCGGTCAAGCAAAAGACCCCTGGCGTGTAACAGTATGTACATATGGATATAGGTCTGAATTGATCATAAAGGTGTCAATAATGTATATATATGTGGATATAGGTCTGAATTGATCATAAAGGTGTAAATAATGTATATACATGTGGATATAGGTCTGAATTGATCATAAAGGTGTAAATAATGTATATACATGTGGATATAGGTCTGAATCGATCGTAAAGGTGTAAAGAATGTATGTACATGTTGATATAGGTCTGAACTGATCATACGGGTATAAAGAAAATATATATATATATATATATATATATATATATATATATATATATATATATATATATATATATATATATATATATATATATATATATATAGGTTTGAATTGATCATAATGGTGTACAGAATGTATGTACACGTGTATAAAGGACTGAATTGATGATAATGGTGTACAGAATGTATGTACATGCTGATAAAGGTATGAGCTGATTAAAAGGGTAAAGAATGTATGTTCATGTGGATTTATGTCAAAATTGATCATAATGGTGTAAAGAACATGTGTACATTTTGATCCAGCTCTTAGACAATAATAGAGGTGTGAAGAATGTATTTACATGTGAATCCAGTTTACCTAAGGACTTCATCTTTTTGGTCTCAAGTTTCCTCTTTATGAAAGCTTTTGGGAAGAAGACGAATGTGCTGATCACGGACATTCCTGATATTCCGAGGATGAAGAAGTATGCCATCCGTCTCCGTATTCCTACTTCATAAGCTAGCTGTTGAACAGAGATACGATGTATCATTATGCATACGGCGTATTTTTGAATTTCAAATTTAAAATGTTATGATTATCATGCTATTGTTTGTTGTGGAAAATATGAAGCATGATGTACTGAATATACTTAAGTAGGACACAACAACAACAACAACAACAACAACAACAACAACTTAAGTAGGTAAGGTAAACTGGCAATCAAAAAAGTAAGCACACATGCATTTATGAATGTATACATACATACATACATGGTAGATAGGGAGGTACACAAAATCTATCTGCAAAAGAAGTAGTATTTTATTGAAACTCTGAGATCTAATACCCGTACGATCACGTTTAAGAAGTAAAAATCATGAAGAAAAGTCGATAATAATTATTTGGCACTGAAAAAGTCTTATCATACAGATTGAAGCATGTTCGATTAAACATGAGAAAAATTTAATAATAGAATATTCCAGATTCGTAAATCCCAAGGATTCAATGCTTACCTTTACGGCCTGCTGTATGACCGATGAAGAGTCCATGAGGCCATTTAGAATACCTAAAACTGTTGATGATCGCTTGGTATATAAATTTGCGACCTGCAAAATATAGTTCCATTTTCATCCGCTTTTATGAGAAAAGAAACATAAAATGTTGAAGCAAACAAGTATTCTGGATTCTACCCAACAAGTATACCTGAAAGAATAATTCTTTTGCTACTGGAATTATTCAAGCGTAGATCTAGGGTCAAAACTTTAGGGTATCTGTTGTTACCCATTTGCACTTATTTTAACGGTTGTAAAAGATATCCAAATTTTAATGAATTAGATGTAAAAGTTTATTTTAACCTTTATTTCAACACCTAATCCAGCTTGATATCTAAAAATGATTGGCAAATTATATTATTTCAAATCTGCAAGTCATTTTGTTTACAAATCCAAAGTTACCTAGTTTCAAGAGCTGAATGCATTTGTATGGGAATGTAAATAACAACCTTTTAATTAAACAGATTTGGCGAGATCATTTAAAGGTTCATGTAATCAAACTCTTAAATCAACAATTACTGACAGGACCTGTATAACTATTATTATTATTATAATATTATTATAGACATTGAATATTTGAGCAAAATTAATTTAGAAGAGAACAAAGTTGACAAAACTGGGAGAAAGCAAGTGTAAATGGTTATAAATTTGTATTAACCCTGGTAGTGTGGGAGCCATATACAGTGGAACCCCGCTATAACGCGCCCCGCATTAACGCGAATTCGGATATAACGCGATCGTAGCATGGCTCCAGAAATTTCGTATATTCATTCACACATGGAAAATTTTTTTAGAGAAAAAAAAAAAAGAAATTAACTTCATTTTGGGCATGAGATTAGTTATGACTTTTAAAATAATATTATCGTGGCTTGGTTCCTGAAATTTGAAATTAATTTACGTGTATTTTTATGGAAAAAGTAGTTTCAAGACGAGCGCAATAAGACATAATTACGTTATAAACATCCAGTAAATTGTTGGTAAATTAGCTATCTTGATACTTTAATTGTTCTGAGTATTTTCAAAGCATACTTTATTTATTGTGAATATGGTAGCTCAAACATAAATTACGATCGTATTTACCTGACTGCTTGTAAGAATGAAGACGAAACCACCTCCAGCGACAAAAAGCAGACCGGGACATATTAACCAGGGAGTAACTGAAAGAGGTAAACTTTATTTTAAATGAGAATTCATAGAAATATATCTGCATCTAACGAATACTTCCATAGAAGACATATCAATCTGTCTGAAATGCATGTTTGTGTTTCTAAAAAGGTTTGAAAGGGGTGTTTTGAAAATCATTAAGGACTTTCTTACATGAGGTAAGCTAGACCGGTAAGACTTTGGGATAAAATTTAGCATACTAAAAGATCGGTAGACAAGCCAAAATTTGATTATTTTGATAAATTACTTGATGACTTAGACTTGTTGGCATTATTTTCATAAATTACTCAATAGGTTAGACTTGATGATATTTTCTCAATTAGTAAACGAGTCAGACTAAAAATTGCAATTGTCAGTCACAAGTCCATTTCATAAGCTAAAGGTTGAAGAAAGTTAAATATATTACAGACTTTTTCCAAGGACATTAAACTTTGTACATATTGCGAGAGAGATGAAAGATCCAAAACTGCATTAAATATGAATGAGATTAGACGCATATTGCACAAGGCACACCTTATTCAGCAACAGTGCGTAGTCATGTAAATAGTCCTTTCTTAAATCGGATATAAGGCATATGCTCTCCAGGAACAGTCCGCACTCATATATATATATATATATATATATATATATATATATATATATATATATATATATATATATATATATATATATATATATATATATATATATATATATATATATATATATATATATATACATGTAGTCCCATGTTAAGTCGAACGCAAGACAAGGCAAATTTTATCCAGTGACAGTCCGTACTCACGTATATAGTTCGGACTTAACTCAGCCACAAAAAGGCACACTCTATCAGCAACATTATGTACTCATACAAATAGTCCCTGATAAACTCAGACACAATACTGGGCACATTTGATCCAGTATCAGTCCGTACTCATGTAAATAGTCCTCGAATAACTCAGACCTAAGCCACTCTTATTCAGGCAAGAGTCCGTATTCATGTAAATGATCATTGGTTAACTCAGACACAAGACACATTTTATCCAGCAACAGTTTGTACTCATGTTAATAGTCTCTGGTTAATTAGGACACAACACAAGGTATACTTTATCGAGCAAAAGTTTGTACTTATGTATTTAGTCTCAGGTTAATTCTTACATAAAACAAGGCACACTTTATCCAGCAAGCAACTGTCCGTACTCATGTAAATAGTCTCTGTTAGTTCGGACACAGGACAAGGTACACTTTATCCAGCATCAGTCCGTATTCATGTAAAAAGGCCTTGGTTAAATCAGACACAAGACAAGGTACACTTTATCCAGCATCAGTCTGTATTCGTGTAAAAGGCCTTGGTTAAATCAGTCACAAGGTAAAGCACAATTTATCCAGCAACAACCCGTACTCATTTAAAATGCATTGGTTAGATCGGACACAAAATAAGGAACACTTTATCTAGCAACAACCCGTAATCATGTAAAAAGTCCTTGGTTTGATCAGACACAAGGTAATGCAGCAACGGTTTAAACAACTTATTATAAGAGACTGTGGACGGACACCTTTATTGCAAGGCACTCAAAGAAAAAGATTCGATTTGTTTAATAATATGCAATAAATTATCACTTGCTTTAAAGCTTTATTCTCAAAAATGCCAAATAAAGTGACATAAGCCAAAGTTCAAATTTTTTTTTTAAAATCAAGGTTTTAAAATAGATTTGTTTATACCCTGTAAAAGACTTACAAAATATCAACGGAAGCTTTTAAAACAATCACACCTTACACTTAAGCGAACTTAAATGCAGAATACAGTTAGAGTTGACATAAATCTTAGCCATATTTGAAAAATGAGAATGCTATGTGGAAGAGACAGAATTCCTCCTACAGTTATGAAAAAGCGTACTACTTCAGAGAGATGGATAAAATAAGTCTGAGTGGACAGAGTACTGAGTAGCCTTGATTTAGAATCTTACATAAAAAATGAAGAACATATAATGTACCAAGTGCAAAATAGTAGACCTATGTACCGAAAAATGCAATTGTTCAGGTATACATGAAGTGCATGTATTGTGTTTGCTGGAGAGTGATATGGAATAAATTTAGAAAAACGTGATGTACTTCAGGTCACTACATCTAGAAACCATATACCCACATAATATTTTCCCCCATTAACAAGTTTTGGAGATTGCCAATCATATTAAATATCAAGGCGCTAATCAATAAATAATTTTGATAAAATTACTAAATCAGCAAGTTTCACACATAGCCTAAGAAATTAAAAGAAAAACAAGCGGTTGCTTTTAAAACCTTAGTAGGACCAAACACTAACATTTTTCATTATTTAAAACACATATTCTAAAAGAAACATTCAAAAATAACCTTTCTAAATAATGGCACATTTTGGGATCCTGGTGATTATTGATACAACTTAAGTGTGTCCGATATGTCGGATTGGACTGGTATGATGGATGTTTGGATGGGAGAGGGTATCGGCACGCCGAATTCAATTTTCAAAATATTGTACATGGTCTTGTGACATGTATTCAACAACAGGCGTTCAAGATACAATTATCCCATGACTATTGGATTAGTCAATACTGATAAGGAAGACATATATTTGCTCCATTTTCCAATGACAATTTCTCAATGGACAATGACCATTTGTCGATGGACAATGACCATTTGTCGATGGACAATGACCATTTATCTATGGACAACGACCGTTTATCGATGGAATACCCGTCCTGAATTTGTACAGTCAGCTGATATGGATTGTTCTATCACATCAAACCATGAATGTTCTAGGTGGTGCTCACCAGTTATTATGTACTTATGAGAGAGTGATGTATGTAAGGTGCTTGCATTGAAAATATGCACAGTGCACAAAATGTTGGCATACCTCTATGTTACCTTCATGTAATGTGGATAACATTTCTTTGGATATTTTTCTTTTGGAAATTGTAAATGATCTTAGCACACTACTAACTAAAATGACTTTTCCCTTGTGCTCCATAAATCAACATGAATTTGTCTAAAGTACACTATCCTTGGCAGATATTAAAATAGGGAAACTGAATTTTGCCAGACTAGACAATACCAGCTTTTGAAAGTGCAATAAATGAATTACCATATACATTAAATGCAAAAACGTTATCGGCTCTTTCTTTACAATTTATATCTGAAGTACGGGAAGTAAAAATGAGCAAGTGGAACTAGGACTTTCTTGAAAGGTGCACATCTGGAGTAAGGCCAAGGTGTAAACTCTATACCCCATAGTAAACTCATCAATCATACATTAAAATAAAGGGAATTAAAGGTTGTTTGAACAAAACCTAAGATATACAAAAAGTCTTTTTTTTATACAGCCGGTATAACAAGCGAGGAAACCCGGGGAAATTCTTTTTCTTTAAAATTCTAACTATGCTAAATTCGAAACTGTAGAGCGCCACCTAATCTGTCATTAAGACTTATCAATCTAATCCTTGAATAATACATTTCAAAAATTGTAAGATACAAGTATATTTAAAATCCCATTCCCTGAAACTTATCTCGAATGTTCTTTTTTAGCTTTAAACTTATAAAACCATTTATAGCTTTAAATTTACAAAACCATGACGAGAAAATTTGTTCAGTCACCATAAGGAGGTGAAGCAAAGACAAATAATGGAATGGCTATGCATGTATAATTTGGTGATGATGAAAGCAAGTAGCAGGGTAAAAAAAATTATTTCCAGTGTCAAAACAATGCTTACCCGTTGTAGTGAATGCAATCATCAAACAGCCAACCCAAAACACGCAACTATAATGGAAAAGTTCAAATCAGCTGTATAGAGAAAAAATACATGTAAATAAAGAATAATATTCTTTTAAAAGTTCGTTCATGATGTCACATTATTAAGACATACTTTTGTAGATTATGCAAGCCAGTTTTATGACATAAACGTGTACTTTGAATTTATTTTACATTACCATCATGTGCAAAGCTACATTTTATGGGTATATTTACTTACAAGCAATTTGTTTTCCACAACTATATTTTAGCGAAATTATCATCTAGATATGCATCTCCCAAAATATTCCTATATTAGCATGAATAGAGCAAATTCTCATTTTTATGTTAATGATTTACAGGAATTTACGTGAAATTACGAGAAAAACAGTTATTTACACACGGCAACACATATCCAAGCTGCACTGATGGATTTTTATTATATTCTGGCAATAAAATTATCTTTGAATATCATAATGAAGCCTTATTCAAACCACACAACTTTCTAGTTTGTATTGTGTCTGTAGGTCATTTATACTGCTTATTATGGGTCCAATCAGTTCATGTACGTGTTTATGAGGGTGACTACACGAGTAAGAGATATATTCTTGTATAGCTTGTAGTAATTGTTTATAAACATTGGTATATGTTGCTTAGTTATATGAGAGGTTATAGATTAAACATCTGCAGGTTAACCTACTCAAGTTGTCTACTAAATCATTGTAAACTGTCCGAGAATGAAAACTAACCAAAGAAATATAGGTCAAGAAGATCCGATATACTTCCCCAAGTATATGTTGCCTCAGACGTAAAACAGGAAAATGAATTAAGTTTAACAAAAAATACAATCTATTTATTGTTCAGCTTGGTTAAGACATTGATTGAGGTAGTGCGGCTTAAGCTGTTGTCAATGAATTTATAGTGAACCATTTTACTGTATGCATTATTAATTATTAATAATAACTGACACTCTATAGATTACACCAAAAATGTTCAAACAGATTATTTGAAATTAGCTTTGTGAAACTGATCTTAACATGGTTACATATCCCACACGAGCAAATATCCATATATTTTAAATGTGTGGGATCAGAAGTTCATATTTAGTACATCACATAGAAACTCACTGTACCTATAAATGATCTACATACCTGGCTGTATTCACTTACAATATACTAAAATATTATTTTCAATATCAATATCCTTACGTATGGTTACAAATTTATTTTCTTGCTTTGATAGGATGCGGCATTGTAGCTTCGGCTGATATCGCATTCTAATGAACCATTTAACTTAATAACTGTTAATCGACACTCTTAAAAATACACTGCAAACATTTAAACATATTATTTGAATTATATTTTCGCATTTGATCTTAATAGTTCATAGTACATGTCCCATATATAAAAATGCCAAGTACATGTCCCATATATAAAAATGCCAATCTTTTTTTCTTGCATTATCCACAGTTGTTATTTCTTTCATAAATAAGATTACTTATAAGTATTTGTTTTAGCAATGTACATTCTGCATAATGCCATCGTCACAGTGCTGAAACTGCTCTTCTGAAAGTAGTCAATGACCTTCTCTCTGCTTTGGATAGCAGAAAGACTACAGTCCTCAATCTTCTTGACTTATCTGCAGCATTTGACACTATAGACCATGATATATTACTTCACCGTCTCCAGCATGTATTCGGCATTCACGTTACGGCATTACTATGGTTAAAGTCCTACTTGGTCAATAGGATACAAATTTTGTCCGCAAATGGAATACACTCCAGCCCAGTTTATCTATTCTGTGGTGTTCCACAAGGTCTGTTCTTGAATTTTGCTTCTTCTTTTTATACACTCAGCCACTCTCAAGTGTCATATATCATTTTTCCAGTGTCTCACTAATTGTATTCTGATGACACACATATACAAATCTAGCCATCCAGCTGAAGTTGAAGCTATCATCCAAGGCATAGAGAGGTACATTTCTGATGTGAAATCATGGATGACATGTAACAAGCTGCAGATGAATGATGATAAAACTGAAGCCATCCTGATTACAACACTGACTTTCTCATTCACATCCTTTACCTCAGAAAATAAGTATTAGCAACACCAACATTAATTCAAGCAGTTTTACGAAACCTCGGTGTCACTCTTGACAGTACTCTCTCAATGCATCAACATGTCATGAACATATGCCGGGCTGCATATCATGAGACGCAGCAGCTCCATTCGCAAGTATCTGTCAGTTGATGCCACTAAAATACTTGTGTGTTCATTAGTACTTTCAAGACTGGACTATTGTAACTCAATTCTGTATGTTTCATCTCAGTATCTACTTCAGAAACATTAAAAGTTTCAAAACACTGCTGCTTAGATTATCCTTGGAGTACCACGATACGAGCCCGCCTCTCCGCCTCTCTGTACCCTACACTGGCTATCCATACGATCCTGAATTACACACAAAATTTGTTCTCTGACACTCGTATTCTCATTATTCCAAATATGAAGTTGAAATCATATGGACAACCTTCTTTTGCATACCAGGGCACATCAGCGTGGAACGAATGCCCACTGCACTTAAAGACACGATAATCTCATTCAAGAGCGCTCTTAAAACTCTTCTATTTCAACTGCAAGAACAGTCATAAAGACCTAAAAATTTATCCTTATAACGTATCCTTGCTTTTAAAATTTACATCATGTTTTTCTGTTTCTCATTTTGTGGTGTTTGTTTTTATTTTTTTAATAATATCATTATATGTTTTTTATTCTTTTAAAGTGCTTTCAAATGTTGTAAAGCACTATGGGCTTTTAAAGATAGGCGCTCTATATAAAGTCCTCGTTAATATTATTATTATTATTATTATTATTATTATTATTATTATTATTATTATTATTATTATTATTATTATTATTATTATTATTATTATTATTATAAATGAATGTACCAATCATCAAACCTTACCATCCTTAAAATTGAAGATACCTAGCGCACCTAATTAGCTATTTAGTGTACCTAATTAGTTACCTAGCATACCTGTAGATGGCTAAACATACTTCTAGAGAAATCATATATATATATATATATATATATATATATATATATATATATATATATATATATATATATTGGATGAATTATCACTTTCGTTTTTTTAAGAGTTCAAAACTTGCACTACACACTTTCTGACAGCTGTCACACACATTGCTGCCATGAAAAACACTTCATATATAAAATTGAAATAGGTGTGGCATGCAAATATAAACGTTTGATTAAAACCGGTCATAAATAATTAGGGTCTGTAAGAAATCGGGTCACAAGTATTGCCTCCGCTACGAATATAGTCCTAGTCTATTTTAAGAGCATTTTTCCTCTCTCCTTTCGGTGATGACAAGAATTTTATTTAAAAGTAAATTATTGTTTATTTTTTTAGAATCTGAGCATTATGGTCTAGTCGTCTGTGTGCATTACGGCGATAGTGCACAGTGAATAACGTGGCATTGATTATAATACGTTAGTGAAATCTGTGACCCAAAGCACGGTGCTTTAGTTATAATCCAGCCTGTTCAAAACAAAATGCCGGATAATCTATGATAAGAACTTTGAAGGTTTTTGGAATAAAATATGATTATTATCGGTCACAACGGAAAGTTAAAAACTGAGAAACAAATGTAGAGAATATATACGAAAAATAATTGTGAGCTGTATAGAAATGGTTGGTAGCCTCACATCCGGCATGAAGGACGATGGATAAATATCCATCCGACTACCGGAAGTCCGAAATATATGTCATTGAAATACTGACGTGAGAAAGGCTAACAGTGTGTTAAACGTATGCTAATGGAATAGAATTACAATCAATTTTTACAAATTCAAACTTGAAAAGATAAACGTATCATGGTTTTGGTCAAGAAAAATCACCATAATCGATGAGTGACCTTCATTAAAGAATCAATGATTCATGAATTAAATGGATGTTTTTAATAAATTCCATATTAAAGAACGTCAATTTAATTTATGAATGCATGTCCGGACACACATAAAGAAATTTGTCTCTAATAAATATATGTATCAATCGGCAATGAAGTCCTTGTTAAGACAGTGAAGGACCGGCCATTTCTTATTGACAAGATTTAACAGAAACCTTTAAATTTGATATAATTTTAATTGAACTTGAATAGATATGATGTTAGTTTAGATTTTATATGATAGTGTCAATATGATTCTAACCGATTTGTCATCGCTTTATTCTAGTGTTTGGGAATAATGGTCTTTACAGTAATAAGTATCAAATACTTATATTTGAAAACAAAGATTATATTTGCACATAAAATATATTCTACTCTGGTGAATTGATACCCTTGTAAAGGAAAATATTTGGTCAAAGCCAATGGATAGGAGGGAGAAAGCAACGGTTAATTTACAATTGGGCCGTATTAGGTCAAGTGTTGTTATATTTTCTCCAAACTTTCAAAAGAGCCCTTACTTATCTTGAAAGGAAACCCAATATAAAAGTGTTTGTGTCTATTTATTCCAACTACACATAATACCCCCGAAACGCACGCAAGAAGAAAACGATGGTCAAATTAAAAGTGACCAGTGATGGTACTTGTGTGTGCATGTTTCTTTTTTTTAAGCCTGGGGGTGTTTCCTGTGATTTAAGACGCCCACCCCCTTCTTACCCTGTTGAGCGATAATCCCATACACACTATATTGTCCTGCCTCTTTTGGCGCTAAGCATTAGGAGGTTAGTGTTAGGACTGTTTGGCCTGGTGTTAGGATAATGTGACTGGGTGGGACATCATATTACATGTCTGCGGCATGACTCCGCATTGCTAGATATCACTATAAACTGTCACACTGCAGACATCGTAACGATATGACTGACAAAATTGTTAAAGCTACGTTACAAATCTAAATCACACACACACACACTATAATGTCAAATACAGGGTTAAGTGATAATTCTCTACACGTATTACTGTCAAATACAGTGTATAGTGATAATTCCCAACTCACCATACTGTCACATACAGTGTATAGTGATAATTCCCAACTCACCATACTGTCAAATAAAGTGTATAGTGATAATTCCCAACTCACCATATTGTCAAATACAGTGTATATTGATAATTCCCAACTCACCATACTGTCAAATAAAGTGTATATTGATAATTCCCAACTCACCATACTGTCACATACAGTGTATTGTGATAATTCCCAACTCACCATACTGTCACATACAGTGTATAGTGATAATTCCCAACTCACCATATTGTCACATACAGTGTATAGTGATAATTCCCAACACACCATACTGTCAAATAAAGTGTATAGTGATAATTCCCAACTCACCATACTGTCACATACAGTGTATAGTGATAATTCCCAACTCACCATACTGTCACATACAGTGTATAGTGATAATTCCCAACTCACCATATTGTCACATACAGTGTATAGTGATAATTCCCAACTCACCATATTGTCACATACAGTGTATAGTGATAATTCCCAACTCACCATACTGTCAAATAAAGTGTATAGTGATAATTCCAAACTCACCATACTGTCACATACAGTGTATAGTGATAATTCCCAACTCACCATACTGTCAAATAAAGTGTATAGTGATAATTCCCAACTCACCATACTGTCAAATAAAGTGTATAGTGATAATTCCCAACTCACCATACTGTCACATACAGTGTATAGTGATAATTCCCAACTCACCATACTGTCAAATAAAGTGTATAGTGATAATTCCCAACTCACCATACTGTCACATACAGTGTATAGTGATAATTCCCAACCCACCATACTCTCAAATACCACGTTGAGTGATGATTAACTATATACTAGATTGGTGCCCAGAGTGGTCTAAGGCGCTCACCGTTCCGGCTCATTGCCGTCTCACATCTGTCTGAGTGGGTTCGAGGCTCAGGCTCGTCTAACGTGGGTATGTAAGAAAGCTTGCCAGTAGCTTCTCGTGGGTCGGTAGTTCTTTCCGGGGTTTTCCAGGTTCTTTCTGTACTAGTTATACTGGCTTCCATGTATAGCCTATCTTGTTCTGAAAAATGGCGTTAAAACCTACAACACCCCCACCAACACACTATACATTCAAATACAGCGGTAATATTTACCTTGTGTTGTATCAGTTATAGTGGCAAAGTTCAGAAATGTTACGCTTAGATCCTAGACTTGTGAATCTGCACACAAATTATTTCTTTTTGATGGTCGTTGCCATAATTTTGCGAATAAAATCGTGATAGGAACAGATTCAACTTTTTTGGATGTATACTAGGTTACAAAAAGAACCATTGACACGAAACTAATTATGACGGTGCATGTTGTTTTCGAGATCTCATCACAAAAGAGCTTTATCATTTATAATTCAGAATCAAGTGGACTCAAATGAAAACCGAACTTACGTAAAAACCAGACGCACAATTCTTGTACCGAACTTGGAGAAAAGAGGGCCGCCTAATATTAGGAAAACCACGACGGCGGACGTGGCTACGGAGTAATACAGGTTGAATCGTGCATCCTGGTCTGGACAATGCACAGAGACAGCTGCTGTTGAATTCGTTGTGTTTTTTCCATCTCTGAAATATCAAATAAATACAAATTCATCTAGAGTAATGCCATAATAATATATATTGTTCCGTTTGAAACCGATGATACTCAAACATTCAAAACAGGAGGCATAAAATAAAATGTCTAATCGTAGTTAATGCAGCACAGGATTAAAGTTTCATTATTCGTTTTGTTTTCTTTCCATAAATTAATTTTACTTCATCATTCACAAGTAAAGTGGCGTCTAAAGACTGCTAATTCTGGGAGCAATTAGGTCCGATTTCTGCATCGACAAACAAACAAACAACGATCAATATTATTCTGCTAATTCCAATTTTACCATCTCTTTCAATCCTTTAACATCTTGTATCGTCCTTATTTCTGTATTGTATGTAGCACACAGTTTTATCTTAATGTTGGACATATTCGTACGGCACATTGAGCAGTATGGTTATTAGAGATTCTGGCAGTGCAAGATCTCCAGCAGTAAATAGTCATTACAGTATTTAGAAGTACCTAGTTATTGGAATATCTAACAGTTCATGATATGCCGGAAATCTTTCAGCAATTTATAGCTTGGTATGAATAAAAAATTCATTTAAACTCTTAAATATCGCATCTCATTTCTAGGCACTTGATATCAATAAAGGTTAAGCACATCCAGTTTTTAATTTGTTATGCGATGTACCTTTATCTGCTTTTTTTTGTCGCTAAAGCTTATGAATGTATGGCACGAAATATTCAAATGAAATATACTGGCTAGATTTATTCCACAAAGTTTCTAAACAATACTTGTTAATGGAGAGTTATACTGTTTGATTTATAGTAGAAATATCATTATAAAACAAAATATTGACCGTATTATCAATAAATATCAACACATCATCTGCACAACCCGCCATTTTCAGTCGAGAATAACCATACTGATCCATATTTTGGTAATATATGATAACCTACTTATTTAATACTATCGATTTTTATTCTAGATTTCATACCAGTATAATTTGATGATGATTTGATGGAATTAAATCTCGTACAAAATCTTTGTCAGATCAAATCCAACATATCGGGTTGAGAATGTTATTATATATCATATTTAACTTGTTTAATATGACATTTTGTCTAAAAATAACAATATTACTTTGCTGATAGTATAAGAGACTGCCACAGTAGTAGAATTGATTTGATCCTATCTCAGATACACCCCATTCCAGATGAAATATATTTGTGTTAGAAAAGCCTTATCATGTGAAAGTCATCATTTGAGCTAAAAAGGGCTGCTGACAAAAATATCAACGTATAACGTTTTAGGTGGTAGGGGAGTCTCTGAGAAAGGACATCAATTATCTATATTACTATAATTTTGAGTATATCATTGCCGAACCACCATTGAGGCCTTGGTCAGAGACGATGTCGTTTCGTTCTTATGCAACGCACGACCTTATTGCGGTGATACCGGTACAAATATGATTTACACAGGTGGAACACACCGCCAATCATTGGCAAGCGCTATTCTTTTACTGGATGTGTTTCATACGATGTTGCTCGTAAGATGTTGAACTGAACGAATATTCGCCTCCACGAAGATCATCGGGTTCTTATTGTAATTCTGGAATCAAAGCTCTGGAGACTAAAAAGCCACAACGTACTGTTGTGTATGTTTAATTTAATTGTTTGTTTATTAGTTTTAATTTTTTTATTTGATTGCATTTAGTTGTAATGTAACATTGTATGCTGGACATAATCTCATTTCTCCTTGAGCTGATTGGTTTTGTAACAATATTTTTTTAAAATTTCATTTATGTAAACAATTAATAATAGCTTCATTATTCTCAATGTGTATGATGTTATTATCATCATCATCATTCAGGTAAACAAGAAGGAGTAAATATGTTGATTTCGGTCAAGGTTTGAGATTTTTAAGTAAATTTTACAGGTCATTGTGTTGTAAATAACTAAGGCTCAATAACTAAGGCTCAGTAGATCATTCTAGAAGGCTATGTGTCATTAGGTAATGTTCTGTTGTTTTTTTTTTTTGAAAAAAGAAAATGTTAATTTTGACCTGAGGTCATGTAGAGAACAATATAATCTTGCGCTTGTGATGATTTGGTAAGTCGTGCTTTAACATCTAGCACCTTCAAGTTGTACTACGTTCTGACCAATTTGGGCTGAATTTTATTTTCTTCAATGTTTTGAATTCAAGCAATTATTTTCTTTGGAAATACAAAAGTGCTTTGATAAATTTCTTGGATAAAGATATTCACTGGAATTTATAATATATTCAATCCTGGAATTATATTACTGTTATTGAACAAAGACTGTTGACAAATCAGCACTCCGTAGACTATAAACATACAAGTCATCGCTTACAGTTATATATCTCTTCGGGACTTGAACTGAGTTTATTCTAGACTTTTTATTACGAGGACATGTGTCTATAATTCTTGGATTTTTTTTGGATATTATTGGTAGTACCGTCAGTTCTTTTTCTCATATTAACTTTATATTTTAGGTAAATAAATTATTTGTTAAATGTTACCAAGATTGTTGCCTTTCACTCTTTCCTTTTACTTATTTTAACAGATTAGACTCATCACAATACTTGGTCACATTTGTCGTAATAGTATCA
>JAEAOA010002287.1:0-390000 GCA_016746295.1 Potamilus streckersoni | reverse complement strand
GTTGTATGGCTGTTTTCAAATTTAAACAGTGTTATGACTCTATGTAAGAGAAAAAGCAAAATCAAAATTTTTGGTACAATTTAAAAACAACCAACAATTTAATACCTTAGGAATCAAAGTAAAAATTATGAAGGAACTTAGAGTATTGTGAATTTTCAAATAATCCAAATACGAATATATAGTGTTCCGAAAGACTTCTTATCTTGAATGTGTTGATGTACCAATAGCATTGAAGATTCCAGTGTACCAATAGTCTAGCTGCATCACAATAATATAATTCTAAATTTCTTGGAACGATTTCACAATAATGCCATAATAACATTTTAGTTAATGACAACTTTATCATTCCAATGAATAATTTACGTAAGTAAATCCTGTCGAATTATATCTAAACACAACCAAAGTGATTCGACAAACACCGACCTTAAGATGAGAATGACTAATTGTTTCTCTTCATATACAGACTATCACATGATTTATGACGTAACACGATGTCTTGATCCTTGGTAATATTAAATGGAACGTTATCTTAAATTCGTAAACAAGGCCAGGCTTGTGTACTTAAATTGTATCAAATAACCTGACAAAAATTAGTTAGACTATATAGTTTCTAAGAAAAATCCAATGTGATAAACCGAAATTCAAATAAAGTCCATCGTATAATCAAAAACACGTGTTAGATTTGTAATATACAGTTTACAAATTATAATTATAATCTACAGTCATGGACAAAAAACAAACACAGCATATATTATACATTATAGCAGAAAAGTTTAGTTTCTCTCTCTTTCAATCTGCGCACAGTACTCGATAGATACGGATGGACAATAGACGTCCCCACAGTACTCGATAGATGCGGATGGACAATAGACGTCCGCACAGTACTCGATAGATGCGGATGGACAATACACGTCCGCACAGTACTTGATAGATACGGATGGACAATACACGTCCGCACAGTACTCGATATATTGTGGGTCAAATCACAAGCTCTGTGGCTTTATGGTTAGATGAACTAAAAATTAGAAACTGTTCAACTTCAAATACCTTTGGAAGGAATTAGGATTTTAATGCACCTTTAGGGTTTACTTGATTTACTTTAACTGTTAGTACACCTGTAAGCTGGTAATATCTACCTTGCTTCATCGATACACAGGTCTTCATGAATGCCCTCATCTTTCAGAATGTAAACAAGCGTGCCCCAGCCATAATGTATACCACCAAAACAGATTACTTCCAAACACACCCATATTAAAATGACATGTCGCCATCGTTTGAGGTCCATCTTTGCAGTCTGACAAATCTGGAAAGGAAGAGTCACAGATTGTATTCTTTCTTGATGTAAAATTTTCGAGACAAATATATCCTGAAATATATAAAATGAATCTTTTTCAAGCATAAGTCAACAGCACAGCGATATTGTTTCCAAATTGCCAGTTGAAACAAATTTGAGGACATGCATAGAGAAGAATTTTGTTTTGCAATTATCTGCATATACGTGGTATTCAATCTGGAACGGCTCATTTATTAATCTCCGGTGGCATAATGTGCTGGTAGACGACAGACAAGGGATTGCGTTGCTCGTTTGAAGTCATGAGACAGTCACACAAAAATATGAAAATGAACAATTGAGAACTTGCCAATAAATTTGGAAAATAAATATGAAACAAAAAGAAAAGTTGAGTGAATGTTGTATATTTAGCATATAAATAAGCGAGAAGATTCCAACCGCAAGATACTTACGAATAGTCGTCACACATCTGATAAGAGTTTGAGTGGAATAAAATAAACAAGATGATATAAGTAAACTCATTGCATAACTTTTAAGTACATAACAGGAGTATCAAAAACATTAAATATCAACATAGTGCACAATGAAAGTTTCATATACATATTATCACATGGAAGCAATAGTTATCACAAAGACGATGGAAGCAATAGTTATCACAAAGACGATGGAAGCAATAGTTATCACAAAGACGATGGAAATAAATAAGTTGATCATTATTACTAACAAACAAAACCTAGTAATCTTGAAACGTCATCTCCGCGTGAGTATTGACAAAATCAATAACGGACAGTATCTGTAAATACAGTAAACACATGCACATAAACTTTAATTATAATATGGCGCCAAAACATGTCCCGGTGTAGTGTAAGAAATCATCACGCAGCAATCGATTAAGGAGAGAAGCATAAACATTTTGACAGCCTGTATAAACCGACTAAAGCAGTTTAGTCAGGACAATAACTCAACGAGAGTAGAGAGAGTCTTTAAGCTGCTTTTTAGGCTGAATCAAACTCCCATCATACAATAACTTTTAAAATGTACTAAACTTTGCTTCTTCGTTTAGTCCACGTTTCTACGGATTGTCATGCTATGTACGGACTTCAAATTAACAATGTATTTCAAAACGAATATTTTTGCCTGCCGTGATATGGGGAACGACTCAATGAGATTTAAATAATCAAACATCGAATCAGTCATAGTTAAAAATTGAAATTTCAAATATCCTAATCAAGGTCAGCGGTTATAAATATTTATCTCATCGACATCAACGAAGATAGTCTTATCCAGCATTGGATATTGGAATTATCAATTACGATGCGACCAATTAACGACATACATCAGAATAGGAAACATGCAAATGCTAGGAACCTTTACCAAGGCTATAATTCCTCAAAGATGTTCAATGCAACATGTCATATTTTGAGACAGTTAAATGACTATTGTGACAACAGTTACATTTGATGCAGTTCTTGAATGGACTTCAAGTATAAGTCAATAGTGTCCACGTGACATCATAAATAAATTTGAATATCAAAGGTATTATAGTTTATTCTTAATCTGATACCAACATCATCGCCAATTAATAAGAGCTATGTCATTATTACACTAAAAGAGCCACACGCTCGTTTTGACGAATCCTAAGCAAGGGACACGTATTATCCAATCGACAGCGATAATAAACATGTAGTTGAAAATAATAGTCACAGAACTTGAATTGTTCTTGAAATTGTCAACGTTCAGAAAATCTCTTCGAATTTGTTATCCAGAGCTGACTATAGAATACAAACTCGTGTAATCAGTGTGAATATGATAGTGACATAATAGTTCTCACCAGGTGAAAGGATCTTGCACGTGATAGCTAACCAACGTGTATATAAAGCGACAATAAAACTTAGGTAGTCAAATATTGTAGAGACTGCTTGTATCTCTAGTTGGCCGGTTTTTCTTTTGCTTTTTGGGAATTAACTCGTCTAGGTAACGTGAAAGGTCACGTGGTACCAGTGTATATTAAGGCTAAAATGAATGGGTTTTTTTTTCAGGATTGCAATATGCATCGACCTCAAAAAAATGACGACGAAGGAAGCGATACATGAAGATAGTCGTGAGATAATTATTGTAATTAATAGGCTGGAGTTGATGTTCTTTCTACGACTTTATTAATATGAAAGACGATAAATGAATCGTTGAGTTTTGTTACGTATCGGCTCGTTCAATGTAACTGAAGAAAATAGTGGAGACAACAAGCTTTGTAAGTTTTAACAAAGATAATTTTGTTTCCCTTGAAAACACGGTGAAAAAAGCTCAAATATAAACAGGACTTACGGTCTGTGAATAAAATACCAAACATTTATCCTAGAATTGTGAATATATATGAGTCCTATTGATAAAAAGTTCTGAGTCTTGTTTGAAACTCAAGTTGTTTTCAAGATGAAAGATGATGACGTCAGATGAAGTCTTTACACAAATGTTTGTAATTTCACGTTTCCGAGATGGAGGACGATGACGTCAGATGTAGTCTTTACACAAATGTACATAATGTCATGTTGAACTACAATATTTACTGCAATGTTCCAATTTAGAATTAATTTCACTGAATGTTTTTGTCCTAAGCAACTTGTGTAGTTCTCCATGGGATAAATTATTATTCAAAAGGTAGATGAACTCATATAGTTGTCATCTATAATGAGGCCAATCTCCAGATTTATATATGTAATGAAAATTCAACTCTCTCCGGCACAGGAAAATTATACACCTCTTCTTCAAGGCATATTGTACAACTCACTCAAGCATAAGAAATATGACACCTTCTTCTTGGCATACTATAAAATTGACTACGACCTAGATTATTTGACTGACTGTTTCACAAGGACCTAATTTGAGTTATGTCCACCTTCTAAATAAAAATTTTCAATTTGACATGTTTGATTGTGACCTTGACCTTCGACATCTTGACAATAAGTCTTGGGCATATAGTTAGGATCATTGATAGGTACAGTGGTACCATCTTTTATATTTTATGTAAATAATGTCCTTGTTTGATCGTTAACCGAGACTTATAACATTCTTTTTATTCTTAGTTCTAAGATTCACCGTAATAGTTTGGTGTACTATGACCACAGTATGTATTTACTAACCCATCTTAAGAAACATGCATCCAAATGACCCATTTTGAAGGGCACTTTTACTTAAAATGCTTGAGCTTTCAATGGCATTCATAATTTGAATTTAATAGCTCTTACCGCTTTATCTGTGTACAGAACATTTTACTGGATGAATACTCGAATTTATTAAAAGTATAATTGATTCTGAGACTAGTTTCATTTCAGCCAGCAAACAATTGATTATTTTGTTCATTTCTTCAGTCATTGGCAGACACTAGCATTGTGAATACTGGTTCTGATGCGTCATCACTATTATCAGCCAAGACATCAGCATAGAATTTGTGGGTGAACACGTTGTCCTGTTTTAACTTGGAATCTGACTTGCAGCAATCGAAGTAATTGAGATAAATTTCCTTTGGGTGATGCAATCTTGTGATTAATACTTTCACTCCTCTAATAATACAAGTCCATCTCTGGCTAGTTGAGTCGCTACCCATTTACATTTACCATTCCTGAATCCAAACCTCACCCCACCCAATCAAGGATATGCTCTGTACCCTTCTAGGTCTAGATCAAATTCTCAAATCTGTCTTGACCACTCGGGATATGCTTTATTAATGAATTCATCATTTGGAATGCTCTTGTAGCAGTCAGAGTGCAAGCATAGATTGTCTAAATACAAATCACAGACTCTGTTTCAAGAGGTATAACTCTGGTACAATCATTCCTCACCTGAGTGATAAAAGAATACAAGAATCACCAAGCCAGTGTCGAAATTCGACGAGTATGAAAAGTGTAATCACGTGGAAATTCTACATAGGTGTTTATTGTATTCACAACAACTATATAAACAATATATTGGATATCTTGGATATAGTTCAAGTACATCTGCATGAACAAAACACATGCGTAATTAATGATATATGCAAATGTATTAAAAGTCAAGCATTAATGAATATTACATCAAATTCAACATGTGATGATCATAGTGCTAGATAAAACACTATAAATCTACATATTAAACACGTTATTATTGCTAAGTCCGGAATTGAAACTTTCTGTGTATCATCCTTTGTTTGATTTGTTACTAAGGTACCTGACGAATACAAAGCACCCATCACAAATCATTAGACGTGACGACCGTCGAAGTAAGCAAGATGAAAGGGATCGCTTAATCTATTCAACTGATACATTTGGACAACCAAAATGTAAAATCAGTAAAATAGAACATCAAAATGCAAAACAATTACTGGATAACTCTAGTTGTTTAATTAATATGAAATATGTCGTTCTATAATTTATTAGAATAATGTATTTATTTTCATGTTGTTTAGTTTCCTCTTTTTTTTACTCTAAATGAGAATGCAGAGTGGAGTGGGACATACTCAAGGTATCCTTTATACACTGCAAAGCAGACGTTTGGATTTTAGTGAGCTGATATTTCTTCTTCGAAAGACAGTATATCTAATTCTGGAAATTTATCTTGTGACATATTGCAGCGTTTAAATAGGACTAATAATACACATAGCTTAGATATCTACCATGCATAAATACAACTCAAGATTTATATTTATCACTTGAGGAAGAAACGCTCTATGTTACAATGTTTGAAAAAAAAAACAAACAACTAAAGTAACATGCCTTGTGACTATTGACCCATTTTATGAGTTATCTTAAATGAGAGAGAGAGAGAGAGAGAGAGAGAGAGAGAGAGAGAGAGAGAGAGAGAGAGAGAGAGAGAGAGAGAGAGAGAGAGAAATTTATGTGAAGATACATTAGTATGATATATTTTCCCTAAATAAATTTAAATAGGCACATTCCATTTTCAAAAAAAATCATTCTGATAGGAACAAAATCCACCTTTTCTTTAAAAAAAAAGAGTGAACTGGAGAAATAGTCTACTAAAATCATTCTTTCTAAAATGCTGATGTAAAGTTCTGTCAAAATATTATATCTTAACATTCGATGATCTATTTCGCAATTAGACGGGCATAATTTGCATTGATCACAAATTGTACGTTTGTGTTTGTTTCAGTTTTATTTTATTGCAAAGCGACTAGTCGTCAAGCACAGAAATCACATCTTTATGAACAGCCGATTCGAAGTAAAGACGACAGAAAATATCGGTTAGCCAATGAATTCACATTGTTTTTGTCAGTTGCAGAAACACACGACCGATTTCTCGCTGTGTGACATCAGTTAGCCAACAAGTCATTGATAAAGAATGATGGATTGTTTTGTTCTAAGACAGTGTGGCAAAATAACGCATATGGTCAAGCGCGTCACCATTGAAGGACTGACAGATAAGAGCGTGAATTTGTAATCTTGGGTCGTGCACTGCAACATCTTTTTCCAACACCCTAAATGCTGAAGTACCATATTTGGTTTTCGTTTTGAAACTGACAAATTGTTTTCTCACTTAGATATTTTGTCATACACAGATTCAGAGAGAGAGAGAGAGAGAGAGAGAGAGAGAGAGAGAGAGAGAGAGAGAGAGAGAGAGAGAGAGAGAGAGAGAGAGAGAGAGAGAGAGAGAGAGAGAGAGAGAAGTAGTAAAAGAAAAGGCTGATTTCAGCCCAAGGACCCCTCTCCCCACACCCTCCAGACCTCCAAACAAATACAAAATTACCACTTCTCTCTGTCCTAAACTCTCACCCCCAATGATATACACTTTCAATTGTAAAGCAGATCCTAGCTCATAACATGTATACCTTACTTGGTAACATCAGTTATCTAATCAATATCATCTATAGAACCAGCCAAGCAAGAACATGTATATCTTACTTGATAACATCTGCTACCTAATCAATATCATCGTATAGAGCATAGTCAAGTTTTAAAAACCCAACCCCTACACAAAATCCAAAGTCAAATATTCTTTAACTACACAAAACCTGGTTAAGTGGCAGATGTATTTTTAAGGAAAAGGAGGATGTGAGCCCAAATATCTTTTTTCACACCCTCCAATCCTTCAAACAAATACAAATTACCTCTATGAGAGACCTTAAAAACCCAACACCTACACAAAATCCAAAGTCTATAACTATACAAAATAACTAGCTAATTTAATCAATAATCACGCTAAGATCCAAGCTATAGAACACCTGTTGCAAAATACCTAGGTAACGTAATCAATAATTGCGCGAAGAACTAAGTTATGTAACAGATATTAATAATTCTATGGAGACCGAGCCAAGTAAAATGTTTTAGTAATGTTATATACGTCATACGGAGATCACGTGATTAGAAGGAATGTTCTCGACTAATGAAATACTGTAATACTCATGCGTGATTTGAAGTTTCTGGAATATGAAATACTATAATACGCATGCGTAAACGCCTGTATCAAAGGCAGGTACACGTCTAATCACGCAGTTTGAGGGAGCACTTCATCAGATAACAGCTATACTGAGATCATGTTAACACCCAGACAGAAATTAAACTACGCATTTGTGAAAAGGTTATTATTAAGTTTAGATGAAATTTTATATTATATCATACTTCTTTTGATAATATTTTTCATATTTGCTAACCCTCATTGGTAAAATATCGGTTAACATACTATCAATAATACGGAACTCGCGTAATAAATCGTCCATAATATATTTTATCCCACGCAAGTAAGATCGTATCTGGTCGAGTAATTTTTTATAGGTGATACTAGCCGCTTGGCAATTATTTTTTTTAGTTGCGAGTCTAGGTTCAACTTTTATACACGCTGTTGAAAGAGAGACACCAATGCCAGAGATGATTAACAAAAACGGATTTAATGATACCCCACTTGAAATTATACCAGAACTGGTCATTAACAAGGGTAGATATGATATTACTCGAAGGATCTTGTTATAGTATTTGTAACATTTTTTCACGCACCAAAGTTTTTTTATGATAATATTTATAGTATTGTATGAGTGCGCTCACATCCTGTACTGGAATATCTTTTGAAATATGATTGAAATCAACTATACTTTTTTTTCTTTATAATGTTAGTTTACATAGTCCCATGTTTGGTTAATCCATAATAAGATCTGGTTGTTCAGCTATAAATTCCAAACACCACATAAAAGCGGTTATTTTTAAAGTTTTATTAACTGGTTCAAGTATAAATTCTTCTTCAGAATTTTTGTTTATTATTACAGATAATACTCCAGATGAGTCATCATTTTAATGACGCCATAAGTATGTGGTAAATATTTTAAACTTTGAACTGCTAAGCACTGACAATCTATATACACCGGTAACTTCTGCAATATATTTGATAGAGTTGTTCTGTGATGTCCATCTATTATAACCGGATGCAACAGTATACACAATATTTTTAATCTGCTTGTGAGGAATTTTAATCATTCTTGTTTTCTCAACAATACTAGGAATTTCACTAATAATATCATTGAGTTTTATGTTAATATAATTGAGGTTTGCGTTAATATTAGCGAGTGTAATGTCAACATTTGATGGATTTCCAAAAAATTCATTTTTGAGTGTGTTTATGTTTCTGCGAAAACTTAAAAACGTGTTCACGTGACCAAGAAATTCATTTTTGAGCGCAGTTATTTCATTATTGATTGGAACGTCCTGATCATCGACATTTGCCGCATCAAAATCAGACTGGTGTTCTGAGGTAAGTAATGGCGTTATGGTTCATGTTGAGAAATGCACGCATTATACCACCGTTGACTGACACATACTTTGATTCTTGATCGTCAACATATTTTTTTTGTTGTAGCATCATTATCAGTAGTTGGATATCCAAGATCTGTAATTTTATTTTTGTTCATAATAACAGTCCCAGTAAATACATCACCTGCTTTTTTAACATAATCATTAACTGACCTACCAGAATCTTGTATCTTACCTCGATTGTTAAAAGTAACGATATTATCAGCAACCGCAGTAGGATTTCGTATGAGTACATCTGACAGTTGCACATTACTCGTTTTTAATCGTCTTTGTTTGTCCTGGAAAATGACGACTTCATTTGGATCTATACTGGCAACATTTAATAAATTATTAATTTCATATTTGAGCTGATCAAGAGTTGCATACTTTGATAAGTCACCTTGATAACCTTCTGTAGATAGATCTCCTGCTAATGTTCCAAATTTTGTATAGTAACTCATTATTTACTGTCCTAGATAAAATTAACATCATTATATAAAATTATAACAACAATTGCAAAGTCGACAATATTAAACTTTGATACAGAGAGACTGGTGAAGTATAAACATAACAATGAACTTCCTGATTGTCATTATCTTATTGTTGGGCGAACTGGATCAGGAAAACCAAATTTGCTTATGAATTTGCTTCTTGGTGATAATTTTAACTACGATAGAGTCTATATTTACATGATCAATCCACAGCAAGATAAGTATGAGTTATTAAGCGAGTATAATAACAAGCTTCGTGATGATCTAAAGGCTGGTGAAGATTTTTTATAACTAGGCAGCCAGAAGATCTGATTCCAGTTAATCAACTTGATGCAGATGAACATAAGATAGTAGTTTATGACGATATTCCGCTAAATAACATGAAGATGAATAAAATAAGATCGTATTTCTCACTGTCACGTAATAAACAGTGTAATTCTGTTTATCTCGCTCAAGGATTTTATAATGTTGACAGATTTATTCGGTGAAATACGGGTTGTTTTATATTATTTCCAGGACTGGACAATGTTGACGTTAGAAATATTGCAAGAAAGCAATGCGGTGACGTGACTAAAGATAAATTTATTGAACTTTATCGTCATGCTACAAAAGATAAATACAACTTTTTCTTTTTTGATAAACTTACAAATGATCCAACTAAAATGTTTCGCTGTTGTATTAACAGTTACTTACAGTAAAGCGTTTTAGTTTTATAAAATTTATAATAATAATAATGGACAAACGAGCAAAATTTAGAAAACACATAGAAGATCTAAAAAAACTTACTCAATCTCAGGCATCATTTAAGTAAAACGTACAGCAAGCACGACGTGGACAAGTAACTGCTACAGAAGCAACAACTACAATTTTCAAGCCGGTTACTGAAGCACTACCTGGAAAACAACCTGAAACTAAACCACTATCAGAAGAAGAACTTAAACAATTGTAAGAAAAAGGGGTTGGTTGGAATTATTAAAGAACAACAAGAAGCAGCTGCTGCAAAAATTGTTACTAGATCTGATGAAGAAAAAAGAAAACTAACTGAGGCACTTACAGAAAATATAGCTGATCCTGCTGCTAGACAAGCTGAAATAGATCGTTTGATAAATAATCCGCTGAAACTTGAGCGAAGATTAGCAGAGTTAACAACGCAAGGAATAACAAATATTATAACAAATTTATCAGGAGAAATAAAAGATATCAAAGAAGAGCAACAAAGAGTTGGTGAACTTACTGTAAAGTATATGGAGGTTGGAGATCAAAGACTTTATTTTGTAAGAGCAAAAAATACGATAGATCCTAGAGAGTTTAATGATTTTTTAGAGAAAGAAAATATAGAAGATGTTGATAATATAAATAAGTGGACTAATGAAGAATACCAAGCATTAATCGATAGATTAAATACAATATTATGAGACGGAGCAGCTGCTAAAGATGAATTAAACACGGTTACAGAAATCAAATTATATGCTTTCACTTCATGATAGAATGAGATATAGTGTTATTGCTTCAACATTTGAAAGAACAGCAAAAAGTGGTAGACCAAATGGTTTTGGTCCGAGGTGGAGTTTTAGAAGGAAATTTTTTACTTTTGATAAAAATCGCGTAGAAAAATATAGAAAAGAAAAAACAGGAACTGGTGTAAAATATTTACTTCAACTACTGAAATGATAGGTAGATTAATGTTATTAATATCATCAAAAGAAACTGGGAATGTTAGTGTTGAACTTGATAATAAAATCATTGACATACTTGATCATCTAAGATCGAGCGGATTACTAACGTCTGACGAATATGAAACTTTACACCGCGACTTAATTTTGTAAAATGATATAATATAAAAGATGTCAACAACATTATTGCTAGACTCTAGTGAGTCTGCGAAAGATAATGCAAATTTTTCAGTAAATTATATTCCTCCTATACAACTAGATCCTAGAAAACAATATGAGATTGGATTAATTTCTTGTACCATCTGGAAAGCTATGCCTAACGTGAAAAATGATATTAACGATGAAATGTGGTTTACTATGATTACAACGTCTTCAATATCTACAAAAAAAAAATTCCACAAGGAGCTAATAATATTACTGATCTAAACAGAACAATCAAAGAGATAATAACAAAAGCTGGCGGTGTGGCTGATAACTTTGAGTTGGCAGCGAATTATAACACATTGCGAGCTAGGATAACTTTGAAAAATATAGTATTCAGTCTTGAACCAAGAGAAAGAAGTATTGCACAACTGTTAGGATTTACTGAAAAAACTTACAATGCACTTGATCAGGCTCTTACGTATGACAGTGAACTGCCAGTAAATATAACGGAAGTAAATACGATATTAGTAAATTGCTCTATTGCTTCTGGCTCTTATACATCAAAAGGCAGCAAAGGTCAAACGATTTACAGTTTCTCACCAGAAGTTCCGCCAGGTTCTCTCATGCAAATAACTCCACGACATATTATCTATTATCCTTTAAATATTGAAAATCAAATATCAAGTATAATAATGCAGTTGACAGATCAATCAGGCAATTCGGTCTAATCATCATAAGCTTGAAACAGATGTCATTATCAAACGTGGATTGTGTAATTTTGATGACAAACCTTATTGCGAAAATGGAGTAGATACACTTGTCCTTGGGTATTGTCATGATGATAGATCTATACTTGACATTATCTTTTCCAACTGAAATTTTATCTAAACTTAAGAAAAAATGTTTGAAAATTTAACAGTGACAAATAGCTACAGTAACAAGATCAAATATCTAGTGATGGACGGCAAACAATTGACAGTTGAAATCAATAATGAAATATCAGGTATATCTTTTAGTGGAACACGTGATTAGCTAAAACTTTTGCTCATCAGATCTGGTGACAGCGAGTATTTTAATTATCTCGAACAATTGTATCAAAGGTTACTAGCGGAATTTAAAAACTTTCATAGTCCGATTAGCCAACAAAAATATACTAAACTTACAATTGATCTCGATCGGCCAAATGTATATTTTATCGACAACAAATATCCTCTAAACAAGCCACAAATAAAAGATTTGTTGGAATCTTGTCGTTGTGTGAGTGGTAAAGTAAAGTTTAGTCTCTATCATCCTGATAATGAAGTATTTTTAATGTCAACAGTTGAAACATTAATCATTGGTGATGAAATATAAATAATGTACTTACCCTTTCGCTTTGTAAATGTCCGCTCCGTGTGGCTGTTATCTGATGAAGCGCTCCCTCAAACTGCGTGATTAGGCGTGTACCTGCCTTTGATACAGGCGTTTACGCATGCGCATTATAGTATTTTATATTCCAGAAGCTTCCAATCACGCATGAGTATTACAGTATTTCCTTAGTCGAGATCATTCCTTCTAATCACGTGATCTCCGTATGATGTATATAACATTACTAAAACATTTTACTTGGCTCGGTCCCCATAGAATTATTAACATCTGTTACATAACTTAGTTCTTCGCGCAATTCTTGATTACGTTACCTAGGTATTTTGCAACAGGTGTTCTATAGCTTGGATCTTAGCGTGATTATTGATTAAATTACCTAGGTATTTTGTATAGTTATAGACTTTGGATTTTGTGTAGGGGTTGAGTTTTTTAGGTCTCTCATAGAGGTAATTTGTATTTGTTTGAAGGATTGGAGGGTGTGAAAAAAGATATTTGGGCTCATATCCTCCTTTTCCGTAAAAAATACATCTGCCACTTAACCAGTTTTTTATGTAGTTAAAGAATATTTGACTTTAGATTTTGTGTAGGGGTTGGGCTTTTAAAACTTGACTATGCTCTATACGATGATATTGATTAGGTAGCAGATGTTATCAATTAAGGTATACATGTTCTAGCTTGGCTGGTTCTATAGATGATATTGATTAGATAACTGATGTTACCAAGTAAGGTATACATGTTATGAGCTAGGATCTGCTTTACAATTGAAAGTGTATATCATTGGGGTGAGAGTTTAGGACAGAGAGAAGTGGTAATTTTGTATTTGTTTGGAGGTCTGGAGGGTGTGGGGAGAGGGGTCGTTGGGCTGAAATCGGCCTTTTCTTATACTGCTAGAGAGAGAGAGAGAGAGAGAGAGAGAGAGAGAGAGAGAGAGAGAGAGAGAGAGAGAGAGAGAGAGAGAGAGAGAGAGAGAGAGAGAGAGAGAGAGAGAGAGAGAGAGAGAGAGAGAGCAACTTGTTTTAAACTAGTGAATTTGGGGTTATATATGAAATTTTAAGGCAATGTTGAAAGGGTAAATAGTTTTCAAAAGGGGCAAAGAGCGGAAATAATTTTGGGTCTTGTAAGACACAATTATTACTCAATCTGATAATGCGATGGCTTAAATGCAATAAGTTATATTTAGTTGCGCCATCTATAGATAATCAACTATGTTACGAAGTACTTAAAGATTGTAATCAAAATACAAAATTACTGGACGAAGATAAAAATGATATCATTGATTTTATTACCGATATTAATGAAGGTCCATCCGTAGATGACTTAGATGGATTCATTAATAACCTCGTAGTGTACGAGGATGTGATTCTTCACAATCATTACAATCCAACTAAAATATTTTCTCGAGGTAGACATAAAAATAATGACGTGATTTATATTACTCAGAGATACACGCAGATACCTAAGGTGATCATTGATAACTGTAATATTTTGGTTGTGTTTAATGGCGTACATAATTATACTTTCAAAATATTTATTATGCTTGGAGTTCAGGGGACAGGGATATAATTAAATTTAAAAAAATTCTTTTCTAAAACACAATCTGCTCTGTTTGGATTTATAACGATAAACTTACATGATCCAAGATCAAGGTAAAGTTTAGGTTTAGATAAAATATTTTGTCCCTGATTTTTAATTCATAGCAGCAGAGAGGGTGAACGACCAACGCGTGTAACCAGCACGTGAAAATGAAAAGGTCGAGAAATAAATCTGGCCAATTTATATTTTTAAGCCAAAAAAAAAAGGTTTCAGGCAAGTGGTCTGTTCACCCACTATGCTGCTATCCGGTAATTCCAAAGAGAACTTGTGTGACGTTCATGAAATGCAAATATTTCAAGGCGTACTGAATCCATGTCATATGTTGAAAGCGTACCTTCTTTCTTAGAGTTATCTTTTTTAAAAAGACCCAATTTTACAGACAGAACGTATATTCAAGTATATCAGCACAAAACTCATTTCGAACCTGATGCATGTATCAGGGGGTATCTGCGAAGAGGTTACTTTCTCGACAAATCTGACAAACGCTTTACAAGAAAAATTATAAACTGAGCAATATGACGTAAATCGCTGCGAGAGATTTTAATGTTTGCAAATTACGAAACGTCTTTTGGTACCTGACTTCAAAAAAGGTCATTTAGCGAAAACATAACGCTATATTGGAAAGATATCTGAGAGAAAGTGAAGACAGATTAACAGTCTTCTATGTACTGAATAGATGGATGCCTTAACTGGGGTAAGTCCTCAACTGTGATAAGTCCTTAACTGGGGTAAGTCCTGAAAAACGAGTACAATAAAAAATATAAATTAAACGAAAAAAGGCCTGACATTTTTTTTCATTCGTACACTATTTGCGTGCGTCACACCCAGACATGAAAATGGATAATAAAAGCCGATATAAAAATATGTCTGGAAGACAGAAGAAACTCATTTTATAATCTTTTCAACTGTCTATTTGTCTATGTCTATCTACCTGTCTTATTCGGTCGGTCTGTCTCTATTCATCTGTCTGTGTGTCTGACTTAGCTGAAAATATAGTCCACTTACCAACTCATCGCTAATTAAAAGTACACAATTTTGCCGTTTCTTTTCGCATCCGTTAAAGACGTTTAAAATGTGAATTTGACTGTATATAATTAGACTTTATACCTGTTGATATGTCAGAAGTGAGAACGTTATTTATTATGCAAACACACATACATATACAGCGTTGAGGCTAATCTTCCAAATTTATTTACAGGAGGCATCTAAAAGGTTCGCCAACATGACTCGTTTTATACTTCCTATTACATAATTCGATAAAAGTATAACATGTAGTTCTCCCATTGCTACCCCCAACCATAATATATATGTTATATATAAACCATCTTCTATTTTTCCCACCACTCATTTACTCCCTATCTCATGACCACCTCCCATTTACACCCTTCCAGCCGTTAAAAATAATGATTTGCATTATCATTCTAACATTTTATTTAAGGCATGTGAGTATTCATGAATGTGTAAACACCTGTAAACATCGGTCTGCCACTGTTAAAGCACCAAAACCTCCCCGACTCCTGCCACTGTTAAAGCACCAAAACCTCCCCGACTCCTGCCCCTGTTAAAGCACCAAAACCTCCCATACATTGTCCAATAATTAATGGGTGACACGACGTTTTATAGATTCTTTAAGTCAATGTTCGCTGCGGCACTCCTAATTCACCAACTCACTGATATTCTGTTTAATGTGAAAAATGTTAATATTAATTTGTCAACAACACAAAATGTATGACTTACGGTGAAAGAGATTAGATGATTTTTGTCTGGTTTTATATGTTGTAATATAAAGCTTGGAAAATGGGTCACAATGACAGAAATTAGACAAGTCAAGCAGAGCTAGGCATATTTCTACTGCATACCTAATGCTGGCCATGGATGGGTTATTGAAGTCAGTAAATATAATTTGCACTGACTTAAGGTGCACACACAAATATGAACACGGATATGCATGTCCTTGCTATGGCAGATGGAATCGTGTAAAGCGAAATGATTGGAGATTTGTTCTGTTTAAAAAGATCTCAGTTTTAGCGGTAATCGCAGTGATTTTTTAAATTATGAACACACGTATCTGAAGTAGGCATGCTTACGTTGGATATATATATATATATATATATATATATATATATATATATATATATATATATATATATATATATATATATATATATATATATATATGTGTGTGTGTGTGTGTGTGTTTCTGTGTGTGTGTATGTGTGTGTCTGTGAGTGTGTGTACATCCGATGAACGAACTAGTTTTATATCTTCTATAAAACATATGCAGCTGGTAAAAACTCTACAGTCTCATAATTCATGGCATCTCATTGAATTTTGTATTTCAGATACATATAATTGCTTTCAAATCTTTAGCAGAACATTATATTTGCCGAGCATAATTTGGCCAAGCTCAATGACCCTGTAATGTTAACTGAAATCATACTATTACATCAGATTCTACGCCGTCCAGCTAAAGTCCTAGAAAGAACGACCAGAAAGATTCGTATCAGCCTGTACGTTTTCTGAAAAATCCTGCAATTTTGTAGGAGCAAAGAAGTTAAATTGACAAAGCAAAAACTATTTATGATGTTCAGAATATTATGAATGATTTAGTTTTAAATTTAAGACCTACCGCACTTCCAAAAATCATACAAGTATAAAATTTTGATTGATCATGGCAGACGTTTTAATTAGCCTATGATTGTCTGATTCTAACGGTAAGTTTGAGTGATTACATTTATGTGCACATGTTTAAATAAACATACAAAGGAAAAAAAATATACAATCGTAATTGCGTGTAGCAGTCACAAAACATGTTGCAAGTAAAACTAGACAATGGCATTGTTCATATTCTACCACTGTATCTGTATCTATCCCTGACTGAATTACACACACATACAATATATATATACAATATTTTGTGTTTATTTGTTTGTCTTATATATGTTTTGTATTTGCCTTTGAAAAAGACTCATTAAGAGTCGAAAGCGCTCAGGCTAGTTAGTTACTAGTTTCGCACTGTTCGTCGTCAGTGTATTGCATCTCTTTTAATCGATCCCTGACACACGTGATCCCTTGGTGGATCCAATGCGCTTGAAAGGGTTGTTATTCGCCATATGATTTGTATTCTTTATATATATATATATATATATATATATATATATATATATATATATATATATATATATATATACATATATATCAATATATTAAAAAAAACATGGCATTTAAAGTGTTGGTATAAAGTAATTTGATAACACCAATACAATTGGTATATCAAATTGTTGTGATCCGTCCATGGAGCAATAATAAGCATATATAAACATACTAGCAAAAGTCTGCGTTTGATTCTAGGTCATCGATGAATTTCAACACATTGGTGACGTATGAAAAAAATGGCAAAACAAATTTAATAATCCTCGTTTTCTAAATGAATTTAATATGGAACACATTTTCATCACAATCCTTTCCTGCGTTCTGTTTTCCCCTCCCCTGCCATGCAAAATTGACAATCTACGCAGAAATGTGGAGCGTGAGAGAAAAGGAATTTGGGCTGGATTTCGGCGGTATTTTGCAACATGCATAGGACATATTCCTATATACTTGTAATTAGTATAGTATCATATGTATATTTAACTAATATGTCAAATAAAGGTTTATCAAATATATCTCTCTTTTCTTTTTGAGCAGATGTGTGATGTATATTAAATTGCATTGTGTTATTGACCTTTATCCATAATTGAGAGTAGGAGCTGGGCTTACTTGGCTAATGTTTTTTAAACAACATATTGTTACGAAGCTATGGTTATAAACAAAGTAAAATATTTAAAACAAGCAAGCGTTTGAAAATTGAACATATAATTTATTTTCCGAGAATACAGATTAAAAATTTAAAGTGAACTTACATCCTTGTAAATAAAATCCTAAAAGTTCCTAAATGTTGTATCGCAATTCCAAATGTATCAAGTTCCAATCAAATTCCAGTGGTATTCCAAGTATATTCTGTTAATGAACATGTTCATGTGCCTGTAGTATCGAATATGTTCATGTGCCACTGACCTGAACTGCGATAACGGGCTAACAGTCTTTTGATGTATGGTAATAAAAATATTCCAACAATTTGGTTTTCGAATTCACTATAATTCCAAATTAGTATATCTGTGCAAGAATATTATTGATGAGCACTTTGTATTTCCAGTAAATAATATTTTGAACAAATAAATTTTCCCCACATAAAAAATGAACACAATAATAATATGGATTCTGCTTCAAAATGGTAAAGCAAAAATGAATAAATTCTCAAGTATACAACATTATATACTTCATTATATAAAAAACTAAGACGCAAAAGTTGAGCCAGGATATAGGTCTTAGCCATTGAAAATTGCCAACAAGATTAGGAATTTCCAAGTGCAAATCCATGTCCTTTTGAATCCAAATATAATTATCTAGATATTTGAGCATTACTCTTAGGAAAATGTTATCTATATATATTATATTGTTTACAAAAGAAATGTCAGTGGTTAGGAACACCGTGATTTTGGACAAGGTCAAGTACAAAATACAGATATACATAACATAAATAATTAAGCAAAGAGCACAAAAATAAAATAAAATTAAATATACATTACATCATTACATGGCTAATTCTTGTCTATGAGTTTAGATTTTATATTAAGATCATTATTAATTGGAGGTAAACAATTTTACGAGGACATTTGACGTTGAAAGTTGGTAGAAAAGATTTTGTTTAGAATTTTTTAGAAAATGACTCTCATCCTTGCTCAGTTAGTGTTTCTTAACTTTTTGTTATATTATGGATGTTTACTTTACAATTGTTGATTCCTATCTTAACATCACTCTTTACTTGCATTTAGTTAATATTTAATTTTATTTTATTTATATAATTCACTGTAGCTACACAGTCCTATGTAGTACTTTCTTGCTAAGTCACTATTGTGGAATTAATGTGAATTCATTAAGATATATTTTGTATTTTATAATTGCGATAGAGGACGACTATTATCATATCAACATATTCCAGGCCAATTGAGCACCAGCACATTTAGTCTTTGAATTTATTCTGAACATATGAACGTCACTGGAATCGATTCGGAGTATTAGACGCTTTTGTACTCGTGAAATGTCGTTTAGAACTATCGGGAATTGTTTCACAATACTGCAAGTTCTTTTAAAATGTTAATTTTGTGTTCTAGGGAAATAAATTATTTCTTGGATTATAAAATTTATGTTGGTTCTCGCTTGCTTTCGTTATTTAATTTAACACCAGAGTCATAAAACTTGTTAGAAAAACATTTAGCTAGCTGGAAACTGATTTAAAGCTCTGTTAGACATGCATTTTTGATTAAACCTGGATGTAAAACTGGATTAGCACCCTGTTTACGATTTGGTACTTATGGATGCACTATGAGGTAGTCATTTGTGAATTAACTGCGTGTGAACGGAATGATTAACTTCGCAGCTTCACCAATTATATTAATATATGGCGACCAGTTGTAAACTTCAATAGCTTCTCTAAACCACGATGACCGCAACTGTGAGATCTGATGTTAGAGCCGCGTGATAAATTATTTCGATAATGCTTGTTATTTCACTAAAACTTTTGCTTACGTAGAGAAATATTCAAATGAATCCACAATACGATGCAATATATTACAATAATCCAGAGTCAATTATGACTTTCGAATTCCAATGAATAATCCAAATAAATACTACCTCTCAAATTATTGTTAAACAAAGTACTAAATACATTTCCAGACTGATATCAAACAAGAGCATAGGAAGATTGGAAGTAACTTAAACTTATAAAAACCTGTTTAAAGCTAGCTTGCATTCTACAGTTATATACCAAAGGTAAACTAAATCGATAAGCATAACACATTCTGTATAAACCTCTATTCATACAGAATAAAATGTACAAACTAGTGATGTTACTAAACGATAAAATCAAAAGAAAAATACAGACTTTAAAAAAAAATTAACTAAACAAACAGATCTTTCAAACACTGTCACCAAATGTGGCATGATGAAAAAATATACAGTCGTTATTTATAAAATCTTGAGGTTTTAGGTGAATTTGAGTTAGAATAAACAGCTTTCAGACAGTCGCATTATAGATAAATAAATGCATAAATAACTGTACATCCAAACGCTTGCTCATAGAGCCTCTTCAAATGGTCCCATTTGTAGATAAATAAATGCATTAATAACTGTACATCAAAACGCCTTCTCATAGAGACCTCTTTCAGATGGTCCCATTTGTAGATAAATACATGCATTAATAAATGTACATTAAATCGCTTGCTCATAGTGACCTCTTTCAGATGGTCGCATTTGTAGATAAATAAATGCATTAATAACTGTACATCAAAACGCTTGCTCATAAAGACCTCTTTCAGATTGTCCCATTTGTAGATAAATAAATGCATTAATAACTATACATCAAAACGCTTGCTCATAGAGACCTCTTTCAGATGATCCCATTTGTAGATAAATAAAATGCATTTTAACTGTATATCAAGACCGCTTATTCACATAAATCATTTTCAGAAGACTCCATCTTTTAGATACATAAATGTATAAAAACAAGTTTGTAAAGACAGCTTGCTGAAAGAAATGCGTTCGGTTGGCCCCGTTGATACATAAATACATTCAGTTGGTCCCATTTATACATAGATAAATTCAGTTGATCACATTTATACATAAATAAATTCAGTTGGTCCCATTTATAATTAAATAAATTCAGTTGGTCCCATTTATACATACAAAATGCATCTCTACCTGCATATAAAGACAACCTGCTCATGATCAATTTCAAATGAATACTTTTATGATCGCTCCACACAATATTTTGACTGTATTTCGATTGATAACTCTGCTACTGAGACCAATGTTTGATCTTGAAAATAAAGTAAAAGTTAAATTTTCTGTGTAAACTGTTATCATGAGTTACGTAGTTAAATTACACGTGTTAAGATTTGAATTTTTCTATTTTATTTCTATTTAAATTTTATTTAATTACTGTATGTATTATTAAATAAAATTTTTGTTATGATGATGTTTATGTTTCTATGGGTCTGATATTTTGTTAGAAACATCGTTATTTCCTAAAGCGTACATGTGACACGTGTAAGCACGTTTTTCGCATGAAGGTTTTGTCGTTGCAAGTAAACAGTCAGGAAGAGCTAAGTTAATGACTTGCTGTGACCGAGGTTGTATCTAAAATTATACTTCTATACATTTTGTAATTCCCAGGTGTGATTTCACAATGACAGGTGTCCTTGGTGCACGTGTAAATGAAATGACGTAGTATTTTTGCTTTAAATGCTCAGTTACCTGTAAGAAATAGCCAGTCAGTTATAAGCTGAGTCACAGAATAACATCATAGAGAGTTTATAATACCTTAAAGGTATCTTGTGCTGGAAAGAGTTGTTTGTTCGTACGTATGAGGAACAACATATGTATTATTAATGATTGATTGATTGATTGATTTAATTTTAACGGCGCACCAGCACTTTTAGGCTATTTAGCGCCATACAGTAGGTCATATATGTAAAAATAAAGGTTCAATATCGACCAGCCATATAGTAAAAAAAACATAGTAGTGTAATATAAAATGATAAATGTTGGTAACAGTTAAAAATGTTGGTTCCCGATCAACGGGAAATGTAAATGATGTATCTTGATGAAAGTTGTAAATAATTGTTGGTATTTGCATTAGTTAAAAATTAGTTTGGGTAAGGTCATACAAGTAACAGTTTAAAATAAAGATTTACTTCCTTTAGGAAATCTAAAATACTAGTGATTTGAATAGTATCAAAAAGTTCCTGCATGTTGTGTACATTATAGTATTTATCACGCGTAGGTTGCAGGTCGGAACACGTGGTCATAAAGTGTTTAACAGTAAATGGTACATTGCAAGGAACGCACTCTGGTGGATCTTCACCTTTTAGTATGTGTGAGTGGGTAATGTATGTATGACCGATTCTGATTCTTGCAATGACAACCTTCTCCCTACGAATAGTTCTGTAGGGAGAAGTCCATTCTTCCAAAATTGGTTGGATGGCATGAAGTTTGTTATTGATTGCATCATCCCATGATACCTGCCACTTTTGACGTAGATACTTTTTGATACAAGGTTTGAAATCAGAATATGGTAATTTAAAATCCGATGGTTCTAAAGATAGGGCCATCTTAGCAGCCCGGTCTGCTTCTTCGTTACCTCTAGCAGCAGAGAGTCTGGACAGACCAAATTAAAATCCGCAATCCAACCCTCTACCCAAAAGAGCCAGCCAGGAAGCTGCCTTTTAACAAACTGAGCCTTATTAAAAAAAATAAAATATAGCAGCAGAGAGTCTGGACAGACCAAATTAAAATCCGCAATCCAACCCTTTACCCAAAAGAGCCAACCCCAAAGCTGCCTTTTAACAAACTGAGCCTTATTAAAAAAAATAAAATATATCTAAAATATATATTTTTCGACATGGTCATGTATTTTTCGACATGGAAATCACATGGTGACCATGATGGTTAACCGAAAATTTTATCTAATCCGATACGATATCGTGTCCTAGGATCATGTAAGTTTATCGTGACAAACCCATGAGGGGTACATTGAGCATGACTAAAGAAATTTTTAAATTTATTAAAATCCATGTCGGAACACCATGTTTGCCAAATATTTCTTAATGTATGATTATCAACACCGTTAAATACACATAGAAAATTACAATTATCACGAATAACTTTAGGGATTTGAGTATACCGCTGAGTCAAATAAAACATATCAGCGTGTTTGTGACGACCTCTGGAAAATAACAAAGCTGGACCTTTTCGACTATCCAACATGGCATCATCAAATACTATCATGTTGTTCATAGAAACATCCAAATCATCCACGTGAGGGAATTCTGTAACATCGTATATAAACTCAACTGGACCAAACCCTAAATTTTCTGCTGCTGTAGAATTAAAATCCTTTAACACTGTATAACAATCTTGATCATCGGCGCTTGGAGCAATCAAGTATAACTTATCCCAGTTGGTGTATTTCATCACCAGTGTAAGTAAAAGCTGAGTTTTACCTGATCCTGATGGTCCCACAATAACACCTCGAATTGAATTTGGTAACATTGGATGATGCTTAATCGAAGGTTTTCCTTTTTTCGCTGAAAAGTCAATAACTTCCATTTAATTATATCATAATAATATTATGAGTTTATATTGTGTTAAATGTAAGACGCGTACAGAAACGACTAACCAAACAAAGATTACAACTGAAAATAATATACTTGCTACTTCTGGAACATGCGTTGTTTGTAATACAAAAAAATTTAGATTTGTAAAAAAAAGTGGAGGAGATATCGCCGGAAAACTCGCAAAACTCCCAGGTCTCCCATGGGGAAAATATCCCGGAGAAAAACATCTTCCCGAATATAGCTATTGTGGACCAGGTACCAGGTTAGATATACGATTAAATGAAAATGATCAACCTAATCCAGGTGAATTTCCTATTAATGCTATCGATGAAGCTTGTAGAATACATGATATTGCTTATCAAAGTGATAATCTTCAGCAAAGACATATCGCGGATGTTAATTTAATCCATGCGCTAAATTCTATAAAAAATAAAAAATTTAAAGAAAAAATTGCAACATGGATCATTAAATCCGCGATGAAAGGTAAATTATTAATTGGTGCAAGTATTTGAAAATCTGTAAGATTTTACAATAATGGCCGAAAAAAGAATGAAAAATATTTATTATTCTCCACGGGGATATTGGAAAGGATTATCCGCGGTGGATAAATTATCTGCTGCGGCTAAAGTTCCATACGATGTCGCTAAAACATGGTTATCAAAACAAGAAATATGGCAGATTTTTTTACCTAGACCAAAATCCATCAAATATGGATCATTTGATGTTTATGTACCAAATGAAGTACATCAGGCTGATATTTTATACCTTCCCCATGATAAAAATTATAAATATGCGCTAACGGTAGTTGATGTAGCTACTCGATACAAGGATGCTGAACCACTCATGACAAAAAAATCCGCAGAAATAATACAAGCTTTTTAAAAAATATATGAACGAAGTCAACTTACATGGCCAAATTTACTTCAAGTTGATCCAGGTAATGAATTTCGCGGTGAAGTTACATCGACGATGACAGAAAAAATGTTACTATCAGACGCGGACATACAAATATTCATCGTGATCAAGCTATCGTTGAAAGATTTAATCGGACTCTCGCTGACAAATTATTTAGTTATCAGTATTCGAAAGAATTTCTTCAGCAGGATAGATCTACAGAATGGGTAAAAAGACTTCCTGCAGTAATAAAAAGTATTAATGATGAATATAAAGTAAAAAAAATAAAACCTTATATTTTAATTCCACCAGAAAAAAGAATTCCTTTGGATTCCACAGTAAGGTATCTTTATGAACCAGGTGAACTAGAAGGGGTGGGGGTTAGACGATCTACTGACCCTACATAGAGTATTACAACTCATAAAATATACGGAATACATTCATCGGTGTATCGACCGACGTATTATTCATTAGATTTTAATGCACCGCAAAGAAACTTTACTCATGAACAACTACTTGTTATTCCGAATGATACTCAACTTCCTCCAAAAAATCTAAAGTAACTCGTCTAAGTTGATTTATTCGTCTTACTCGACTAACAGCTAGGTATACTAGATTATCCCATTTGATGAAATCATCAATGATCCATACGATTGTATCAGTGATAGTTAATCCTTGAGTTGAATGTATCGTTGATGCATAACCTAACCGCCATGGTGAATTTTCCATGGTTAATGCATCTTCTATATCTGATAGTTTTACTCCAACAATGTCATTCAATACTAATTTTTGTTGTTCTCCACCGGGTATATCAACTAAAATATTCTGTATTCTAGTATTTGATGGACGATACTGCAAAAGAACAAGTTCATTAGGAAATTTATTTCTATGAACATTAAATAATTGTACGGTGATATCATCTCGGATTTTTTTTCGACTAGCTGTGACAAAATCTGATGGTTTCCATTGAT
This sequence comes from Potamilus streckersoni, assembly GCA_016746295.1. Taxonomy (NCBI): domain Eukaryota; kingdom Metazoa; phylum Mollusca; class Bivalvia; order Unionida; family Unionidae; genus Potamilus; species Potamilus streckersoni. The sequence continues at coordinate 364,603 of JAEAOA010002287.1, read as the reverse complement.
CTAGAAATTCATTAAATTTTTTTTTAGGAATAGTTCTACGAAATACAGTAGCTTGATTTTCATTACTTGTACATCTTATTGAAGTTTTTAATTCAGTTAATTCATCATCGAGTGATCTACGATCTATATTCATTTCTTCATAATAATCAACCTGTAATTTTAGCCAACAATGCGGAGATATTCCGCCAAACGGAGGAGGTTGTCCATGATCACCGCAAAACACTACTACGGTATTTTTTGTTTTAAGCCAGTCTAAAAACATTTTTATTGTTGATTGGGATACAGTGCAGATCTCATCCCAAACTATCACAGAATGAAGTTTTTTAGTTCCCATACGTTCCGCTGACCAATCCCCGCCGTTCCATCTAAAATAATTATGATATGTGTCAGCGTTAAATCCTTGTTCTTTAAAATATCTGACTAAACGATGAGTTGGACATAAAATAATTAAATCATCTTTGATGCATCTAAAATGTTCCATAACCCTAATAGTTTTACCGCAACCTCCAGGGCCGTTTAAATACATAATTCTATGTCGGCCTATAGGATCATGAATACTTGGCGCAGTTGAATATTCGTCGACGGAAAAATTATGATATTCTTGTTTATCTTCATAGTTAGCTGATTTGTTATAATTGTGTAATTCTTCGTCTTTGATTCGCCATGTTCCCCAAGTTTTTCTGTCTCCGAGATACTTGTCAACGACTGGTTGATATTCTTCCTCGTAATAAAATGAATCAGTAGCTACTCTAACTGCAATATCAGGAAATCTATTAACCATGCTTAGCAGATTAATTGTTACATACGCTAACATATATGACCGCAAATGAGCGTATTGAGGCATTTCTCCACCGAGATATTCAACAATAGTTCCAAAATTTTCTCCGGATGATAGTTTAGCAGCCTGTTGATTACATAATAACCCTTTTGATACTGCATCATCGATGAATTTTAATTCTCCAGAATCGGTTATTAATTTAGTAGTTTTACGTCGTCGAATCTCATCATAGTCATATTCACCTTGCGTAAATTTTCCGATTATAATTCTATTAATTCTTTTACTTTCACTGGTGATTGAATCATTAAGAAATTTGTAATCCCAATTTTTATCTTTATCGGGTGTTGGTAACCAAATATCAGTTTGTTTTTCACTGAATATCACCTCAGATATTATCAAATCAGTTAATATTCCAGTATCTAACGCCCAGCGTAATGTTACAGTTGGAGTCCATTTCTTTTCATTTAAATGTTTTCCAAGCCATAAATAGCTTACTGGATGCAGTCTATCAGCAAGTTTAAATCGTATCACTTTAGCAAATCCGGTTAAATCATAATCAGGTAATGGTCCATTAATCGATCTTCTCATCATACTTTGTCCAGGAATACCAAATCGATTAAAATATCCATGACATTCTCCACCGCCAAGAAAACTTCCTGGATAGCAGGCAATAATATCTACGGATCTCATAATATATTCATTATTTCTAAAAAGGCTGTATTCAGTGTTCCATAATCCGCCAAGAGAATATTCAATACAACTATCTCGGACATCATTGATAAACTTTTTCTTAGTCGGTTTCCAAGAATTTCTTTCTTTAGTTATTTGATAAGCAACAGATTCAGTCGAAAAGCTTATTTGAGTTAAGTTTTCAATTTTATCTTTATCACTAATATACTTTCTGGCTAATTCTTCCATTCTCTCCTGAAGATATTTATCCCGGTAAATTATTCCATCAGATGTAACAAATTGATTATAATCTCCATCACCATCACCATACATTAACAGGAATATCTTTCATGTTTTTTTTCAATCCAGTCGAACATATTTCCATCATAATATCTAATGGTTTTTTCTCTGGAAAATCACCTTCATTGATCCCCCATGCATGAAAATTATGATCGAGAATTTCAATAGGTGATCCTTTTGATCGATAACAACCGGAATTATAAAATTCTCTATCTGGCAGCGTTTTAACCATAATAGGAAATTTTAACTTTTTCTCCAACTCGATTATATCTTTTTTTGTTGCACCGGTATCTCCAACACGATCATTCCACGTATTAATAATCTTCAATCTTTTCTCAGTTAATCCATGTCCTCGTTTTGAGTTTTCAAAATATTTAATAACCTGCCCGGCAACACAATTTAACGTAGTTGATAATCTCATTCCTCCAACTTCGCTTTCATCCGGTGTTGGCACTAGGTATACTCCATATATTACAACGTTATACGGATACGCTATATTGTAATATCGTCCATCAACACCAACTAAAGCTCTCGGTGGAATATTTCTGTCTAGCACAAATAATCCTCTCCTACCATCACTAACTCTATTTCGATGATGAAATATTCTCCATGATTTATCAGGTTCAGTTTCTTCCACAAAATCTGTTTCCAATAACTGCGCTATTATCTCATCTTGTTGTCGGCGCACTCTTTGACGTTCAGATGGAACTTTATAAAATGTTAAATACGAAGTATCTATTGTGTATCTTTTTGGTCTCCGTGGTGTTCCAAAATCCATCAACGATAATATCCTCCTCGCTCGTTCCATTGTTATTCTGTAATCATCGCGGTTTGTCACATACGAAGAAAACACATAAGCTGCTCTGTTTTCCCTATGTATCGCTTTGCTTCTTTGATTCCGTTAATTATTTGAGATCTATGTTTCATTGGGTTTATTGGATCATCCAAATCAAATCTTCGTCTTATTCTCGGCGGTTCTGCAATATCTATTTTTGATAATTTCGAAAAAGCTTTTTTAGCCATATAATTATTAATTGATTCTATCGTTAAATTCTGAAAATTTCCTTCTCCCGAAAATTGAATCTCATTATATTTATGTTCCATCAATATATATATATATATATATATATATATATATATATATATATATATATATATATATATATATATATATATATATATATATATATATATATATATATATATATATATATATAATTATATTCAATTAAAATTAAAATAAATATATATAACTATGTCAAATAAATGCAAATGGTTATGGAAAAATGATCGTGGATTATGTAATAAAAAATGTGTTGGAGAATATTGCGCTCAACATAATCAGCAGATTAAAAATGGATCCCCTGGAAAAGTATTATGCATTAGATGTGGTTTTGCCATCAAAGGAAAAACTAAACTTTGTTCAAACTGCGGTGGAAAACGATATAGAACATTTGTCAAATATTATAAAGATCATTAGAAAATAACATTCACCGAAGATGAGTTTATCACCGGAGATTATAAAAAAAATTTGAAGTTAAGTAATTCCATACAATATATATGAAACAAACATTTGTTACACATCCAGTTTATATGAATTACGAAGGCTTCTCCAATGGTGATATTCGACATAGAGTAAAAAAAGCAAATATTGGTCAAGTTGAAAAAATGGGGTACATAAGATTTGATATTTATTCTAATGGAAAAACTAAAAAATATTTTCTTCATAGGTTCATCTACGAGTGTCATAATGGGATAATTCCTCCTGGTTTAGTTATAGACCACATCAACAGGAATCCTCTTGATAACCGACTGGAAAATCTTCGTGTTGTAACTCAACAAATAAATTGCCTCAATAGTTCACCAAAAATTAAATTATCGTATCGTCGACCCGTAATCGGAGTCCATGATGGAAAAACTTTAGAAGAATCCGAAAAATACTTCCCATCGATGAATTCCGCTGAAAAATATTATGGTATTCACCGCAGATCCATAAAAAATGCCGCTGATGGCATTACTCATTCAGCATATTCGAAAAATTTTAATTGTTGGGTTTCTTTTGTATATCAGTAAAATCACAAGTGATTTTCGTGCTAGCACTTCTAGTTTTAATTAGAAAGATAACATATTTATATACTCATGAACGACGAAAACATTGCTCAGTTATGTAATGAAATCGATAAAGTTTCTGAAATTGGAAGTGCTAGCACTTCAACTACTGAAAATCACATTTTTACTAGCAAATGGGTCACCGATGAATATAAAACCGTCGTTGATATGAGAAATCGCGGAAAACCATCTCATCGTAACGAATACAGAATTATAAAAACCCTCATTGATGCTCGTACTGAAGTATTAGCAGCGCATCGAGATTCATTGGAACAGTTTATTCCAGTTTGCAGGATCATCAAAAAAAATAGAAAAATCTATAAAAGATATATTTGAACAGCAAAATTCAATCAAAGATGTCTGTGACGCTATGGAGAAACTTATGTCCTAAACGAATGTTTAGACATTCTGTCTAGAGGAATGTTTAGACATTCTGTCTAGAAATTAGCATCTAATTCACCATTTTGTAGTTTTTCTCTAAGTTTTTCCACGATAGATATTTCTTCTTTTTTTTGCAGTGGAATTAGAACTAGTGGAATTAAAACTGCTAGTAGAAGTGCTAGCACTTCTAAGTTCGTTAATTTCTTTTTTTTTGTTCAGATATTTTAACTTTTAGGTCATTTATCACAGCTTCATTAGAACTACTGGCACTTTTAAGTTCGCTAATTTTCTTTTTATAGTACGGGATATTCTTTAATTCTTCTTGGTATATAGCTTCAAGACGAATCTTTTCCTGTGTTGCATTTGTCAGTTTATTAAGATTTTTTTGATTATCTTCTAAAGATTTTTCTTCTTCCACGATAGCGTTATTTATTTTATTAAGTTCAGTTCGTAAGGTTTCATATCTTTCACGTTTTTGTTTAATCTTTTCGTTGATGATATTTATTTTTTTGTTAAATTTTTACCAGCTTGAGTACCCGCTACCCCTCCAGGAAATTTTTGATCCGTAGACGCATCTGTCCATATTTTATATAATTTTGTTAATCCAATCTTGTATTTTTTTAGCTATTTCTGCGGGTTTGTAATGTCCACGTAGTCGGATGATATGTTGTTGTTGATCGTGTGATAAATATTGCGCGCGATTAGGCATATATATTTTTGGGATATATTTTTTATTTAATAAAATTATGTCAAGATACCATGATGGGTAATTATGATGAATAATATCCGCCGGGAACAATGATGAGTAAATTACCGATATCATAGCAAAAAATACAAGCTTTTTTCTTGATTTCCGCAGAAATATAATTATTGTTTATATTATTCATCATAATTACCCATCATGATATCCTGACATAATGTTCAGGGATAAAAAAAATAATTATTTAATTTTTTTGGTCAACCGAAAATTTATCTAATCCGATGCGATATTGTGTCTTAAGATGAAGATCCTTAGGATCTCACAAACAGACTAATAACAAGTTCTTCTCCACGCAAATCAATCAAATTATCATTTTGGTCAGTAAATCTAAATTTAAGCTCGTTGATTAAATCATTATGACATCTCATATACACGGGATTATTTGGATCATCAATGATCAAATATCAAGGACTTACTGATGGTGCTGCTGAATAAAGTAAATCGGCTGGACGAGCTCGATCAGATTGTTCCATGTTTATTTGGTAACTACCTTGAACGGCACTACATGTTAAATTAAGTGTAATAACGTCTGTTATGTTTACGTTGTTGGGAGCTAAATGTCTACCGTCACCGTCGGGAAAATTATCACGAGTGAGTATAATTGGGGTAGGTTGTTTATCTTTCCACGATTGATGAATTCTATTAAATCCTTCGTCGATGGCCAAGTTGAGTAAAGTTTTTAGTTCAGGTGCGTTATATCCTAGGTATTTATCAATATTGTCTGTACCTATTATTTCTGTTTTTTCTTCACCTGTTTCTGTATACTTGATGATTTTTAAATAACCTGAATCTCTACCTCGATACCACCCTGCGCCGGAAGAATTGTATATTAACGAATTTTTATCATACATGACGCTATCAAATCTTGATTTATATTATTCTGCGTCGTTGATAATCTTATTACCCGCGGCAACTACACTAATAAACTCATCTTTGGTGAGAAGGCCGGATTGCAATGATGGTAATAGCAATAAAAGATCTTTTTTCATCAATTCAAAAATACGATATATATAAAATCCATCATATGATGTATCAACAATCTTATCAGATGAGATATTTATCAATTCGTAACCTGGTTCGTCAGGTTTTTGATCTGCAAAAAGGTAGATTTTATATCTATCACCGGTTAGTTTATACATCTTCGTAAAATTTAAATCTTCGAAATTTCTATAACTTCTTGATGGATTTTCAGGTCCTATTTTATCAGTTATGTAATCAGATTTTACAGGTTCTGGCGTGGAATCGCTAGCACTTTTAGGTGGATTTTCAGGCCAACCTAATACCGTCCTTATTGAGCTGTTGTATATATCAACGGAATATCCTTCAGCGATTTCAATTATCGACGATAATGTTGGTAGATGATCTTGGATATCTATTTTTGGTTTTTCTTCTTCAGTGGTACTAGTACTTCCACGAGAATCGCTAGCAGTTTCACTTCCAACAATAGATTTTATTCTACGGGAGAATTCTTCTTTGATAGCTTCAATTTCATATGATCCAGTTGGTATATAAACATTAATCCAATCTGGAGTACCATCGGGATGATTTTTATATGCAAATCTAAGAGAATTATTAGGAAGTTTATTTCCAAACTGTTTATCTCGGATATTAGGCCAACTATTATAAACTCTAAGTTTAGCCAGAGCAATTTCGTAGAATGGAATCGGAGACGGAAATTTAACAACAAATTCTGATTTTTTTGACGATATTGATATCATGCTAGTTTGTCTCGGGGATGTATTATCTGATATCCGCTGGAGAAATTGAATTTCTGACATATTTATGTAAAATGTTTCACATTTTCAATTTGGATTTTCAATTGTAGAATTACTAGAAATGCTAGCAATTATAGAATTACTGGTAATTTTCGCCATAGTGGAATCATATAATTCGGTTATTGTGGAGAATTCATCAGCGGTTATCACTGAATCATCTAATGATGTTGAAATCATCGATGAAATACGCGAATGGGCATTTTCCACGATAGTATATTTTGTTGTATAATCGGTTAACTTCTGTGAACACGACGATATATTTTTAGTGATCGCGGTAGATATTCTAGCTACTGTTGATATCGCAGATATTGCTATAGGAACAGCAATTGGTGCTATCATAGTCACTGATGAAAGTATGATACCAGCTCCGGCTAATAATCCAGAAACTGAATAAACTGTAACGTCAATAGCGGTAATTCTACGCTGATATTTTTTTATTTTAATCTGGTATTCATCGGCGAGTGATTTAAGTTTTACTGAATATTCCTTGACGGTATCGTATCTAAAACCGCTAGCGGTTACAAAATTGTTGGCATTTATCATAGATTCTGTAGATTTATTCATTATTGTAAAAAACAGTGTTTTTTCAAATGATTTGCTGACCTAAATATTCTAACACATATGGAATATTTTCTCTATAGTTACTCGATACATCATCGGAAGATGCTGTAATGTACACATTGGGAGTAGTATGATTATAGATTAATGTATTAACACCTCTGGATAACTTTTTTTGTAACACTATTATCAAAACAGGATATTTTTAAACTTCTAGTAGTTATTAATGTAATTCTGTATAAACCTGGAAACAAATTTTCACGATTAATAGATATATTCAGACCTTCCATATTTGGATTGTTAATCCAATTAAAAATTCCAGTGCGTACAACATAAGAAATTTGTTTAACGTGATCTGCTGGATGTTCTATTTTTCTTTTTTCAACTCTTTCATTTATAATCGAAATACCACTTTCGATATCCTGTATTTTTTTTTCAATGGTGCTAGTTTTTGAATGAAAATTATTCGATAGATTAACTAAATTTACTCCAAATCTATTTACTGTATCAGTGACATTTTTTATCGAATTTTGTGTTTGTGTATAATTATTATTGATTGTCTCAGTGATGCTATTAACATCATTGATGGTTTTTTGCTGAGTAGTAATGATGTTAGGTATCGATGTAGTAACATCAGCAACCCTAACAGCAGTATCTTTGTCAAAAAGTTTTTTTAAAACGTTATTAACCAGATTAAAATTTTCTCTTAATGTAGTAAATCTAGTTGTATGTTCATTATATTTGGTTATATGTTCATTATATTTGGTTCTATGTTCATTATATTTGGTTATATGTTCATTATATTTAGTTAAATGATCATCATATTCAGTTCTTAATTCTCTTAGATTTTTATATACTTTTTGATCATTAAACTTTGTAATATGCGCGTCATATTCAGTTCTAAGAAGTACTAGATTATCAAGAGCAGCTTTAATATATACTGTTTGTAAACCAAATAATTGACGCGGAGAACCTAAGAAATTGTTTAGAAAATTTTCAAATTCAGCGAGTTTGTCAGTGATCTTAGACATAATCGTACTCGGCGATAATTTTCCTTTTTGGAATACCACGATGGAATCATCATCCGCGGTGGGATTTTTTGTCAAAAGATCATCGAGGGAAAGATTGCTAGTCTTTAGTTTACCATATTTGGTCTCAAATACAACTATTTCACCGGGATCAACATCCTTCGTGGTCAATAATCCAGAAATTTCATCTTTAATTTTTTTAGTTATTTCTTTCATGTCAACGCTGGTTTTTTTCTCTTTTTTTTCTTTAGTTGTTGCATATGATCTTCCGTAAATATCAACCATTATTGTAACACATGTTAAGTTTTTAATTTATTGCATTCTTTCCACTTGTGTAATCATGAACTGTCACATGCGGAGGTTTATCGGGATTTTTAGATATTTCTGAGAGTATATTTAATACTTCTCTGCCACATATTGGAGGATCTGTAAGTTTTTGTGTTGGTAGCGTAGAATAGTATAACGGTGTTGAATTTGATTTTATATATTTTAAGAATTCTTTCGGCGGGGCTAATCCATATGAATCAAAATAAACAATACTTCTTGGATCAATGGCGTATGCAACCCAATGAGTTCCAGGTCCTTCATTATTATCTAAATTAATGATTCCGGTTTCTTTAGAAATACTATTTTCAGGCAATTGATCCCTCATGAAAACTCCTCTGAAATTTTTTATTTTTAATTTTTTTACTGCTTCGATGAGGTCAAAATTTGACATTGGAATCGCTATCGATTTTTTCATTAATACATTGGCGGTCTTCCTAGTCTTAGACCTTTTCCGTTTTTTATATTCCTGTCCTGTGGTCTTTTTTGTTGCAGCTAGTCGAGCAAATGCTGGAGCCATTGCACCAATTAATCCTGGAAGCATCATACCCGGAATTAAAAGTCCGCCTTTCTTTTTTCTATATCCTTGTCCGAGAGCTTTCTTTAGACCTATTCCGGCGGCAATTATTCCTGGAATAGCGGCAAGTAGTGGAAAAATTCCACCATTTTTAATCATATCATTAACGGCGGCTTTTGAAAGATCAAGTTTAATTCCTCTTCCCCTGGCCAATGCATTGTTGTATTGATTTACTTGAGTAGCCGTCAAAGATAGTTTATTTTGTCCGCCTGACATTTGAGAAGATTTTAATGTTATTGTTGTTCCACATTCTTTAGAAGTTTTTGATTGTAATTTTTTAATTTGACTGGGAGTCAATTGAACATTAACAGTACTATATGTCATTTTTATTGTAAATAAAGTATTCTTTCAATTGAGTTCATTGCGGAAATTATTCTAATTTTGAAAATCATTTTAATTTTGGAAATTATTTTAATTTTTGTTACAATGGTGCATCAACTAATCTCATTTGTCCTCCTATTCCTTCTATCAACATAGATTTATCATGTAGAATAACAGCAAATGCTCTATATCCATCAGGACCAGGTGCTTTCACTGAAGCATTAAATGTTATGTCGACAACGGATTCTTTAGTTAAATCTAGATGTTCCAATGAAAAATAATAAATAGGATACAATGTTTGAAAATCCAATTGAGATATTTGTAGACCAGTATCAACATTTTGATCACGACCCATGAACGACCATAATTGATGATATATTCTAGCCATATTATTTTCATCATCAGTAAATCTCAATCTTATAGGTTCTGCAGGTTCTTGTTGGCCGTTTATCCTTAGAGAAACTTCGGTTACGTCTAACCTATCAAATATCATATGCGAACGAACTTGCTGATCAATACCTTGAGTTCGATTTTTATTTTGCAAAGTTATAAAAATATGTCTCGGGCTGAAACTCCTCTCTTTCCTGGAAGATTCCAAGTAAATTCAGTTTGTCTGCCTTCATAACTATCAGTCGTAGTATTTAACCAGCTTATTAGACTACTTGCTCCAGTTTCCATCCAAGATAACAAACGTTGATTAACGGCGAGAGAAGGTGTTAGTACTGACATCCATAGAGTCAATTTAGATAAAACAACTTTTCCGTTATCAAGCGCTCGAGTATCTGCAGTTGCGGGTTCATGTGGAATTCTCCAAATTGCTTTATTATCATCTGATCTTCGTTGAAGTACAACAGTATGTTTAGCTCCATAAATAACTTTGTTTTACATTTCTGCAGAATCCAAATATATGAGACAATGGAATAGAGCATGAAAAACGTCTATTTGGACCTTTTAACATTCCATTTCGAACTGATTGACCTAGGTTATATTCAGCATTAAGTCCCTTGACAACGGCTTCTACATCAGCATCGTCTGCGGCAACCGTCACCTTCTTTGGTCGTCTAATTACATATTGAGTTGGATTGAGATGATCAGATGTATCCTTTACAAACATCATAGTTGGTCCAGCCGATCTTATATAATCATCGGAATATCTAGCTAATCCAATGATTGTTGTTGCCATATCTACGTCAGTGTTTATCGATTCTATATCATTTCCATCAATCATATATTTTGCACCTTCAAATAACGCCATAATTCCATTGTTCACGAATCCAACATTTCTATCTGCTCCATAAGCATTACCATTATCTTTTCTTAGAATTTCTCCTTCAACTTCTATGTATGCCTCGCATGGCAGAAAATATTTACTTTTATCTTGAACTTGTAGATCAATTCTACCCGTGGCATTTGGATCAATTGCTTTGTAAGCGAAATATTGATAATTTCCCACAGAATCATCCTTAGGTACCGGAGCATCCATATCAAATGCAGTATCTATTATTTGTTTAAATACCATTTTTTATACTAAGTATTTTTATTTTCAATTCAGAAATGTCTATACTTTATGATTATCTTCGTACTATTCTAAGTCCACTTCCGGATATAAGACTTGAGAGATTAACATTTTGTGTTGGGGTTGCTAACAATTCTGGCGAGTTTATTATTAACTCATTGATTTTTTCTTGAGCCGCATTATTTATCGCTCTACTTATCTTTGCCGGCATATTTTCCGTCGAAGGTAACGGTTGAATCTTTTGTTTTCGTCCAAATAATGACCTCACTTTATCTTTTACGAAGGAAAATGCCTTACCTGCTACATCTCCTACAGCCCCTAATGTTTTATCGCCAATTACTCCAATAGCTTTCATTCCAATTTGTTTAGCAAATGGAGCTACTTTTGGAGCCATTCTTGTAAAAAAACCTAATAGTGTATCTCTGAGTCCTTCACCGTAGAATGTTTTATATACAGGCAATCTTGAATTTACTACAAATACCTGAGTAGGTTTATCATGATTGTAATGAATTATCATTCTTATTGTAAAATCAATAGATTTCTAATTGCGGTAATGCTAATATTTCTCGGGAAATCACATATCATCATGATGGTCAGCCGAAAATTTACAATTAATAAATACAATAGTTTTATATTATGGAAGTAAAACAAGTGATCCCAGAAGCACCATCGAAAAAGTATGCCCGAGAAAAGCTTGACGCCATCAAGAAATTTTATCGGTTCATGAGCGACTAAAGGAAAAATTACAAGAACGTCATACGATGAAAACTGATCTTCTTGAAGGACGGCAAGAAATGTTTGCGCCGATTACTACAGGTATGAAAACTATGTTGTATGGAGACAAGGATGATACATTTAAACCTGCAGATAAGGAAAAACCCATAGTGGAATTACTCCAAGAAATATCTAAAAATGTTAAACCTGGACCCGCTGAGATTAAAGTAGGTGTTAGTTTTATAAATAAGTTGACGGAGGAAGGAAAAGAAAGAATTAGAGAAATTCAAACGATTAAACCAGATGAAAATATAGCATTAGGGGCGGCCGCTTTTCAAAGTTATTATAGTAGAAAACAAATTTTAAAAGATGAGTACAAGGATAATAAAATAACTAAAAAACAATGGATAGATTGGATTTTTAAAATAAATAAAAATATTCCTGGTAATTTAAATAGAAGCGCTGATGATTATAAGGATTTTATATACGGGGCTGAAGAAATGGAGAATAAAATAAAGGAATATGAAAAAGAAAAAAAAGAAGAAGAAAAAACAATTAAAAAAAGAGGAAGATCAAAACGACAACAAGATCCAGTAATACAAGAAGCAAAAAAAAAAAACAAATGGAAAATGATATGGACTAACCCCAATCGCCAGATCAACCTCTTATCATGATTCACAAATATGTCCAGATAGTCTTGTCAGAGATGTTTCCCGATTAGAAGTTCTCATACGAGGAAGAAGTGCAGGAAATAATACTATTGAAGTTATCAATGAAGCCGCTGATATTGCGCAACGATTATTTCAAAATAAAATAATTGATCTCCACACATATAGGGAATTTATTGATGATCTCATGGAAGGTACTAAGTATGATGGATATTACAGCGATTAAAACCGCTAGAAATGCTAGCATTTCCTGTGATTTCCATGTCGAAAAATACATGACCATGTCGAAAAATACATGACCATTTCGAAAAATATATATTTTAGATATATATATATTTTTTAATAAGGCTCAGTTTGTTAAAAGGCAGCTTTGGGGTTGGCTCTTTTGGGTAGAGGGTTGGATTACGGATTTTAATTTGGTCTGTCCAGACTCTCTGCTGCTATATTTTATTTTTTTTAATAAGGCTCAGTTTGTTAAAAGGCAGCTTCCTGGCTGGCTCTTTTGGGTAGAGGGTTGGATTGCGGATTTTAATTTGGTCTGTCCAGACTCTCTGCTGCTCCTCTAATACCAATATGGCTAGGTAGCCAACAGTATACTATATTGCATAAGGCACTAAGCTCAGAGTTTTTGAACAAAACATTCACCAATAGTGGATTATCTAGTTTGATATTGTGTAGCGCCTGAAGCACTGATAATGAGTCACAGAAGATAATACTATTTAGAATGTGTTTAGATTCGATAAATGTCAGAGCAAGGTCTATTGCTCTGATTTCCGCTGAAAATATGGATGCATCATTTGGCAAACGCTCTCTGGTTATGTGTTTACCTCTGACGAAGGCTGCAGCAGCCTTATCAGCAACCTTTGATCCATCAGTATAAAATCTAGCATAATGTGTAAAGTCATTGAGAAGATCATGATAAGAGTTCAAGAATAGGATAGGGTTTGTCTCAGATTTTTTCCGATCGTGTAACGTAAAAATCACTTGGGGTTGCTTAATGAGCCAAGGTGGTGTTTTCGAGACAAATGTTTTCTGGATTGAAGATAGATTACATTTGATTTGGTCAAAGCAGGATGATATTCTAATACCAAATGAAGGTATAGCATTTGGCTTATTTACGTATAGAGCTTTGTAATTTGGATGAAAAACGGCCGAAAAAGCAGGGTTCAGAGGGTTGGATCGTAACTTAAGAGCAAAATTTGCGTTTAACATGCTCAGTCAAACTCACTTTTCAACTCCAACAGTCACTATGAGAGCGTAGGGTGACGTGCACTAAGTGCATATGAATATACCTGTGTATACAAAATGATTGTAAAGAGTTACATTGAAGTTAAAAAGCATCGAATATTGAATTAAAAAAGACAATTTCCTTGCATTTTAGTTTTCATTTTATTATGTAGCATTGTAGTTTCATATCGTTACCTATGATTGTAGCTTTCATATCATTACCTATCATTGTAGCTTTCACATCATTACCTATCATTGTAGCGTTCATTTCATTACCTATCGTTGTAGCTTTCATATCACTACCTATCACTTTAACTTTCATTTCTTTATATATCATTATAGCTTTCATATCAATACCTATCATTGTACGTTTCATATCACTAACTATCATTGTAGTTTTCATTGTATTACCTATCGTTGTACCGTTCATCTCATTACCTATCATTGTAGCTTTCATCTCATTACCTATCATTGTAGCTTTCATTTCATTTTATGTCATTGTAGCTTTCACATCATTACCTATCATTGTAGCGTTTATATCATTACATATCATTGTAGTTTTCATTTCATTACACATCATTGTAGCTTTCACATCATTACCTATCATTGTAGCGTTTATATCATTACATATCGTTGTAGCTTTCATTTCATTACCTCTCATTGTAGCTTTCACATCATCACCTCTCATTGTAGCTTTCACATCATCACCTCTCATTGTAGCTTTTATATCATTACATATCGTTGTAGCTTTCATTTCATTACCTCTCATTGTAGCTTTCACATCATTACCTATCATTATAGCGTTCATATCATTAGCTATCATTGTAACTTTAATTTCATTACCTATCATTGTAGCTTTCACATCATCACCTCTCATTGTAGCTTTCACATCATTACCTATCATTATAGCGTTCATATCGTTAGCTATCATTGTAGCTTTCACATCATCACCTCTCATTGTAGCTTTCACATCATCACCTCTCATTGTAGCTTTCACATCATCACCTCTCATTGTAGCTTTCACATCATCACCTCTCATTGTAGCTTTTATATCATTACCTATTTTGTAGCGTTCATTTCATTACCTATCGTTGTAGTTTTCAATTTCATTACATAGTTCTCTAGTTTTCATTTTAATATGTAGGATTGTAGTTTTTATGTTATTAAGTAGCATTAGTTTTCATTTCTTGACGTATCATTGTAGTTTTCTTTTTTTTGCGTAGCATTGTAGGATTCATTGATTTACTTTGCATTGTAGTTTTAATTTCATTGCGTAGCATTGTAATTTTCAGTTCATTACGTAGCATTGTAGTTTATATTTTCTTACGTAGCATTGTAGGTTTTTTTATTGCGTAGCAATGTAGTTTTAGTTTCATTATTTAAGCATCTTAGCTTTCTGTTCATGACGTAGCATTATAGTTTTTATTTCATTACGTAGCATTGTGGTTTATATTTTCTTACGTAGCATTGTAGGTTTTTTATTGCGTAGCAATGTAGTTTTAGTTTCATTATTTAAGCATCTTAGCTTTCTGTTCATGACGTAGCATTATAGTTTTTATTTCATTACGTAGCATTGTAGTTCTCATTTCATTGCGTTTACCTTCACCAGGAGATGATAATATGCGATATTCTTATAAAAGAATTCACATGACTATAAACGTAGCCGTCATGCTGTCATGACGAAATAAATAACGACATCAAGTCATACAAGAGGCACTCAAAAGTGACAAAAATTAATTTCTCTATGACAATTTGCGACTTCATATAATAACGTATGTGTTTTTGTCGTATTCTAAAAATAATCTTGATGTCATGTAAAACTAAATAATCATTGGACAATTTCAACCTTTTGCTTTCCAAAAATGTAATTTTTTTTTCAGGTGCAGCACTGAAATTAGTACACGGGCAAGATGTGCTTTGTACGTGTTGAATCATATAGAGTTGAATAAAAGAGACAGGTAAGCAATACTCCGTACTGTGTAGTCTAATTCAACAAGTCCATACAATAGCTTAATGAGACCTAATCCAACGTGGATATCATACATGAAAAATTAGTATTTACAGTAAAGTCACATTGAAGCTTTCACGAACTTGTGAAAAATAATATTTTTCTAAGCTAAAACTTAATTTTTGGACAAATGATTGCAGAAATTGTATTTACAAATGTTCTTGTTTGTTTCTTGGCTTCTACAAAGTTTACAGGCGCGATTCTATCTGTAAAAAGACCGAAAAACATTTTACCAAAATCCGTTATGACGCTTTCTACAAGTAAAAAGACCAATAAATATTTTACCAGACCCGTATGACGCCTTCTATCAGTAAAAAGACCAATGAAACATTTTACCAAAAGAGATCCCTATGCCGCAGATCTCAAGAAGTCACGCGAGAGTCTGAACGAATCTAATCCATCTGCAATAAATCCATCTTTCATTTCTTTCATGATACACCATAGCAATTTCGATTTAAATGTAATTAGGGGCATGTACATAATTATTTGCTTGCGTGCAGTCACGCGCTAACGTGTGTGTGTGCGTGCGCGCGCGCGGATGTGTGTGAAAACATGTCTGCTATTAAGTTTTACGGATGTAGGCCAAAACATGTTTAGAGGTGAAATCCGGGGTGTGGTGATTCCCCATCCTTGCATTGCGTGCGGATTCCCATTGTGTATTGTGTTTGATTGTGAGCTGGAGTGTTTTCAGGTAAACAAATCATACATTCTTTAATATCATGGAAACATCGGTTACTTTTTAATGTCATGCAAACGTGGGTTAATTTATATTTTTTGTTCGCGATGGCATTAAACAGTACTAAATCTAATAAGATCATTTACCGATTTATGTTGCAGTTTATATTGCAGTTATTTATCCGAATGATTCTAGTTTCACTCCAAAGTGTGATATAATTATATTTAGATAATACTCTTTGCTTTAAAAATCAGTATTATCAAATTAAGTAGTAACCATTAGAAATCCAACGCTGTTATGCAGAAAGTAATTGCAAAATAGAAAAATTATAGGAAAATTCAAAATCCGTGTATATGGGTTAAAGATGTGAGTATCAAGTACCAAAACGTTTGAAAAGAAAGACGGTAATACTTGCCTACTTCAAGTTGCTCCTATCTAGCAATAAAGGTCCCCACACAATATTTGCTGTGTTCGACATGCGGATCCTTGCAATAATGCTACGTTTCATTGCCCTCTTGTATAAACGGAAGTAGTACAGAAATTGAGATGACTGGACCTACCATACTTTTACAATTTTAAATGTATACATATATACAATATACCTCTGGACCACTTTTAATTTAATACCTTAGTATGCATTAGCGTCGTATACACAATAACAGGCAGCAGAATAAAAAATAAAATAATTTTCTGCCCCATGCATATTTTAATATTCGGAAAACAGAATGTTCTTCTTAAAAAAAATACCATTATCTCTGAGTGAAAACATATACGCAGCTACGAGAACAGTTAGTAAAACAGCACTAATTATTTACTGAACATGATGGCACAAAGCTAACTTGTTTTATTTCAATAACTTTTAGATAGGATGAAATAGATAATTTAAGTATTAAAAGTGTAATGTTAAGAGGAACGTACAGTATTGTGAATTAATTCCAAAGTAATCATAAATTATCCATCATAAACTCGAAAACATAGAATGTTTGACAAATTCCAATAATCTTGAATGTGATGATTTGCCAATAGTTTTGATATATCACAATGAGAGAATTCATAATGTTTTTGAATAAATTACCATATTCACAAAGTGGTGAATTGCTAACAAAAGTCATTGAGTACTTAGTAAGTCCAATGAATATCTTAAATAAATGATTTCTGACAAATTATTTCTGTACACAATTATAAATGATCCCACAGACAGAACTAAAAACGGGAAAAGGCAATTATTTACCTCAAGCTGTATCTTTTACAGAAAAGTTTTCGCGGTGCTTGTGAATTCATTCAAAAGGGTTTTGGTTTTAACTAGTCTTAGAAATTTCAACAACTTTTTCTAGATTCTACTCATTCTACACACATAATATCTTAAATTAGAAGTTTATATCCATGTCCAAAATTTAAGAATTTAGTATCTGGATTATAGCAAATCATTACAATTTACGAAAAAAAAACCCAGAAAGCAATACTACATAAAATAGAAATAATCACGTAGAAAGACATGCAAAGGTTAATGAATTTGTTTTCTGTGTCATTGAAAACATGTTTGCTCTGTTGTGGTTGAGGGTTTGGTGTTGATTCGTGAAGGGAAGGGAATATCTATATATAATTTTGCTTTGTAATTTTTATAGATGACTGTAAATTGTAGCTGTTATCTATAGCTGGAATTGGCGTACTTGTGAGTATTTACGGTTAAGATATTAAGAATGTTTTTCAGTCACAGAAAGAGGTGTTTTGAAATGTTAGATTGAGTGGAACATCTGTCAGGTTGGGTATATTGCGACATATCCACTTAACAGAGAGTGTGAACAGACAATTTGCTTGAGACCTTTTTTATAAAAAATAAGGATTTGCACAAAGTGAAATCTGAACGTCAATAACGTTAAACATCACCTCTAACTAATCGACCCTGTAGGGTTAGCTTGCTATGTTACTTCAACGAAGTCATTTTGTATTTCATCGCTACGTGTATTGGTTTATGTGTTGGTCACTTTTGTTGGTCGCACCCTCTCTGCTGCTGTAATTTAACCATTGTTATATCAAAAATGATCGTTGAAGATAGCTCAGAAATATTAACGACACAATTAAGAAATATATACTGTCCGTAATTCTATCAGACAACAATTACAAGAACGTCATCAAGCACAAGAAAAAATTATAGAATCTACAGAGCAATTATTTAAACCTATCACTGAAACCACTAAAGGTATCGTCCCAGTGCTGAAAAAAAAAACAGCGAAACAAACTGATAAAATAGCGAACAAAAAAGACAAAAAGAATGCATACGAGAACTTCCCGCCAAAATAGTTGGGGTTGAGCCAACTGGAGAAATAGATCAAGCGGAAATTGATACTTAACAATAATCAGAACCACGAGCCAGGGTTAATCTGTCTAAGAAATTTACCGAAGATGTCATTGCTTATATCAAACGGGTTAAAATATAAGCCATTTAGCTGCAAGTGCTGCAAAAACCTACGATAATCGAAACAAATTTTAAACCTGAATACATGGATGATTCGGAGCCCCGACTGGCCGAGTGGTCTAAAGCGCTGTCCGTTACTGATCACTGCCATCTCACCTCTATCTACGTGGGTTCGAGTCTAGGATTCGGCGAATGTGCATATGTGAGAAAGCTTGCCAGTAGCTTCTCGTGGGTCGGTGGTTCTTTCCGGTGATTTCCCGGTTTCTTCCTTCCCCATTTAATACTGGCCGCCATGAATAGCCTATCGTGTGCTGAAAAATGGCGTTAAGCCCAACAACAACAACAACAACAACAATGATGATTCTGTAAGTCGCTAAACTTGGTACAAATTTATATTTCGCATATACCAAGGCATTGATAGAATTCGAAACAGTGATCCAAAATATATATAATATATTCATGCGATAGATATGTATATTTTATTTATGCAATTACCACCAGAACAACAACAACAAGTACGCCAACAACAAAAACAGATGCAGCAAAAAGCATAACAATCATCATCGCTACCGACAAAACGGCGAGCACCACAACGACAAATTGTATACGGCGATTCCACAACAGAAGAACGTTCAAATGTCCTTGATTATTCATTAAATCCAAATAAAAGTGCAACTGGAAGTGGTATTAATATTCCAGGAAGTGGTCCTGTTACTTGTCCCAACAACGTCGTAGTTGACGTGGATTATTAGAAAACAAGCTGGGTATATTCCCACTCCCACCCCTCCACAACCCCCAAAACAACCCCCACCCTCACACTCACCCGCACACAATGTGCATATTACACAATGTGCACATTTCACAATTACACAATGTGCATATTACACAATTAACAATGTGCATATTACACAAAGTACATATTACACAATATGCATATTAAGCAATGTTCATATTACACAATTACACAATGCGCATATTACACAATTACACAATGTGCATATTACACAATTACACAATGTGCATATTACACAATGTACATATTACACAATATGCATATTAAGCAATGTTCATATTACACAATTACACAATGTGCATATTACACAATTACACAATGTGCATATTACACAATGTACATATTACACAATATGCATATTACACAATGTGCATATTATATAATGTGCATATTACACAATTAAACAATGTGCATATTACACAATTATACAATGTGCATGTTACACAATTACACAATGTGCATATTACACAATGTACATATTACACAATATGCATATTAAGCAATGTGCATATTACACAATTACACAATATGCATATTAAACAATGTGCATATTACACAATTACACAATGTGCATATTACACAATGTGCATATTACACAATATTTTCTTTGTCAGCATAATGTTTAGCTTATTTGCTGCAACAGAAAGTACGGAACCTTTTTGAAAGTGAGCTTCCAGATTTTGAATCTTTCACATTCGTTCATTGAATTCTAACAGTTGAACAATGCTGATTCTGGTCTGACGGTATATTATGTGTCTATGAGGTTTTCAGATCCGCCATATATATGGAAATATACTGTTCTAGAGATTTTGAATCAAGTAATGTGACTAGAACAAAAACTGCAAATATATGACATGAATTATGCGACTGTCCAGTTTTTGCTGGCTGCACTTGTTTCATAGGTCTCATAAACAATTATGCTTGCCATGTACACTAATTATTTCTAATGTACGCGTGTTTATTTCAACTACGTGTGCATGCTTGCCAGTTTTTCAAACATCTGCTTAACCGCAGCTAAATCAGAGTGGTCTAGACAGAGAAAATTTATACTGTTTGTTCAAGGAATGTTCCCTTTAACACGATTATCTATATCAGCTCTTACGATGACATGTCCGTCCGTCCGTGCCCATATTTGTGGGAGCACCTAAAGCATGAGGAAATTATATTTACTGAGTTCAATTCGATGACTACGGTGAGAATTGTGTAGGCAGTAGATATAAGCCTGATACTGCTTGTCCTGTCTAATTAAGGTCAATGTGACCAAGTTTCCAAAGTTTGCAAGATGTATAAATTCTAGCCAGACCAAAATCTTTCTAAACTTCTTCACCTTAAAACGTCAATGTTGCATTTTTGACAAATTATTTATTATTAAATTATCGCACGTTAAACTTAAAATGTTTGATTTTGTTGAATTAGGAGTGCCTCCGTGACTTGGACTATAAATCTCTTACTAAAGTAACATAATCTGATTAAAATCAGATATCCACGATCCAACGTGAAGAGCTGATTAATAGTAATAATACGACGTTGGAAACGATAGTTTTGTAATACTTCTAACACCTAATAATTATAACTTTTTTCATACGTTCTCACTTTTAGCTAGATTATCAGGCCTGGAATTAGGATTTGAGTGCCCCAATGCATGGGTACTTGCAGCATGGGTCAAAGGGAGGGGTGTCAAGGGACACTCCTCTGGAAACTGGTAATCATATATATATATATATATATATATATATATATATATATATATATATATATATATATATATATATATATATATATTCCGACAAGCTTAATCATGCAAATGAAGCTAAATAAATGTCCAAAGATTCTGTTCAAAACGCTTAATTAATATTAGCTTTAATTTCAGATTGCTTCTTATACTAGCTCTTCTAGCCGTGACTGACTCCTCCCCGCAAAAAATCCTAATTCCCCCCTCCGCAAAACATCCTGACCCCTCTGCAAAAATTATCTGTTGGCACCTATGGCCCAAGGCAGCATGCGGGGTCCAAGGCAGCATGCGGGGCCCAAGGCAGCATGCGGGGCCCAAAGCAACAAGCTATGAGCGGTGGGCCCCAAGCAACAAAACTGCATTGCGGAAAAGCGGTGCCTAAGGCCTATTTTGCTTTGCTCTAGGACCGGGCATGTAGATTATAGTTTAATATTCAGATTTTCATAAAAGAGTATAAAGGCAAGTGGCTAGAGCATCTGCATTGGATGCATGAAGTCGTGAGTTCGATCACCCAGTCGAGTCATACCAAAGACTTACGCATTAAGTGTTTAGTGTTAGGACTGATCGGCCTGGTGTCAGGAAAACGTGACTGGGTGGGATATCAAGTTACATGTCTGCGGCATGATGACACAGTGCTAGACATCACTATAAACTGCCACACTGCAATCATTGTAGCGATATAACTAAAAATTGTTAAAGGTATGTTAAAAATTTAAATAGCACACACACATATATTGTTACACACACACACAATCACACACACACATACACACACACAGAGATACAAACACACAACATGATGACCTTTATAGAGAGTGAGAAGCAACAATTGTCTTGTTGATAATGTACTTTGAAATGTTAACTAAATTGCAATTTTAATTTAATTGGGAAAAATGGTTGAGAAAATCATTTACGTCAGTGTTTGTACAAGAACGACTGTTTCAAATGGAGTAAACTCTTACTACAATCGTATACAAGCAAATTCACCTCAATAACAACTGAGAAAAGGTGAGACAATTTTATAGCGTTACGTTGGTTTGTGGACAATATTTGTTAGTAAATCAGACAGAAAAACATAGAACTTATAGTTTGTTTGACCATATCCTCGTATGCCAAAGATAGTTCATAGTCACCCTACTGTCTGGTCAACGTGAGTTTCAAGACATGAACGTCGCCCAAAGTCACACTTCAGTCTGGTCAACATGAGTTTAAAGGCATGAACATCGCCCATAGTCACCCTTCAATCTGGTCAATCCAGTTTTAAGGCATGAATATCGCCCATAGTCACTCTTCAGTCTGGTCAACGTGAGTTTAAAGGCATGAACATTGCCCATAATCACCGTCCAGTCTGGTGAACGCCAGTTTAAAGGCATGAACATCGCCCATACTCACCCTTCAGTCTGGTCAACGTGAATTTAAAGACATAAACATCCCACATAGTAGCCCTACAGTCTGGTCAACGTGAATTTAAGGGCAAGAACATCGCCCATAGTCACCCTTCAGTCTGGTCAACGTAAGTTTAAAGGCATGAACATCGCCCAGTCACCGTTCAGTCTGGTCAACGTCAGTTTAAAGGCATCAACATCGCTCATAGTCACCCTTCCGTCTGGTCAAAGTAAGTTTAAAGGCATGAACATCGCCCATAGTCACCCGACAGTATGGTCAACGTCAGTTTAAGGGCAAGAACATCGCCCATAGTCATTCTTCAGTCTGATAAACGTAAGTTTAAAAGTATGAACATGCCCATAGTCACCCTACACTCTGGACAACGTGAGTTTAAGGGCAAGAACATCGCCCATAGCCACCCTTCAGTATGGTCAACGTAAGTTTAAAGGCATGAACATCGCACATAGTCACCCTTCAGTTTGGTCAACGTCAGTTTCAAGACATGAACATCGCCCATAGTCACCCTTCAGTCTGGTCAACGTAAGTGTAAGGACAAGAAGATCGCCCATAGTCACACTTCAGTCTGATCAACGTAAGTTTAGAGGTATGAACATCACCCATAGTCACCCTACAGTCTGGTCAACGTGCGTTAAAGAGCAAGAGTATCGCCCATAGTCACCCTTCAGTCTTGTCATCGTAAGTTTAAAGGCATGAACATCGCCCATAGTCACCCTTCAGTCTGCTCAACGTCAGTTTAAAGGCATGAACATCGCTCATAGTCACCCTTCCGTCTGGTCAATGTGAGTTTAAAGGTATGATCATCGTCTATAGTCACCCTTCAGTCTAGTCAACGTGAGTTTAAGGGCAAGAATATCGCCCATACTCACCCTTCAGTATGGTCAACGTAAGTTTAAAGGCATGAACATCGCCCATAGTCACCCTTCCGTCTGGTCAATGTGAGTTTAAAGGTATGATCATCGTCCATAGTCACCCTTCAGTCTGGTCAACGTCAGTTTAACGGCTAGAACACTGCTCTTCTACATAGCTACTACACTCATCAACGTCAGTTTAAAGGCATGAACATCGCCCATTTTCAGCCTTCAGTATGGTCAACGTAAGTTTAAGGGCAATAACATCGCCCATAGTCATTCATCAGTCTGGAAAACGTGAGTTTAAGGGCAATATCATCGCCCATAGTCACCCTTCAGTCTGGTCAACATAAGTTTACAGGCATGAACATCGCCCATAGTCACCCTTCTGTCTGGTCAACGTAAGTTTAAAGGCATGAACATCGCCCATAGTCACCCTACAGTCTGATCAACGGAAGTTTAAGGGCAAGAAAATCGCCCATAGTCACCCTTCGGTCTGGTCAATGTCAGTTTAAAGGCATGAACATCGCCTATAGTCACCCTTCAGTCTGGTCAACGTACGTTTTAGGGCAAGAACATCGCCCATAGTCACCCTTCAGTCTGGTCAGCGTACGTTTAAGGGCAAGAACATCGCCCATAGTCACCCTTCAGTCTGGTCAACGTGAGTTAAAGGGCAAGAAAGTCGCCCATAGTCACCCTTCAGTCTGGTCAACCTAAGTTTAAAGGCATTAAAATCACCCATATTCATCGTTCAGTCTGGTCAACGTAAGTTTAAAGGCATGAATATCACCCATAGTCACCCAACAGTCTGATCAACGTGAGTTTAAGGGTATTAACATCACCCATAGTCAACGTTTAGTCTGGTCAATGTCAGTTTGAAGGCATGAAAATAGCCCATAGTCACCATTCAGTCTGGTCAACGTAAGTTTAAAGGCATGAACATCGCCCATAGTCACCCTTCAGTCTGGTCAGCGTAAGTTTAAAGGCATGAACATCACCCATAGTCACCCCTCAGTCTGGTAAACCTGAGTTTAAAGGCATGAACGTCGCCCATAGACTCCCTTCAGTCTGGTCAACGTAAGTTTAAGGGCAAGAACATCGCCCATAGTCATTCTTCAGTCTGGACAACGTGGGTTTTAAGGGCAAGAACATCGCCCATAGTCACCTTCAGTCTTGTCAACGTAAGTCTACAGGCATGAACATCGCCCATAGTCACCCTTCAGTCTGGTCAACGTAAGTTTAAGGGAAGAACATCGCCCATAGTCACCCTTCAATCTGGTCAACGTAAGTTTAGAGGTATGAACATCACCGATAGTAACCCTACAGTCTGGTCAACGTGAGTTTAAGAGCAAGAGTATCGCCCATATTCACCCTTCAGTCTTGTCAACGTAAGTTTAAAGGCATGAACATCGGCCATAGTTACCCTTCAGTCTGGTCAACGTCAGCTTAAAGGCATGAACATCGCCCATAGTCACCCTTCAGTCTGGTCAACGTAAGTTTAAGGGCAGGAACATCGCCCATAGTCACTCTTCAGTCTAGTCAGCGTGAGTTTAAGGGCAAGAACATCGCCCATACTCACCCTTCAGTCTGGTCAACGTAAGTTTAAGGGCAGGAACATCGCCCATAGTCACTCTTCAGTCTAGTCAACGTGAGTTTAGGGCAAGAACATCGCCCATACTCACCCTTCAGTCTGGTCAACGTAAGTTTAAAGGCATGAACATCGTTCATAGTCACCCTTCAGTCTAGTCAACGTCAGTTTAAAGGCTAGAAAACTGCATTTCTACATAGCTACTACACTCATCAACGTCTGTTTAAAGGCATGAACATCGCCCATAGTCACCCTTCAGTATGGTCAACGTAAGTTTAAGGGCAAGAACACAGCCTATAGTCATTTTTCAGTCTGGACAACGTGAGTTTTAGGGCAAGAACATCACCCATAGTGACCCTTCAGTCTGGTCAACGTAAGTTTACAGGCATGAACATCGCCCATAGTCACCCTTCAGTCTGGTCAACGTTAGTTTAAAGGCAGGAACATCGCCCATAGTCACCCTACAGTTTGATCAAGGTGAGTTTAAGGGCATTGTAATTTTTATGTTATTAAGTAGCATTATAGTTTTCATTTCTTGACGTATCATTGTAGTTTTCATTTTTCTGCGTAGCATTGTAGGATTCAGTGATTTACTTTGCATTGTAGTTTTAATTTCATTGCGTAGCATTGTAATTTTCAGTTCATTACGTAGCATTGTAGTTTTTATTTCATGACGTAGCATTGTGGTTTATATTTTTTTACGTAGCATTGTAGTTTTTTTTTATTGCGTAGCAATGTAGTTTTAGTTTCATTATTTAAGCATCGTATCTTTCTGTTCATGACGTAGCATTGTAGTTTTTATTTCATTACGTAGCATTGTAGTTCTCATTTCATTACGTTGCGTTCACCTTCACCAGGAGATGATAATATGCGATATTCTTATAAAAGAATTCACATGACTATAAACGTAGCCATCATGCTGTCATGACGAAATAAATAATGACATCAAGTCATACAAGAGGCACTCAAAAGTGACAAAAATTAATTTCTCTATGATAATTCGCGACTTCATATAAAAAAGTATGTGTTTTTGTCGTATTCTAAAAATAATCTTGCAACTGATGTCATTAAAAACTAAATAAATGACAATCATTGGAGAATTTCAACCTTTTGCTTTCCAATAATGTAATTTTCTCAGGTGCAGCACTGAAATTAGTACACGGGCAAGATGTGCTTTGTACGTGTTGAATCATATATTAAATGCATTGAGTTGAATAAAAGAGACAGGTAAGCAATACTCCGTACTGTGTAGTCTAATTCAACAAGTCCATACAATAGCTTAATGAGACCTAATCCAACGTGGATATCATACATGAATAATTAGTATTTACAGTAACGTCACGTTGAAGCTTTCACGAACTTGTGAAAAATAATATTCTTCTAAGCTAAAACTTAATTTTTGCACAAATGCGTGCGGACTCCCATTGTGTATTGTGTTTGATTGTGAGCTGGAGTGTTTTCAGGTAAACAAATCATACCTTCTTTAATATCATGAAAACATCGGTTACTTTTTAATGTCATGCAAACGTGGGTTAATTTATATTTATTGTACGCGATGGCATTAAACAGTACTAAATCTAATAAGATCATTTACCGATTTATGTTGCAGTTTATATTGCAGTTATTTATCCGAATGATTCTAGTTTCACTCCAAAGTGTGATATAATTATATTTAGATAATACTCTTTGCTTTAAAAATCAGTATTATCAAATTAAGTAGTAACCATTAGAAATCCAACGCTGTTATGCAGAAAGTAATTGCAAAATAGAAAAATTATAGGAAAATTCAAAATGAGTGTATATGTGTTAAAGATGTGAGTATCAAGTACCAAAATTTTTGAAAAGAAAGACGGTAATACTTGCCTACTTCAAGTTGCTCCTATCTAGCAATAAAGGTCCCCACACAATATTTGCTGTGTTCGACATGCGGATCCTTGCAATAATGCTACGTTTCATTACCCTCTTGTATAAACGGAAGTAGTACAGAAATTGAGATGACTGGACCTACCATACTTTTACAATTTTAAATGTATACATATATACAATATACCTCTGGACCACTTTTAATTTAATACCTTAGTATGCATTAGCGTCGTATACACAATAACAGGCAGCAGAATATATAATAAAATAATTTTCTGCCCATGCATATTTTAGTATTCTGAAACCAGAATGTTCTTAAAAAATATCCCATTATCTCTGAGTGAAAACATATACGCAGCTACGAGAACAGTCAGTAAAACAGCATTAATTATTTACTGAACATGATGGCACAAAGCTAACTTGTTTGATTTCAATAACTTTTAGATATGATGAAATAGATAATTTAAGTATTAAAAGTGTAATATTAAGAGGAACGTACAGTATTGTGAATTAAATCCAAAGTAATCATAAATTATTCATCACAAACTCGAAAACATAGAATGTTTGACAAATTCCAATAATCTTGAATGTGATGATTTGCCAATAGTTTTGATATATCACAATGAGAGAATTCATAATGTTTTTGAATAAATTACCATATTCACAAAGTGGTGAATTGCTAACAAAAGTCATTGAGTACTTAGTAAGTCCAATGAATATCTTAAATAAATGATTTCTGACAAATTATTTCTGTACACAATTATAAATGATCCCACAGACAGAACTAAAAACGGGAATAGGCAATTATTTACCTCAAGCTGTATTTTTTACAGAAAAGATTTCGCGGTGCTTTTGAATTCATTCAAAAGAGTTTTGGTTTTAACTAGTCTTAGAAATTTCAACAACTTTTTCTAGATTCTATTCATTCTACACACATAATATCTTAAATTAGAAGTTTATATCCATGTCAAAAATTTAAGAATTTAGTATCTGGATTATAGCGAATCATTACAATTTACAAAAAGCAGAAAGCAATACTACATTAAATAGAAATAATCACGTAGAAAGACATGCAAAGGTTAATGAATTTGTTTTCTGTGTCATTGAAAACATGTTTGCTCTGTTGTGGTTGAGGGTTTGGTGTTGATTCGTGAAGGGAAGGGAATATCTATATATAATTTTGCTTTGTAATTTTTATAGATGACTGTAAATTGTAGCGGTTATCTATAGCTGGAATTGGCGTACTTGTGAGTATTTACGGTTAAGATATTAAGAATGTTTTTCAGTCACAGAAAGAGGTGTTTTGAAATGTTAGATTGAGTGGAACATCTGTCAGGTTGGGTATATTGCGACATATCCACTTAACAGAGAGTGTGAACAGACAATTTGCTTGAGACCTTTTTTTATAAAAAAATAAGGATTTGCACAAAATGAAATCTGAACGTCAATAACGTTAAACATCACCTCTAACTAATCGACCCTGTAGGGTTAGCTTGCTATGTTACTTCAACGAAGTCATTTTGTATTTCATCGCTACGTGTATTGGTTTATGTGTTGGTCACTTTTGTTGGTCGCACCCTCTCTGCTGCTGTAATTTAACCATTGTTATATCAAAACTGATCGTTGAAGATAGCTCAGAAATATTAGCGACACAATTAAGAAATATATACTGTCCGTAATTCTATCAGACAACAATTACAAGAACGTCACCAAGCACAAGAAAAAAAATTATAGAATCTACAGAGCAATTATTTAAACCTATCACTGAAACCACTAAAGGTATCGTCCCAGTGCTGAAAAAAAAAACAGCGAAACAAACTGATAAAATAGCGAACAAAAAAGACAAAAAGAATGCATACGAGAACTTCCCGCCAAAATAGTTGCGGTTGAGCCAACTGGAGAAATAGATCAAGCGGAAGTTGATACTCAGCAAGAATTAGAACCACGAGCCAGGGTTAATCTGTCTAAGAAATTTACCGAAGATGTCATTGCTTATATCAAACGGGTTAAAATATAAGCCATTTAGCTGCAAGTGCTGCAAAAACTTACGATAATCGAAACAAATTTTAAACCTGAATACAAGGATGATTCGGGGCCCCGAAAGGCCGAGTAGTCTAAAGCGCTGTCCGTTACTGATCACTGCCATCTCACCTCTGTCTACGTGGGTTCGAGTCTAGGATTCGGCGAATGTGCATATGTGAGAAAGCTTGCCAGTAGCTTCTCGTGGGTCGGTGGTTCTTTCCGGTGATTTCCCGGTTTCTTCCTCCACCATTAATACTGGCCGCCATGAATAGCCTATCGTGTGCTGAAAAATGGCGTTAAGCCCAACAACAACAACAACAACAACAATGATGATTCTGTAAGTCGCTAAACTTGGTACAAATTTATATTTCGCATATACCAAGGCATTGATATAATTCGAAACAGAGATCCAAAATATATATAATATATTCATGCGATAGATAAGTATATTTTATTTATGCAATTACCACCAGAACAACAACAACAAGTACGCCAATAACAAAAGCAGATGCAGCAAAAAGCATAACAATCATCATCGCTATCGACAAAACGGCGAGCACCACAACGACAAATTGTATACGGCGATTCCACAACAGAAGAACGTTCAAATGTCCTTGATTATTCATTAAATCCAAATAAAAGTGAACTGGAAGTGGTATTAATATTCCAGGAAGTGGTCCTGTTACTTGTCCCAACAACGTCGTAGTTAACGTGGATAGATTAGAAAACAAGCTGGATACATCCCCACTCCCACCCCTCCACAACCCCAAAACACCCACCCCCACCCTCACACTCACCCCCACACAATGTGCATATTACACAATGTGCATATTACACAATTACACAATGTTCATATTACACAATTACACATTCGTTCATTGAATTCTAACAGTTGAACAGTGCTGATTCTGGTCTGACGGTATATTATGTGTCTATGAGGTTTTCAGATCCGCCATATATATGGAAATATACTGTTCTAGAGATTTTGAATCAAGTAATGTGACTAGAACAAAAACTGCAAATATATGACATGAATTATGCGACTGTCCAGTTTTTGCTGGCTGCACTTGTTTTATTGCTCTCGTAAACAATTATGCTTGCCATGTACACTAATTATTTCTAATGTACGCGTGTTTATTTCAACTACGTGTGCATGCTTGCCAGTTTTTCAAACATCTGCTTAACCGCAGCTAAATCAGAGTGGTCTAGACAGAGAAAATTTATACTGATTGTTCAAGGAATGTTCCCTTTAACACGATTATCTATATCAGCTCTTACGATGACATGTCCGTCCGTCCGTGCCCATATTTGTGGGAGCACCTAAAGCATGAGGAAATTATATTTACTGAGTTCAATTCGATGACTACGGTGAGAATTGTGTAGGCAGTATATATAAGCCTGATACTGCTTGTCCTGTTTAATTAAGGTCAATGTGACCAAGTTTCCAAAGTTTGCAAGATGCATAAATTCTAGCCAGACCAAAATCTTTCTAAACTTCTTCACCTTAAAACGTCAATGTTGCATTTTTGACAAATTATTTATTATTAAATTATCGCACGTTTAACTTAAAATGTGTGATTTTGTTGAATTAGGAGTGCCTCCGTGACTTGGACTATAAATCTCTTACTAAAGTAACATAATCTGATTAAAATCAGATATCCACGATCCAACGTGAAGAGCTGATTAATAGTAATAATACGACGTTGGAAACGATAGTTTTGTAATACTTCTAACACCTAATAATTATAACTTTTTTCATACGTTCTCACTTTTAGCTAGATTATCAGGCCTGGAATTAGGATTTGAGTGCCCCAATGCATGGGTACTTGCAGCATGGGTCAAAGGGAGGGGTGTCAAGAGACAATCCTCTGGAAACTGGAAATCATACTTATATATATATATATATATATATATATATATATATTCCGACAAGCTTAATCATGCAAATGAAGCTGAATAAATGTCCAAAGATTCTGTTAAAAACGCTTAAATAATATTAGCTTTAATTTCAGATTGCTTCTTATACTAACTCTTCTAGCCGTGACTGACCCCCCCCCCCGCAAAAAATCCTAATCCCCCCCCCCTGCAAAACATCCTGACCCCTCTGCAAAAATTATCTGTTGGCACCTATGACCCAAGGCAGCATTCGGGGCCTAAAGCAACAAGCTATGAGCGGTGGGCCCCAAGCAACAAAACTGCATTGCGGAAAAGCGGAGCCTAAGGCGGTTGCCTCTTTTGCTTTGCTCTAGGACCGGGCATGTAGATTATAGTTTAATATTCAGATTTTCATAAAAGAGTATAAAGCCTAGTGGCTAGAGCATCTGCCTCGGATGCGTGAAGTCGTGGGTTCGATCACCCAGCCGAGTCATACCAAAGACTTACGCATTAAGTGTTTAGTGTTAGGACTGATCGGCCTGGTGTCAGGAAAACGTGACTGGGTGGGATATCAAGTTACATATCTGCGGCATGATGACACAGAGCTAGAAATCACTATAAACTGCCACACTGCATTCATTGTAGCGATATAACTAAAAAATTGTTAAAGCTATGTTAAAAATCTAAATAGCACACACACATATATTGTCACACACACTGACACACACACACACACAATCACACACATACACACAGATGTACACACACAACCTGATGACCTTTATAGAGAGTAAGAAGCAACAATAGTCTGGTTGATAATGTACTTTGAAATGTTAACTAAATTGCAATTTTAATTTAATTGGGAAAAATGGTTGAGAAAAATCATTTACGTCAGTGTTTGTACAAGACCGACTGTTTCAAAGGGAGTAAACTCTTACTACAATCGTATACAAGCAAATTCACCTGAATAACAACTGAAAAAAGGTGAGACAATCTTATAGCGTTACGTTGGTTTGTGGACAATATTTGTTAGTAAATCAGACAGATAAACATAGAACTTATAGCTTGTTTGACCATATCCTCGTATGCCAAAGATACTCCATAGTCACCCTACTGTCTGGTCAACGTGAGTTTCAAGGCATGAACATCGCCCAAAGTCACACTTCAGTCTGGTCAACGTAAGTTTAAAGGCATGAACATCGCCCATAGTCACCCTTCAGTCTGGTCAACCCAGTTTAAAGGCATGAATATCGCACATAGTCTTTCTTCAGTCTGGTCAACGTGCGTTTAGAGGCATGAACATTGCACATAATCACCGTCCAGTCTGGTCAACGCCAGTTTAAAGGTATGAACATCGCCCATGTTCACCCTTCAGTATGGTAAACGTGAATTTAATGGATGAACATCCCACATAGTAGCCCTACAGTATGGTCAACGTGAGTTTAAGGGCAAGAACATCGCCCATAGTCACCCTTCAGTCTGGTCAACGTAAGTTTAAAGGCATGAACATCGCATATAATCACCGTTCAGTCTGGTCAACGTCAGTTTAAAGGCAGGAACATCGCCCATAGTCACCCCACAGTATGGTCAACGTCAGTTTTAGGGCAAGAACACCGACCATAGTCACTCTTTAGCCTGGTCAACGTAAGTTTAAAGGTATGAACATCGCCCATAGTCATCCTACAGTCTGGACAACGTGCGTTTATGGGCAAGAACATCGCACATAGTCACCCTTCAGTCTGGTCAACGACAGTTTAAAGACATGAACATCACCCATAGTCACCCTTCAGTCTGGTAAATGTCAGTATAAAGGCATGAACATCGCCCACATTCAACCTTCAGTCTGGTCAACGTCAGCTTAAAGACATGAACATTGCCCATAGTCACCCTTCAGTTTGGTCAACGTAAGTTTAAGGGCATGAACATCGCCCATAGTCACCCTTCAGTCAGGTCAACGTAAGTTTAAGGGCATGAACATCGCCCATAGTCACCCTTCAGTCAGGTCAACGTAACTTTAGAGGTATCAACATCACCAATAGTCACCCTACAGTCTGGTCAACGTGAGTTTAAGAGAAAGAGTATCACACGTAGTCACCCTTCAGTCTGGTCAACGTAAGTTTAAAAGCATGAACATCGCCCATAGTTAGCCTTCAGTATGGTCAACGTAAGTGTAATGGCAAGAACATCGCACATAGTCACCCTTCAGTCTAGTCAACGTGAGCTTGAGGGCAAGAACATCGCCCATACTCATCCTTCAGTCTGGTCAATGTAACTTTAAAGGCATGAACATCGCCCATAGTAACCCTTCAGTCTGGTCGACGTTAGTTTAAAGGTATGAACATCGTTCATAGTCACCCTTCAGTCTGGTCAACGTCAGTTTAAAGGCTAGAACACTGCATTTCTACATAGCTAATACACTCATCAACGTCAGTTTAAAGGCATGAACATCACCAATAGTCACCATTCAGTATGGTCAACGTAAGTTTAAGAGCAAGAACATCGCCCATAGTCATTCATCAGTCTGGACAACGTGAGTTTAAGGGCAAGAACATCGCCCATAGTCACCCTTCAGTCTGGTGAACGTAAGTTTACAGGTATGAACATCGCCCATAGTCACCCCTCAGTCTGGTCAACGTAAGTTTAAAGGCATGAACATCGCCCATAGTCACCCTACAGTCTGATCAACGTGAGCTTAAGGGCAAGAACATCGCCCTAGTCACCCTTCAGTCTGGTCAATGTCAGTTTAAAGGCATGAGCATTGCCTATAGTCACCCCTCAGTCTGGTCTACGTACGTTTAAGGGCATGAACATCGCCCATAGTAACCCTTCAGTCTGGTCAACGTGAGTTAAAGGGCAAGAACATCGCACATAGTCACCCTTCAGTATGGTCAACGTAAGTTTAAAGGCATGAACATCGCCCATAGTCATCGTTCAGTCTGGTCAACGTCAGTTTAAAGGCATGAACATCGCCCATAGTCAACTACAGTCTGATGGAAGTGAGTTTAAGGGCAAGAACATCATCCATAGTCACCCTACAGTCTGGTCAATGTCAGTATAAAGGCATGAATATCGCCTATAGTCACCCTTCAGTCTAGACAACGTGAGTTTAAAAGCATGGTCATCGCCCAGTCACCCTTCAGTCTGGTCAACATAAATGTAAAGGCATGAACATCGCCCATAGTCAACTACAGTCTGATCAAGGTGAGTTTAAGAACAAGAACATCACCCATAGTCACCCTTCAGTCCGGTCAATGTCAGTTTAAAGGCATGAACATCGCCTATAGTCAACCTTCAGTCTGGTCAACGTACGTTTAAGGGCAAGAACATCGCCCATAGTCACCCTTCAGTCTGGTCAACGTACGTTTAAGGGCAAGAACATCGCCCATAGTCACCCTTCAGTCTGGTCAACGTGAGTTTATGGCCAAGAACATCGCCCATAGTCACCCTTCAGTCTGGTCAACGTAAGTTTGAAGGCATGAAAATAACCCAATGTCATCGTTCAGTCTGGTCAACGTGAGTGTAAAGGTATGAACATCGCACATAGTCATCCCACAGTCTGATCAAAGTGAGTTTAAGGGCATGAACGTCGCCCATCGTCAACTTTCAGTCTGGTCAACGTAAGTTTAAAGGCATGGACAACGCCCATAGTCACCCTTTAATCTGGTCAACGTACGTTTAAGGGCAAGAACATCGCCCATTGTTATTCTTCAGTCTGGACAACGTGAGTTTAAAGGCATGAACATCGCCCATAGTCACCATTCAGTCTGGTCAACGTAAGTTCAAAGGCATGAACATCGCCCATAGTCAACTACAGTCTGATCAACGAGAGTTTAAGGGCAAGAACATCACCTATATTCACCCTTCAGTCCGGTCGATGTCAATTTAAAGGCATGAACATCGCCTATAGTCACCCTTCAGTCTGGTCAAAATACGTTTAAGGGCAAGTATATCGCCCATAGTCACCCTTCAGTCTGGTCATCGTACGTTTAACGGCAAGAACATCGCCCATAGTCACCCTTCAGTCTGGTCAACTTGAGTTTAAGGCCAAGAACATCGCCCATAGTCACCCTTCAGTCTGGTCAACGTAAGTTTAAAGGCATGAAAATCACCCATAGTCATCGTTCAGTCTGGTCATCGTGAGTTTAAAGGCATGAACATCGCCCATAGTCACCCTACAGTCTGATCAAAGTGAGCTTAAGGGCATGAACATCGCCCATAGTCACCTTTCAGTCTGGTCAATGTCAGTTTAAAGTCATGAACATTGCCCATAGTCACCCTTCTAATTGGTCAACGTAGTTTTAAAGGCATGAACATCGCCCATAGTTACCCTTCAGTCTGGTGAACGTATGTTTAAGGGCAAGAACATCGCCCATAGTCACTCTTCAGTCTGGACAACGTGAGTTCAAGGGCAAGAACATCGCCCATAGTCACCCTTCTGTCTGGTCAACGTAAGTTTAAAGGCATGAACATCACCCATAGTCAACCTTCAGTCTGGTCAACGTCAGTTTAAAGACATGAACATCGCCCATAATCACCCTTCAATCTGGTCAACGTAAGTGTAAAGGCTTGAGCATCGCCCATAGTCACCCTACAGTCTGATCAACCAGAGTTTAAGGGCAATAACATCGCCCATAGTCACCCTTCAGTCTGGTCAATGTCAGTGTTAATGCATGAACATCGCCCATAGTCACCCTTCAGTCTGGTCAACGTGAGTTTAAAGGCATGAACATCACCCATAGTCACCCTTCAGTCTAATCAACCTGAGTTTAAAGGCATGAACATCGCCCATAGTCACCGTTCAGTCGTGTCATTGTCAGTTTAAAGGTATGAACATCGCCCACAGTCTGCCTTCAGTCTGGTCAACGTAAGTTTAAAGGCATGAACATCGCCCATAGTCACCCTTCAGTCTGGTCAATGTCAGTTTAAAGGCATGAACATCGCCCATAGTCACCCTTTAGTCTGGTCAACGTGAGGCTAATGGCATGAACATCGCCCATAGTCACCCTTCAATATGGTCAAGGTGAGTTTAAAGGCATGAACATCACGCCTAATCACCCTTCAGTCTGGTCAACGTGAGTTTAAAGGCATGAATATCGCCCATAGTCACCCTCCAATATGGTCAACGTGAGTTTGAAGGTATGAACATCTTCCATAGAGACCCTTCAGTCTGGTCAACGTCAGTTTATATGCTCGAACACTGCACTTTTACATAGCTACTGCACTCATTAACGTCAGTTTAAAGGCATAAACATCGCCCATAGTCACCCTACAGTCTGATCAACGTGAGTTCAAGGGCAAGAACATCGCCCATAGTCACCGGTCAGTCTGGTCAACGTGAGTTTAAAGGCATGAACATCGCCCATAGTCACCCTTCAGTCTGGTCAACGTGAGTTTAGAGGCATGAACATTGCCCATAGTCACCCTTCAGAATGGTCAACGTGAGTTTAGTGGCATGAGCATTGCCCATAGTCACCCTTCAGTCTGGTCAACGTGAGTTTAGAGGCATGAACATTGCCCATAGTCACCCTTCAGAATGGTCAACGTGAGTTTAGTGGCATGAACATTGCCCATAGTCACCCTTCAGTCTGGTCAACGTCAGTTTAGAGGCATGAACATTGCCCATAGTCACCCTTCAGAATGGTCGACGTGAGTTTAGTGGCATGAACATTGCCCATAGTCATCCTTCAGTCTGGTCAACGTGAGTTTAGAGGCATGAACATTGCCCATTGTCACCCTTCAGAATGGTCAACGTGAGTTTCAAGGCATGAACATCGCCCATAATCACCCTTCAGTCTGGTGAACGTCAGTTTAAAGGCATGAACATCGCCCTTAGTCACTCTTCAGTCTGGTCAAGGTGAGTTTAAAGGCATGAACATCGCCCATAGTCACCCTTCAGTCTGGTCAACGTCAGTTTAAAGGCATGAACATCGCCCTTAGTCACTCTTCAGTCTGGTCAAGGTGAGTTTAAAGGCATGAGCATCGCCCATAGTCACCCTTCAGTCTGGTCAACGTCAGTTTAAAGGCATGAACACTTCACTTTTACATAGCTACACTCATTACAGTGATGCATAATCACAGATGAACCAAATTGGACCTGCCCAGACACATCGCAATGAAATTAAGGACTCACAAACCGACATAAATTCAAAGTCAAAAACATATTATTTCATTGAAGCTTTTGACAGTTCGGTTAAAATGTTTTTGATGGAACAAAAAACACAATCAAATCAAATCAAGGACGTTTCTTGGTTTCAAATGACTCATTATTTCTGGTTGTTTGTCCAAGGACGTATCATCATCACAGGGACTGTGTAACATGTATATTGGAGCCACAATTCAATTGGCTGGACTGATATTAACGTGTCAAACTCACAATTGATGGGTTGCTGGTTCAAATCATGCTTGTTGCAATGACGGGTCAACGGGAAATTAAACACTACACTGCCATCGTCGGGGGTCTTTCATGCGCTTATGTACTTTCAAACATAAATTACCAAATGTGAGTCGTACACCAGAAACTTAAACATTTTCTTATCAAACTTTGTAGCCAAATTAAAAATTCCCAGCTTATTTGCTGATTCTTTATTTAGTTACAGATCAATGTATGCATTGTCGCGATCGCTTGTATATTTTCATAATGAAATACGAACGTGTGTGCGCA
This sequence comes from Potamilus streckersoni, assembly GCA_016746295.1. Classification (NCBI taxonomy): domain Eukaryota; kingdom Metazoa; phylum Mollusca; class Bivalvia; order Unionida; family Unionidae; genus Potamilus; species Potamilus streckersoni. The sequence goes on along the minus strand of JAEAOA010002287.1, from coordinate 327,009 downwards.
TTCCCAATGGCTGACCACACAACAGTAAGACACTTAGACGTCTATTAATGGATGAAACATGTATCTAGTAATCGCTGTGGCATTTTAAGATGACTCGTCTCCATATTTTGTTTACTTTCATAATTTCTCAATATTTAAAAAGTTGCTATTTTTCTGTACTTTGCTGTACAGTCCTGAGTTTTGTTTGTTCCTTGTATCCTTGAGATTGGTTCTATTATTCAGTATGTATTTACATGAACTATACGGTTTATATAATCTTCCCCTTCATTTGCTCTTGTTGGATTTTGTAGTTAAACATAAATGTATACATTAATATATAGAATGGTACATACTTTAGACAGAACCTTCATTATGTGAAAAAATAGATTGCTTGAAACTATACAGAGAAATACAAATAATGGTATATAGTCCAAGTAAGGTAAAGTATATAGGGTTATATGAACCTTGTTTGAAGAAAATGTTAAACTAGGTGCACATTTTATATTTTAGTTCAATGTCTATTATAAATTGCATTTGTTGATATATCCCAGCTGTCTGAAAAAGAAGGAAAACAAAAACCGTTGATACCCACAGATTTTCTCTGGTTTTCAGTGAAATTTACAACTAAATTAATTAGAAGTGAATCAAAGGCGAGTTCTCAACCTCAACTATTTTACCTATTCAATTCGTTGTAATCCAGATAGTTAATTTTACAATTTAATGTATCGAAAATATACAGGAGAACATTTCTGGACTAATCATTTTAGCAGAACGTAAAGACCAAAATACCACACACAAAAAAACAGACAAAAGCAAGTCCAAAGTTCTTTTATCACTGTAGACATTGGTGATGACACGGAAAATCTGGCAGTTTTAAAGAAAAGATAATGTCACAAGCTTCATGGACCATAATTATGGACCCAGATATTGACACTACACTAATTTGTTTTCTTTTACGATAAAATATAAATATTTTCACATATATAGGCATTCTTTGATATTATATTTCTTTACCAGTTTGTCAACATCGTCATCTACGTCTTGTTGTGCTACATGTTTATTTGACAGGATTTATCTTCCTTAATTTTATTCTGCATATTAATATTTTATAACTTACGTTCGACTTGTCTCCATGTTACTAGCAGTGCGATCCATAATTGACTTTGACTCTAAGCATATATCCCCATACTCAACGGGTCACATGTATGATACAGATATTGCTGTCAAGAATTAATATGTATATGTGTACCTCTTTGAAAGGGATTAAAGTATGACAATAACTAGTTTAATTTTAAATACTTACAAGGAAATATCAATGTTGATTTTATTATTTCAAATATGAAATATACCTTCTATTACATTTTACAAAATAAGATAATTTATATATTTCAATATTTTTTTAAATTATCACTAAACTTGATAAGGGGGTTATGGGTTGAAAATCAACTTTAGGAATGGCAAAATTTCGCATTAATCTGGAAATAGTTCCTAAAAGTGAAAGAATTAAAAAAAGGATTACCAACTTCTGGAAATAAAATTACGAGTGGTAGATATATTTACATAAGATAAGACCCGAACACAGTTTCACAGGATTACAGTATTCCTTTGACTTCGTATTGTTTTATACATGTAGAAAAACATACTTTCGTCAGAAAGACTAAAATTATCAGCATATAAAATATATTTACTACCATCCTGAAAGTTCACAGGCACAAACATTTGTGGGTAAAAAAATGAGAGTGGTGCAAACGAAACTAGGATGAATTCAAAGAATGGTACACAAACCATGATTTGTTCGGTCTGTTTATAAATAGTATCAGGCCAACAATATTCTAATGCACATATATAAAACAATGAATGCAAATACACGGTAATAGTAATACATGTTTTTTTTTTCCTTCAAAATTTCTTTTGGTCTGTGAGAGTGAACAGAAAACGGCAGGTAACATACGCAACTTTTTCAACGAAATCTAAAAGGAGCGAAAACCTTTATAGGTATATTTGATGAGAGAAAATGGATTTTTACAACACGAATGTTAAGTATTTCTTGGACTACGAAACCAATATTTCCTCCAAATTAAACCAGTAAATGGGTTGATATTTAACCAAAGCTAATTGGCGAATGGAATAACACTTATAACCAATCAAAAGACATTATTCTATTGGAAGCGTGCATTGATAAAAACATATCGTAAGTATTCATTAATGTCTTGTTTTGTTTTTGGAACGCCTACAGGGTTTTAACAGTCAGAAATCTGAAGAAAAAACTTTAATAACCGAGAAATAATTCAGATCAGAGAAGTAATTTTGGGCGATTCTGCAGTTTATAAACTGAAAACTTAGTAAAGAAGAAGACAAAGGGTGCTCTCATTTTATTAATCAAAGTTATAGCTATATGATAAGTACGATGATATTGACAAAGCTTCAAGTTGTTCTAAGAACAAACGAATGAACTGTGCATGGCATGTATTTGTTAATTTTAAATGAGACAACGAGTGGTTTAGAAACAAGTAGAAACATTATCACATTGAAATCAAATCAATGAACAAGAAAACAAACTATATGGAAGTATTAAAGAGTTTGAAAACCTCGAGTCGTTGAAAGAGTGTTCCCTACTAGAATGTGATAAATGTAACAGAAATTAAAACAAGCAATACACTAAGGAATAAAGGAAGTTAAAATAAATTAAAGCTTGCACAATATGTTAACATATGTTGTTGATCACGAAACTAGAGAGAAAACAGAAGCAAGGCCTAAACGATCACCAAAAAATAACAAATTGTGCATAGAAAAACCTCATAAGGCGACTTAACAAAAGAAACATAAAGGGACAACATTAAAAAATAATTCGACTCCAGCCACAAAACTTAAAAGCAGAGAAACAAATACTATGTTAAACAGCTAGAAAAATATACATGTTAGTTTAAGGGAACGTCGATACAATAAAAGGTAATGAAAGCCAGCTTTAAAGAAGGAACAGCAATTGAGGTAACTGCACCAGCAATTATTCATTTTTCCAAGATTTCATTTATTGCGTATAATTGTATTACATCTAACAAATCCCTTGCTACAAAGGATGCCCACAAAATTAAAGTAATAATTTGCAATAGATTCGTCTTTTTGTCTAACCTGGATCAAGGAAAATCATATGCACCTTTGATGGTATGCAAATCTATAGATTTTGAAGGGACATCTCTTTCAGAACTTTCGTTTCATATCAAGTAGCAGTTGCAATTACACTTCTGAAATAAACAGTATCTTCAACAACAAGAACAACAACAAGAAGAAAATACCCTTACTTGCATATTGGATTGGATGCCGTCAAATGGCTGGTTCTTTTTCACACAAAACAATTCAGTTAAGAAGAATGCGGTGCCCTCTTAAAATGGGATCACAACTCCCTAATATTCATCCCCCAAAAAAGACACTCCTCGACCCAAACGTACCCATAAGAAAAAAGCAGTGGTGTCAAGACCAGGTCACAGCCTAAGAAAAATAAAAGTCCCAGAAAAGACCACATAAATCAGCTTCTACCCGTAAAGAAGGCACTTCGGCCAGGACGTAACCTTACATCTCCAAACCACGACCTGCTAAAACGGTGACCACGTCTCCAGCAGCCTCATCTACTTCCACTGATGAGTTGATGGTTATACCAGCGAAACACAATTGTACACGTGTTTTTTCCTAATTTGATGAGAAAATGGAAACCGGTGTCTCCGGTTATTTCTCCTCTAACAATCCTCACAAGGTGGGCTTAAACGACCGTCGAAAGAAAATCCTACAAGGACGTAGTTTAGAACTGATGGCTACTTTGAATTTGGAGGAGTGGTTGCATGAAAAGTATTTGATGAACGGAGTGGATATCCGCTTGAAAACAAATTGTGCCAGTACCATTTTCCATTTGATGGCTCATGCCAACGAGTAAAAAACCTCACCCAAGAAGACAAACTGTACGTGCAACGAGTGGAAGAGTTTCCGAGAGTGAGAAACGACATCAGCTACACTTTGAGTAGAACGACCGCTTATTATCCGATATGACGAGTGAAAGTGAAAACTTTTATCATTGCCTTTCGACTCCGATCCAAGATCGAGGATCATCGTTTCCAAGTACTATTACCCAAACGTTTAATTGTTGGTATCTTCAGCAACGAAGCACTCAGTGGAGCTGTCACTGCCAATTATTTCTAGTTTAAGCACTACAGAGTGTCCAATATAGAAGCCATTCGAGATGGCAAGACCTTGTGTAAACGACCTATCGATTCTAACTTTGCACAGCAGAATTATTTGAGATTGTACTTGTCCCTTTACGAAGCCACGGGATATAAGGAACCAACACTAGTCACGGCATTTTGTACCATGATTATGCAGGAGGCTACGCTTTGTGGACCTTTGATTTCACTCCATACCAAGGAAGCGACGAGATAAATTTGCACCATATAGAATCTAGTCAACTGCGTGTAGAATTTCAGTTTACAGAAGCTCTAACCGAGACGTTGAACGTCATCTATTATACCAAATTCGACAATACGATAGAAATCAACAGTTTGGGAGAAGTCATTCTAATATATTAGAAGCTATTTAAGACTCTTATCCCTCTTTGAATGGTAGAAACGGTAGAAATTCTTTGGGAATGGAATGGGAGGATGTCGTCGAAGCATAACCAAAAGACGAAGACGATGAGATTGTCATGTCCATATAGTCAGAATAATAACATTTTGTCTTCTGTTTTACTAAACACCTGTCAGAAACAATTACAGTGTTGACTAAGAAAGAGTGATGTGGATGTCAAAACGATAATCCCAGTCTAATTACGAATATCATATGATGAGTCTAGAAGAAAAGTTGGATAACGCTTGGAGTCTCATCTCGGACGAACAAGTGTTACATTAGTGGTATAACTTCTTGCTTGATTATTCATCCCCTCCATTGACTTCTTTAGAGATCCATCGCATCAAATCTCTCTCGGCTGTGAGTACAGAGGTGAAACGAAAAGACGATAGCTTGACAACGATTTTCAAGCAAAACGTCACTATTAAATAGTGACTTATCATTACCTGTGAAACAAATAAAAATGTATGCCTGAGAACTTTATTACCTTTTGAATACCAGTTCGTATACCGTTTCTTGGAATCCTGTCGTGTGCACTAGAGATGAACTTCAACACGGTCATCTCCCAGGAACACACTGGGTAGCCATTTGCTTTTTCCACATCACCTTTGTGGAGTATTTTGATTCATATAGATTACCGCCTTTGGAAGACGACATAATCGACTTTATGAAAAGAAATACCCAGTCGACTCACTTCAATAATGTGAAATTACAAGGAAGAGATTTCATGGAATTGAAAATATTGTATTTTCTTCATCAATTCAGTACCTTAGAATATTTAGTGACTTAAATGATCGTTACTCTTTTACAAACGATAAAAAAGTAGATCGATGGTTTTGCGACCACTTATGGATATCTCTTGTCTTTAGCTGAACAAATGACTTCCATCAGTGGAAGTCTAACATGACTTTAAAAAGTTGTCAACCTGTAAAAAAAATAGTGTTGATGTTATATTATGTGTTGGTATTTTGTTAGTTGAATAAAAATACTATTATTAAAAAAGTGTTGGTGGAATCTTTTAATGTATTATCACTATGTTCGTTGATTTCTCTCTATTCCTCTACATGAATTGAGCTATAGAGTTAATTGTCCCAAGCCGTAAAGATATTTTTATCGTGTTTGCGATTGAGCCATACAAAGCGCGTTGGTTTCCATTCTGAGCATCCACTGTTGACTCCTGAACTTATGAAGACGACTTCTAATTTAGCAAAGCTGACTGAAGTCAACAACCACTTGCATTATGTCAAGCAGGACCTGGTACCCATGCCAGACGAGACAGAGAATGTCAGGAGTTTTTCAAATTGGCTCAAGACCTGATATAAGAAATGTTTAAAGACGAGATTAAGATGGAAGAAGAATAATGTCCCTAGAAGTATAGACATCAGAAGCAGCATAAGCAGCAGCAGCAATAGTAGCGAGCTGTTGACTGGACTTGACAGTTCTCCCCCTTCCACAGAAGCAAATCCTATCCTGTCGGAAAACCTGCTGCAAGACGTGGACGCTATCTTCGACGATAAGAGATTGCCACAATTCCGCAAAAAGCATCCATTTCCGGGCTACCCCAACAATCTAGAAAAGATGTATTATTTTATTGCTAAATTCCATGTGCCTTTGAGTTTATCTGCAGATTTAAAAACAGAAGTTTACATATAAACTCTTCCTTTCCCTGGCTTGTAAGATAGTCTATGTGTTTTGTATATGTATGAGTGATAATAAAGTGTTTGTAAAATAGTGAACGTGAGTGTTTTATAAGTCCTCGCGGTCTGTGTTTTTTTTATTACGGTGTGGGTATTGTTAGCTTTTTGTAAGATGCTGTTTTCCTTCACGACCGTGCTTGAAGCATGCACATCTGGGCAAGCATGATGGATACACATGATATAACCTAGAGATTGATTTCTTTTTTTAGAACCATATAAGTACGCTAAGTACGCAAAATTCAACCTCATCAAAATATATTTCAAATTCACAACTCAGGAACATTTGGATAATTGAATAGGTGGCTAACACATCATTGGCATAGGGACACCCGTAGGAAAAACTGGTTAAATTTGACAATAATCCACCTGAGATAAAGTTAGGTGAACTTAGACATTGGTGGGACTTTAGTAGGCGGGAGTTGAGGCGGAAGGCCGGTACGCTCTGTTACAATACGCAGTCAACCAAAGGGTCTTAAGGTCAGCCAATAAAGGTGAGCACCACGACCAAAAGCCCAGCCCTAGGGCTAAGCGCCTCCCTGGATAGCAACGTTATCGAAAGATAACATCCGGCTAAGGCGGTGAGCCACCAGGGGTGTTAATAGGCCCACGCGCCGGGGCAAAAAGTGTCTGCATTGGACACTGGTGAGCCCGGCCCCGGAAAGGAGGGGAGGCCACTAGCCCTTTTCAGGGCTTAAAGTCATAAAACACGAAAGTGTATACACGACTATAATACATATGATGATGACAAACAGAAAAAGGGAAGGCTGGCGGGTTGTTGAACAGAGCGGACATGTTTTCCTTAGCTCCCGGACTTTAAGGATAATATTGGATGATTAGCTACACATTAAGGATATTACACTAGGAGAAGCTAAGGTACAGTAAAATCTACTCAAATCTACTTAAATCCACTAAATTTATAAAAGTCTATTTAAAAATCTACTTTACCTCATAACTATAAATTAATTGCCGTTATATAATCACAAAAGCCAACTAGTACTGAATTTTACCACCCCAAGCAACTCTTACTTCAACCAACGATGTAAATATACCCTCTATACAAATTTTACAAACTATTTAGCATATTGAATAAAAACCAAAACTATTAACTAAAAATTCCTTTGTTCCCTTGTTCTTACGGAAAAATCCCTTTGTTCCTTTGTTCTTACGGAAACAAACACGTGGGCAGCCAAAAATATTTACTGTACAGTGGTACTACTCCGCAACAATAATCTCAAACAATATACTAAAATCTACCTAAATCTACCCAAAACTACTGAATTTATAAAAGTCTAATTATAATCTACTTTACCTCATAACTCTAAATTAATTGTCGTTATACAATAGTTAAAGCCAACTAGTACTGAATTTTACCATCCCAAACAACTCTTACTTCAACCAAAGATGTAAATATACCCTCTTTTACAAATTTTAATATTGAATAAAAACCAAAACTATTAAGTAAAATTTCCCTTGTTCCTTTGTTCTCACGGAAAATTCCTTTGTTCCTTTATCCTCACGGGAAAAACACGTGGGCAGCCAAAATATATACTGAACAGTGGTACTACTACATAACAATAACCTCAAACAATATATTATAAATACTTAATCATACAACCGCTACATGAATTTACATTAAAATATTTATTGAAAAATAAAAATTTACATTTAAACTCTAGCCAACAGTTAAATTCCCCTCTCAACATACCGGGTTAATATTATACCAGCTTACAAATCAGATAACACGAAATACATAAACTCTAAACTAAGGCTGCATCTGACTGACCGATAATAGCCGCGCTTAATCACAAAAGAAAACATGCAATCTTGAGCTATAAGAAGGATTGAAAACTAAAATCTATACCAACCAATCAAAATTTAGCACTCGAATGACGTACACAAGAAAAACAACTTTAGTACAAACGCTCCCACATAACTAAATGTACACTATTTTCCAAAAATAAATGTACACTATTTTCCAAAATTAACGAGGAATAATTAAAATCTGAAGCATCCAATATTATAAAATATAAAACTAAAAAGAATAATTTATATCCATTGTAATAAGAACCCTAGCAATTACTACACCTTATCTTTAGTCAATTTAGCCTTAGTTATAAGCATAAATAGTTAAATCATAACAATAATCATAACTGTTTATACAATTACTGTATGTGAATTTTAATTTTCCTTATAGTAACTATATATACTCTAATTAGTATTGATAACCATCTATAATACTATAACTAAGCACATAATGAAAATAAAAATACCATAAAACATACTTTTCTTAAAAACCTAAATAGAAAACAAAATTGAACTAGATTAGAATTGAAATCTCGGCTTTTAACATCCAATCAAAACCGACGAGACAACAACCTTATAATTTTGAATCATCCAATATTGCTAAATCAAAAATGCAAGAATAAAGAAGAAAGGATTCAGGACCTCATAGGAGGGAGGAAGGGAACCAATATCAAGAGACGCCTACAACAAACCATCAACAAGAACAAATCATCAATATCAAATATAGGGATTCAATAAGCCTATATCGGAACCCTAATAACCCATCCCCGCATACAAACATACATAACTGCAAGCACCATACCTAGTCTATAACATAAAATAGGCGCTAGGACTCATACTAGCACAAGTCTGGGTGGATCCTGACTCCTATAAGCACCATATATATAGGATAAGATTTCCCACCATGACAAGGACAAAAAGGTCAAGGCAGATAAGGGAAAATCAGGAACCACCCCCCTGATAGCCCTAACTCCCAAGAGCGGAGTAGACCGATTAGCGATGGACAGCCCCGGCCGCGCGGCCAACTGTTCGAAAATAAGCCTACAACCTATGTCTTCACGTTGGCCTGGAAGACCCAACATTAAAACGAGATCCTTTGGAAAGGCAGTCAAAATTAAAAACCAAATATTGTCAAAGCGGTGATAAATGTCAAAATTAGGTGACATACACCTAGAGATTGATTTCTTTTTTTTAGAACCATATAGGTACGCTAAGTACGCAAAATTCAACCTCATCAAAATAGATTCCAAATTCACAACTCAGGAACATTTGGATAATTGAATAGGTGGCTAACACATCATTGGTATAGGGACACCCGTAGGAAAAACTGGTTAAATTTGACAATAATCCACCTGAGATAAAGATAGGTGAACTTAGACATTGGGGGAACTTTAGTAGGCGGGAGTTGAGGCAGAAGGCCGCTACGCTCTGTTACAATACGCAGCCAACCAAAAGGTCTTAAAGTCAGCAAATAAAGGTCAGCACCACGACCAAAAGCACAGCCCTAGGGCTAAGCGCCTCCCTGGATAGCAACGTTATCGAAAGATAACATCCGGCTAAGGCGGTGAGCCACCAGGGGTGTTAATAGGCCCACGCGCCGGGGCAAAAAGTGTCAGCACTGGACACTGGTGAGCCCGGCCCCGTAAGGGGGAGGCCACTAGCCCTTTTCAGGGATTAAAGTCATAAAACACGAAAGTGTATTCATGACTATAATACATATGATGATGATGGATACACATGGTCGTTGGATCCGACCAACACCCAGACCGATAACAAATTCCCCGTAGTCCTTTTCATGATAAGGGGATTTACAAGAAAAGATTACAAGCCAACGATAGTAACATACTACCTAAAAAACAACGATGGAGTATAGCAGAAGAAGAAATTGGAATCCAACCAGCAACCAAACCAACAAAAGCTACGAAAAAACTAAAGAAGACCTCAATCAGAATAGACGACGCCTCCAAGAAGTCCCGGCCCCGAGGGAACAACACCCACCACTACCCTAGGGGTAGTACAGAAAAGATTACACTTTCATTGCCAATAAAGAAAACAAATCAATCAAGGATAGTTAGACAGCTCCAGCTGACTTCCAAAAAATCCCCCCCTTCCAGCACACACCCAAATAGACCTCACTTCACCACAAACAAGGGAACTAAGCAGTAATAAACACTGTCCCACTGCTTTCCCAAAACCCCTCCCCACGGACGAAACAAATAGCGAAAGAACAGTCCGGGCCGCGCGGCCAACTGTTCTAGACAGGAAAAAGCCTAACCTATGTCTTCACTTTGGCAACGAAGACCCAAGGCCCTAATGAGATCCTTTGGCAAGGCGGTCAAAAACAACAACCAATTATGAACCCAAGCGGTGATAAAGACAATAATAGGTGACACAAACCACCTAAATAGATTGGTATATCTTTCTGGACAGTATAAGTACGCCTAGTACACAAAATTCAAACACAAACAAAATTCCAAATTCACAACTCAGGAACATTAGGCCAATTGCACTGGTGGCTCACACAAAATTGATATAGGGACACCCGTAGGTAACACTGGTTAAAATTTGACCAAAAAGCCACCTAACTGAAATAAAGTTAGGTGGACAAACTTGGGGACTTTGGTAGGTGAGAGTAGCGGCCCGAGTAGGGGAGTCGGTTGCGGTTCTGCCAGTTTTCGAGCGACATATTTTAAATGTTAGGGAAGGTCTTTTTTAGGGGTCATAAAAGAAGGGGCCAAGCAAGAAGGCCTTGCGCCCTTCCATGAGGACCCAAATCCAGGCCCTGGACTGTATGCTTCCCCCCATGGAAGAAGCGCAGCCCAGCTCGAGGCATAAAAAAGTGTCAGCACTGGACACCGGTGAGCCCGGCCCCGGAAGGAAGGGAGGCCACTAGCCCTTTTCAGGGCTTACAGTCATAAAACACAAAAGTGTATACATCACTATAATTACATATGACCATGACCATGACCATGACCATGACCATGACATATGACTATGACCATGACCATGACCATGACCATGACATATGACCATGACCATGACCATGACCATGATATATAACCATGACCATGACCATGACCATGGCCATGACCATGACCATGACCATAACCATGACCATGAAATATGACCATGACCATGACCATGACATATGACCGTGACCATGACCATGACCATTACATATGACCATGACCATGACCAACGAACTCCAACGGAGTTATACATATAATAATTAAATCCTATGTAAATTGTGATAAACCTTTTTCTACTTTAAGAATCCTTTCATACCTAATCGAAACAACATTTCTTTGTCTTACCATACAAAGTCCGTCTGACATACAAGGATAAATATAGAAGCGCGTTACAAAAATGGAACCTCTCTTTAAATAAGCATATTATATAAGGCCCCAGCTGATTGGCCGAAGTTTTGGCGCAAACTTTATCTAATTGGAAAACAATAATGGGCAAGGAAAGGAAATGCAGACACAAACCAGCCAATCAGAATTGAAATCATGAAGGCTTACACAAAAAACAATAATAATAAATAAATAGCAGTATTAAACAAATTAATCTAGCCACAATCTATAACAATAAATAAATCAAATAATAATTGCTACTACTATAGAAAAGTTACAATAATCATAACAATAAACATAGGATAAATTAACAATAACTTCAATAAAAAGAATGTAATTAGGAAATATTTATTAATAGTTGTAAAAAGAATAGTAATTTTAATCAAGGTCTTCTTTCTTCTTAGTTCTTCCCCGGGGACTCCGGGAGGCGCATCCTTCCTCTTCAAAGTTACAGAAGGCCCAGCTCGGGGCCAAGCGCCCTCTTAAAGGGACATGCGCCCAGCCCAGGGCCACAAACAGTCGCAAGAATGCCACCAGGCAATAATCGACTTTAATCCAAAGCAAAAAAAAAAATGATGGATACTCATTATGAAAAGATATTATATTCAATAGCTGCCGAAACCTCAGAACAAGGGACAGTTTAGGAAGCTCTACCTGCTGTCCCACAAGCCCCCCTCCCAACACTCACACACAAAACACCTGAGAAGGTGTTAGCATCGCTTCAAAGGTAAAGGACAGTCCAGGACTAACCTCCTCCCCCTGCTGTCCTATAATCCCCTCCCCAAACACGATTAAGCGCATTAGTGGGACAGCACGGGGCCGCGCGGCCAACTGTCAATCAAAATATACCATAACTCAGTCTTCACTTTGGCATTGAAGACCTTTTGAACAAACATGATCATTTAGAAAGGCGGTCAAATTAAAAAAACAATACAAATTATGCGGTGGTTAAAAAAAGCAATGGGTGACATCCATGCAAAAAGATTGAAGGAAATTTTAGGTCCTTATAATTACACCAAATACGCAAAATTCAAACATTAATATACTCAAAAATCACAACTCAAAGGCATTCGACAAATTGCAAAGGTGGCTAACACAATATTGGCATAAGGACTCCCGTAGGAAAAACTGGATATAATTTGACCAGATTTCATAAAGTTCCAGAAGGCCCAGCGTTCCTTTCCTTTGTCCATCGTTGTTCTTCTTTCTTCTTCTGTGTTTTTGCCCGGAAGCCGGGGGGGGCGTCCTTCCTCTTCAAAGTTCCAGAAGGCCCAAGCGCCCTCTTAAAGGGACATACGCCCAGCTCGGGGCCACATCAGTCGCACAAATGCCGATCAGGCAGCAAGCGACTATAATCAAAAGCGCATGATGGATACATATATGATACATGACCCACCGGAACGGATGTATGGACAACATCATGACCCACCGGACAAGCAAGTAACATAAAACTACCTTGATCGTTTGGACTCTCCGCCATCAAAAACAACAACTAAGACTAACGATGTGTGATCCCAAAGTCACAGGATTGCTGACAACCACCTGATTGATATAATTTGGACAATGTAAGTACGATTATTACACAAAAATTCCAACATACTTAAAGATTAAGCGATCTTCAACTCAGAAGTTAGGTGGCTAACGCAATACTGGGGATAAGGAACGTCCACTACAACAACTGGACAGAATTGGACATCCTGCTGACAGGCAATTGAAAAGTACGGATATCATAAATAAACGCGGTGTTTTTGTGGCATCATTCCAAAAACATCGACTAATTAAAAAGGTTCAAGCATTGAGCATAAACCTGTTATAATGCTCTAAGTTAGCGTAGGCGACATTAATAAATGTCAGTCAGTTAGTCTGGCTACCGACCTTATAAAAGTCTGTCTACCCATCGTTCAATGATTACCTTCAAACTAGTTGACGAGAATCAGTACATTGTTGGAACTCTAAATGCACCATGCAACGTGAATCCTGGATAAGCTGGCCATGGAGTCCATTGCAGAAAGTACCAGACGTAAGAAAGAGGAGGAAAAAAGAAGAAAGAAGAGAAGAAAGAAAAGAAAAGACAAATCTTGTTTCACTTTTTACATAGGCAAAAGTATGAGGTCAATCCTGAGGTAAGGACGCCATCATCTCCACAACAACGGGAGCCTCAGCCACAACCACTACCACCAGTACCAAGAGCCGCTGCCCCTTAGATGGAAAACTACGACGAATAGTTGGAGAAACAGAGGAAGGAGTGGGAGCCGCAGAGACCTCATCTTCCCAGGGTCTTGCATAGAAGAAGACAGAGAGAACAAGTGTTAACTATCTCTCAAAGTAAAAACTGGGATGAAGAGGCCACCCATCAACCATCGGCGCCCCAACCACACGCGTTAATTGGGAGAATTACTGGAGTCGGTGATGCGTCTGTCGTGCCTGGTCTGGGAGACATCACAATTAACCAAGTGTATTTGAAGTTAGACAAAAAAGCCCTTCTTAGGGCTAACCAGATCTCTAGAAAAGAGAAACTGATCAAATTTCCAATCATATAATTATGTGTGTGTTTGTGTGTACGCGCGTATTTTTGTGTTTTGTGTGTGTATGTATAATTGTCCGCTCGTATTTTTGTGTGTATGTGTGCGCTTGCTCGTTTGCGTGTGTCTTTCCCTTGACAAGCACCTTGTCCCTACACTCATGAGTCTTTTGTCTGAATGTGGAGTAGTGTAATTTTAAACACTGACTCTTTTGCTGATGTGATAGTATGTAATGGTGTGTTTTGTAAATAAAGCTTTCATCGTGTCGTGTTATTTTTACAAAATAAAGTAAATTAAAAACATAGCTCCATTCAACATTGAATAACAAAAATTGTCAAGCAATTACGCAAAATAGGGAAGTTGCAAACAGTGGTGGACAATATAGGGATGGTGGATGAAATGTCGGTCAGGTTGGAAGCGCTTGATGTTATAAATCTTACCGAGTAGAAATAGAGATTAGTAATTAAAGAAATGTTAAGGAAAGACGTAGAAAGCTTATTAAAGAAGAAAGGATAGGAAGAGGGACAAAGAAAAATGAGCTAATGAGAGCCTACAAAGGTAAGAGGAGACTGAGAAAAGGAAACAAGAGGAGAAGAAGGAAGAGGAGGAGAAAAAGAATGCGGTAAAAGAACGCAGTGTTACAGAGATGAGAAGATGGTGGAGAAGAAAAGGGAGGATAAAAATTAGAAAAATTAAACGGCTCTTATCAGGGACACTTCATTGCATCGAAAAGCTATGAATTCTCTTTGGCCTAAAAATGTTTTAGTCGATTTTTTGTTCATAAATCTATGCATGTCTGTGTGTCTAACCCTGTCTCTAACCATGTCCCTATGTATATGTCTATCTTTGTCTCTAGTGTAGTGCGTATTCGTGTCAATTCCTTGCCACCCTGTTTCGCTCGACTGAGGTCAGCCACTTGCAACATTGTTGCCATTGTGTCACAGTACTGTGACATCACCCCTGTTCAATTGTTTTTGTCTTTATCACAGGGTTCGTTACAAAGAAAATTAGGAGTATCCAGCCATCGAACAAGTGACCTGGGGACTAACCTGTAACATTATGACACAAGGAAAGACACGACTCGGTTGTTTCAACCCTGCTAGTTTATCCTAATTACGTCTGCTAATTTCCACCTTAAACCATTCAGAATTAGGAATGTAGAAATATAAGAGAAAAAGCAACAATTATTCGCCGATTTTTAAGTCTGGTCCGGCAGTATTGTTTGCATTCGGATATTCTTGGATTTCACTATTGACCGAAAGGTAACGAAGTTGTTCAGATCTTATTTCGGTCAATGAACGGGTACTTCTAATTTTTTTTTTGTAGCGAACCTCTGTGGTCCGTATACAACCCCAACACATTCCCTGTGTTCAATTTCCCTTGTCCGAATGCAGGCCCAACCTTTTGTCCATGTCTTTGCCTGAATACATCTTGTCCGTATGTCCCGGGGGTGTGGCCTTGTAACGTTGATTCACATTTTCCGTATATCGCCTCCCCTTTCACTACAATCAAAACACATTATTCATCGGGTGTTATTATTGCTTCACTCTGTATAAAGTATCAGGTTTTGTATTCTTTTATGAAAAACTGAATAGTCATCTAAGTAAAATATAGTTATATATGCCGCGTTTAGAAAATAAAAAGAAACACAAATAACGCGGTATATTTGCGATATATATATATATATATATATATATATATATATATATATATATATATATATATATATATATATATATATATATATATATATATATATAGAATACAAATCATATGGCGAATAACAACCCTCTCAAGCGTACTGGATCCACCAAGGGATCACGTTTGTCAGGGATTAATTAAATTAGATGCAATAAACTGACGACGAACAGTACGAAACTAGTAACTAACTAGCCTAAGCGCTTTCGACTCTTAATGAGTCTTTTTCAAAGGCAAATACAAAACATTGTTACGACAAACAAATAAACACAAAAACGTTGTGCTTGTAAACCTCTACATTTCTGTCTTCACATGTGCTAAAACTATAAATACAACCAGCTTGTATAGACTAGTTGCGGAAACTGAAAACGTTGTATAATTCCCTAAAAGTCTACAAGCCAAAGCGACATCTATTTTTACTTTGTGTACATATGTAACGCAGATTATATCCCGGATATTTGATTCTATACCGGTTATTCTTATAGTAAAAATTGAAGGATAATAAGAAGATTTAGAAAATGTTAAATTCTACTAGTGCATAGTTTTCATTTTCTAGTCTTCTTGGTTTAGACCGCTTGGTTTCAATGTTCTAAGGCGGCGTATCCAGTATGATTCCTTTTCCTTCCTGGTTTCGGAACCCCAGCTGTGGTTGTTAGCAATAGCGATAAGTATTATATCACTGAAAGTGTGGCCAGGGGAGGAGAAGTGTTCTTCGACCGGGCTTCTGTACAGCTTTTTTGTCATCCAATCAGATCTATGAAGGTTTATCCTTATGTGTAGCTTTTCAGTTTCTCCCACGTACTGAAGGCCACAGATCTTACATGTGATGAGATAAATCACATTCTCTGTTTTGCACGTTTTGTTTGGACCATGTATGTTTAGTTTTTCTTTAGTCACTGTGCTAGTGAATGTCTTGGTCTCTATCATATGTTGACAGGTTTTGCATCTTTTATCGCCACAGGGTCCAGATTGACTAGGTTGGTTTTGACTAGCGATTGTTGTTAGCTTGGCCCTGACTAGGATGTCCTTTAGGTTTTTTGGTCTCCGGTAAGCTACTACAGGTTTGTTCGGAAGTATTAGGTTTAGTATGTCTGACGATTGCACGGTTGGCCAGTGGTTTGCGATGATTTTACCTACTTTGGGATTGTCTGGGTGATAGGTCAGAATAAATGGTATCCTATCAACCTTTTCTTTCTGTCCATATCTGAGTAGGTCATCACGGTTTGTTTGTTTGGCCCTTTGGATTGCCTCCGCAATCAGGTCTTTGTCGTAGCCTCGGTAAATTAAATGTTTAGCCAGCTCTTCAGACCTTTCTAGGAATCTTTCATCGTCGGAGCAAATTCTGCGTATCCTCAGTGCCTGGCTATATGGAATGTTCTTAATGCAGTGTTTTGGATGACAGCTGGTTGGGAGAAGATACTGGTGTTTGTCGCTTGGTTTTGAGTAGATGTCTGTGTGTAATTTGTTTTCCACCAGTCTGGTTGTTGTGTCCAGGAAAACATGGTTTGAGTTGGAAATTTCTGCCGTGAATTTTATTGAAGGATGGAAGTTGTTTGCCTTTGATATGAAGTCATCCAGACTTTCTCTTCCATACTGCCACTTCATTTCAATATCATCGATAAAGCGTACAATATATATATATATATATATATATATATATATATATATATATATATATATATATATATATATATATATATATATATATATATATATATATAGATGCAATAAACTGACGACGAACAGTACGAAACTAGTAACTAACTAGCCTAAGCGCTTTCGACTCTTAATGAGTCTTTTTCAAAGGCAAATACAAAACATAGTTACGACAAACAAATAAACACAAAAACGTTGCGCCTGCAAACCTCCACACCTCCATCCCCACACGCGTCAAAACCACAAACACAACCAGACGGCGTAGACCAGCCGCGGAAACCGAAAACGCCGCACAACTCCCCAAAAGTCCACAAGCCAAAGCGACATCCACCCCCACCCCGTGTACATATGCAACGCAGACCACATCCCGGACACTTGGTTCCACACCGGTTACTCTTATAGTAAAAACCGAAGGACAAGAAGACTTAGAAAATGTTAAATTCTACTAGTGCATAGTTTTCATTCTCCAGTCTTCCTGATTTAGACCGCTTGGTTTCAATGTTCTAAGGCGGCGTATCCAGCATGATTCCCCTCCCCCCCTGGTCCCGGAACTCCAGCCGCGGTTGCTGGCAATAGCGACAAGTACCACATCACCGAAAGTGTGGCCAGGGGAGGAGAAGTGCTCCGCGACCGGGCTTCCGCACAGCCCCCCTGTCACCCAATCAGATCCACGAAGGCCCATCCCCATGTGCAGCCCTTCAGTCCCCCCCACGCACCGAAGGCCACAGATCTCACATGTGACGAGACAAACCACACTCTCTGCCTTGCACGCCCCGCTTGGACCATGTATGTTTAGTTTTTCTTTAGTCACTGTGCTAGTGAATGTCTTGGTCTCTATCATATGTTGACAGGTTTTGCATCTTTTATCGCCACAGGGTCCAGATTGACTAGGTTGGTTTTGACTAGCGATTGTTGTTAGCTTGGCCCTGACTAGGATGTCCTTTAGGTTTTTTGGTCTCCGGTAAGCTACTACAGGTTTGTTCGGAAGTATTAGGTTTAGTATGTCTGACGATTGCACGGTTGGCCAGTGGTTTGCGATGATTTTACCTACTTTGGGATTGTCTGGGTGATAGGTCAGAATAAATGGTATCCTATCAACCTTTTCTTTCTGTCCATATCTGAGTAGGTCATCACGGTTTGTTTGTTTGGCCCTTTGGATTGCCTCCGCAATCAGGTCTTTGTCGTAGCCTCGGTAAATTAAATGTTTAGCCAGCTCTTCAGACCTTTCTAGGAATCTTTCATCGTCGGAGCAAATTCTGCGTATCCTCAGTGCCTGGCTATATGGAATGTTCTTAATGCAGTGTTTTGGATGACAGCTGGTTGGGAGAAGATACTGGTGTTTGTCGCTTGGTTTCGAGTAGATGTCTGTGTGTAATTTGTTTTCCACCAGTCTGGTTGTTGTGTCCAGGAAAACATGGTTTGAGTTGGAAATTTCTGCCGTGAATTTTATTGAAGGATGGAAGTTGTTTGCCTTTGAAATGAAGTCATCCAGACTTTCTCTTCCATACTGCCACTTCATTTCTATATCTATGTGCGGAAGCCCGGTCGCGGAGCACTTCTCCTCCCCTGGCCACACTTTCGGTGATGTGGTACTTGTCGCTATTGCCAGCAACCGCGGCTGGAGTTCCGGGACCAGGGGGGGAGGGGAATCATGCTGGATACGCCGCCTTAGAACATTGAAACCAAGCGGTCTAAATCAGGAAGACTGGAGAATGAAAACTATGCACTAGTAGAATTTAACATTTTCTAAGTCTTCTTGTCCTTCGGTTTTTACTATAAGAGTAACCGGTGTGGAACCAAGTGTCCGGGATGTGGTCTGCGTTGCATATGTACACGGGGTGGGGGTGGATGTCGCTTTGGCTTGTGGACTTTTGGGGAGTTGTGCGGCGTTTTCGGTTTCCGCGGCTGGTCTACGCGGGCTGGTTGTGTTTGTGGTTTTGACGCGTGTGGGGATGGAGGTGTGGAGGTTTGCAGGCGCAACGTTTTTGTGTTTATTTGTTTGTCGTAACTATGTTTTGTATTTGCCTTTGAAAAAGACTCATTAAGAGTCGAAAGCGCTTAGGCTAGTTAGTTACTAGTTTCGTACTGTTCGTCGTCAGTTTATTGCATCTATTTTAATTAATCCCTGACAGACGTGATCCCTTGGTGGATCCAGTACGCTTGAGAGGGTTGTTATTCGCCATATGATTTGTATTCTTTATATATATATATATATATATATATATATATATATATATATATATATATATATATATATATATATATATATATATATATATATATATATTTGAAATGATGAAATTCTGTCAATCCTGAAAAAGGATGTTCAGTAGTGACAACTTAAACTCGAAAATATAAGTGCCTGTTAATGGCATTTTTCTGCTAAAATTATGAAAAATTGTGTTGTTCAAATATGCGTGTTCTCCCTACTATATAATGTTGCCCAGTTGATATCAACGTTTGATCCAATTATAAATTCAAGAAACAAAAAAGTTTGATCTAACTCGCAAATGATTTTAACTCAAAAGCCTTCAACTTCCCCGATAGTAGTCCATTAATGTCTGTCATGGAAATCGTGATGTGGATAAGCCTTTAACTTCCCCTTTAGTAGTTCATTAATGTTTGTAAGGGAAATTGTGAATAGGATATGCCTTCAACTTCCCCGTTAGTAGTCCATTATTGTCTGTCATGGAGATCGTGATGAGGATAATCCTTCAACTTCCCCGTTAGTAGTCCATTATTGTCTGTCATGGAGATCGTGATGAGGATAAGCCTTCAACTTCCCCGTTAGTAGTCCATTATTGTCTGTCATGGAGATCGTGATGAGGATACTTTTCAGGAAAATATGATGATGCGCTTATGGAATATACCCAACATTGTTTTAGTTCGTTTTATACCACATATAAACACACTATCAACATACGCTTTGTCAGATCATTATGGTGAAATGGATCATATGACGTTGTTATTTTGTCATTTTTCATATTTATGTTACCTGACATTGGTACACCGGATCATTTAAAAGACGTGGTGAGATTTGTTTTAACTGAGCGTAGCTAATCGCATCAGTCTCATTAGAAGGTGACGAGGTATTTGGAAATCCAGTTTTTTTTTAGTTATAGCTTATCTTCAGATTACCTCTCATTGTGTCGCCAAGTTTATAAAGTTTGATATTGTCAACTGATTTTAGTTGTTCATAACTAACTGCCTGTGTATTATCAAAATTCTCTGGTGGATAGCAGTTTCCAACCCAATAATGTTTTTGCTCGACATATTAATAGTACCTCTAACTACGCCGCCAGTTTTACCAAGCTTGTTCTCATTCACATACTTCAACTGTAAATAACTTACCGCTTTCGTTTGATTAAAATTTCTTGGCGTTTAGGTGGTTTCAAAATCTATAAACAAAATTTCTGGCATATCCAAGTTATCACTTTAAATTCCTCCTTTCAGTGACATTGTTTTATCTATCGTTATCAATTTGTGAGTAGCTCACAGTTTGAAAGAGATCGATCCTTGGTGGAGGATAATCTATTTCTCCAAATACTCGCGATTATAACTTATTATTATATTATATTATATTATATTATATTATATTATATTATATTATATTATATTATATTATATTATATTATATTATATTATGTTATGTTATGTTATGTTATGTTATGTTATGTTATGTTATGTTATGTTATGTTATGTTATGTTATGTTATGTTATGTTATGTTATGTTATGTTATGTTATGTTATATTATATTATATTATATTATATTATATTATATTATATTATATTATATTATATTATATTATATTATATTATATTATATTATATTATATTATATTATATTATATTATATTATATTATATTATATTATATTATTAAATGATTACATATAACGTACCTGTTATTGTGACACCAGTTTTCTTGACTAACGCTCATGTATCAGTTATTGTTGGTTCATCGGATATTGTGAGTGATGTTCCACACTTTCTGTCATAGGTCATATTATAAAAGCTATATACCATCACATTATATAAAATCAACGATATTAAATTTTGATACTTAACGACTAATCAAGCATCAACACAACAACGATCTCAGATAATGTCATTATCTTATTGTTGGTCCTACTGGATCAGGTAAAAAAAATCTGTTAAATCTTTTGCTAAATGATGACATTAATTACGATAAGATATGTATGTACACAATTACCCACAAAAAGATAAATACAAATTATTAAGCGAGTACAATGAAAAACTTTGTGATAGCATTGACGCTATCAGTGAAATATTTTTCAGAAAACAAGGAGAGAAATTAATTGCGATTGACGAACTTGATTTGTCCGAATATGAAATAATTGTATTTGACGATATTCCACTAAACAATGAAATGAATAAGATCAAATCTTATTTTTCTTTATCGCGTAACAGAAGATGTAATTCAAATTTATCTTGCGCAAAGCTTTTACATCGTCAATAGATTTATTAGGCGAAATACGGGACATTTTATACAGCATTCTGGACTACATAATGTTGCTGCAAGAAATATTACGAATGAGAAGTGCGGTGATGCAACAAAACATATATTTATTGAATTATTTAATCGAGCAACTAAGGATAAATACAATTTCATTTTATTTAATAAACTAAAGCGTGATCCAACTAAAATGTTTCTTTGTTGCATTAGTAAGTTTATCTAGGTGAATTTTATAAGCGCATAAAAATAAACAATGGACAAACTTCAACAAAGAAGTGAACTACTAAAGAAATTTATTGCAACTCGAGGGGCTTGTAAGAAAAAAGTGAAAGAAACTCGGCGTGGACAGGCTTATGCAGAAGAAGCAGCCACCAAACCTTTTAAACCAGTTACTGAAGCAACACTTGACAAACAGCCAGTGATATAAGCGTTATCTGCAGATCAGCTTAAAAAATTACAAATAGTTTTGCTAGATTACTCAGAGAAAAATTAAAAGAGGAAACTAAAAAAAGATAAAGTAACTTGTTGGAAATATTGCTAATCTTGCTGCACGACAATGCCTATTGAAAATAAAGTAATATTGTATAGAAAAATACACATGTTGGAATATCAGACGAGGACTAAAATAATTTTTTTGGTAATTACACTAGTAACAATATTCGAAATTGGCCAACAGAACAATACAATAATTTAGCAGAAAAAATACAGAACTTATAGAAGATATTTTAAACACTGATGAAGAAATACAAACTGGAGATGACATTGATTTTTTAAGACTAAATAATTTTGTAAGGGAAGGAATTATCCCTGAAATAATGCGTAAAACAGCAATACAATACAGAACTATAAGAAAAGAATATGAAAACGTTTGGACTTTCAAAAGACTATGTTATCAGAATGAAAATAAACGAGATTAAAACGTTTTGACTTTCAAAAGACTATTTTTATCAAAATGGAAACAAACGAGATAAAAGCCTGCCAGATGGAACATTCTGACCTGAAGGTAAAGTGTTTACATTCAGACCGACTTATGTTGTTGTTATCATCGAAAGAAGTTAGTAAAAAGCACATAAATCGACAGCAAACTTTCTAATATATTAGACCTTCTTAGATCGAGATCATTACTAATATCATCAGAGTACAAAATTTTACAGTGCGATCATATCTAACAGCATTAATATAATGTCACTAACATCAACATTATTACATCACAAACAAGAAATAGCGCTAACTTTACTGTTGATTACAATCCACCAATAGATTCAAATCAACAATACGAAATTGATTTAATTTCTGCTACGATTTGGCAAGTTACGGCGAACGTACAAACAGCCGACAACGACAGCTTTTCATTTTTTTAACAATCGTGGCAGGTTGATAACAGTTAGAATAGCTCAAGGAGTGTATAACGTATATGATCATAATGAAACAGTGACAGAATAACAAACAATGGTGGCGTTCCATACAATTTTGACTTGACTTCAAACTATAATGCAATACGAGCTTGAAACATGCTAAAAATAATTTTGTATTAGATTTTTCACCAGCCACTAGTATTGCGTCGTTGATATGAGATAATCGTACAACATACGGCAATGTTACAGAACGAAGTATATCGTGTGATGGAGATTTACCATTGATATTGAAATTGTGCTTGCCAATAACGGTTGGAGATTATTTAGAAGTGTTTAAATATAAATATAAGTATTTAAATACCAGTTGGCTAATCAGACCATGGAAGATATTGCAATGCACTTACCCTTAGCAAATGCAATACTTAACATTGTTTCGTTTTGCGATAATTGCTCAAGATCATTTGCCACAAATAAGAATTGTTTAAAGATACCGGACTCGGGATAGCTTCCTCTGGTGAATTTATTTTAAGTGATGCTGCAGATGCCGTGATCGTTATATGTTGTCTTATAGCGAATGATGCAAGATTTTGTATATCATATATGAAGCGGATGCAAATGCAAAGCTTTACTTCCTGATGCTTAAAATAATCTTAGTATAACACCGCCAGCTTTGGTCACAGATGGTATTGCGATGTTAAATTTAATAAATAGCGTTATTAGAGCATGTAATATAAGATACAATTAAGGACGTGTCAAACGAAACGCATTTGCAGAAGAATCTCACCAAATAGCAATGATGCTTCCAAACAGATTTATCGTTGACGTAGTTTTATGCAACAGGAAATAATATAATGCTAGCCAAAAAAGCAACATCGTGAACAACTAAAAAAGAAAACAACAAAGTCAAAGTCGAAGTCGCACAAGAAAGGAATCGGATATGGAAAGACTTTACCAGAAACCAGACGCCGTTGAAAAATTTTCATGTAATTGAAAAATTGAATGACATTGTCGGATTTCACGGAGTGTATTCTTAAGACGAACTAGATAATATAAAATATCGTGTATTGTAAATATAGAAAATTTCAATTATGGATCTGGCAATCACTGAGATGCTGTCTATGACAATAATTTTTTGATTTATTCAGACTTCCTCCGATTGTTCTTTTAAAAATATTTATTTTTAAATAATTTAAAATAATTTTAAATAATTTAAAAATATGCATTACTGGTCTAATCAACTACAACCGATTAGAACATCAGCTTGTGGTTATTATTGTGTCATATTTATCCGGTAGATGTCCCAAAGTGAAAAACTTCAGAGGAAAAGCATTGAAGGCGATATCGATTTAATAACGTTTATTTCCCACCTTTATAGACATCCAAGCAAAACAACGATAATATAGTATTACATTTTTCTGACAGTGGAATATAATATGTCGCAAAAATATAACGTATTCCATAAAGTGCAAAACTAAAACGTCTAAGACAAAAACTAGAAATAAATCAATAGAACGATGCTAAAAGGTATTTGTAATTGTTTGCGGTAGAAAAAGTGTTTATTTCTGTGATGACTCTGTCGTTAATTTCTTCGACGACAATGCCCTAATTTCATCAGATGATAAAAATGATATTGAGTCAAAGAATTCTTGCGATTGTGATAAAGATCTTTTATAGAAAGGTAAAATGGCTGCCTATTGTCTATCTTGCAATCGCAGGGATGTAATTGGTTTTGGGAGGACGGATATATATAAAATAATTGGAAAATTACCGAAACTAAAAGGGGATGGACATTGCTTAGCGTTAAATACATTTAGCCGTACAATCCGCTAGATAAGCAACTAGATGAAAACGATAATCCATTACGAGGACAAGAGTATTATAGTCAATAATGATGTAAAAGCAGTGCGTCATTTTATTTTTATCATGATAGTGAGCAAGATAAGCCTGGCTGTGATAAGAGAATGTTAAATGAACTTCATGAATTAAATCTCTGTGTGTGTGTGTGTGTGTGAGAGAGAGAGAGAGAGAGAGAGAGAGAGAGAGAGAGAGAGAGAGAGAGAGAGAGAGAGAGAGAGAGAGAGATTTGATAGAAGGTCTGTTCAAAGAATGATAGGAACAATATATAAGTTAGTTCTTGCAAAAGAATTGTTGGATGATCTCGCAGCTGAATTATACAAACCTAAAAATGTTTCTTAGACGTAACGTTGTTGCAAATGCCGTTGACGACATCAGGGCAGTATAATTAGTACATGTCTCATATCTTGTTCAGTTTAATTACAATAAGAAATACTTTTTTAACGTTATAATATTTTTAGTAAATACGCGTTTAGTGTACCCGTTTCAGATAAAACAGGGGCATAATGACTGATGCGTTAAAACAAATTATCGTTAGTACGGAAAGAAGACCAGATAAATGTTGGACTGATCAAAGAGCGGAGTTTTTAAAATTAAAAATTGGATTAGTTCTTGGAGCTAAATGAAATACAAAATGTTACAAGAAACGAGGGAAACGTGTCATAGGTTTAGTTAATTAATCACACACCAAATGAGCTGATACATGAATATTTGACAAATAAAAATACAAATAAATATATTGACAATCTACAGCAGATCATTGATAAATACAACTCCGAACTGATGTTGATATGTTTAACTTTATTGAAAAAGACATTCGCGGCGGAATTAGCGTTATAAAAATGAATATGCCTTAGCTAATAATAAGTACTTGAAAAATTACGCTAAAAATTTACCATCAAAGTATAATCCAATATAAATTTTATGCTTTAGCAATGTCAGAATAAATGCCTTATGGTGAATTTCATTGGAAAATTCCAGATCAATTTCTTAAAGAAACTGAAAAAATTACCAGAAAATGTCAGATATTTTGTTGAAATTGATCTCGATTATCCAAGTCCGTTAGATGATCTACTTAACGACTATCCGTTTTGTCTAGAGTCCATGAAGAGATTAATAGTTTATTATCGCCAGAACAAGAGATAATGACAACGGCAAAAAAAATCGATTTTTAACCAGCTAGTTCTAAATTTGTTTAATAAAATAAATTACGTGATACATTACAAAAATTTAAATCTGCAATAAATGTTGAACTAATTATGAGAAACGTTCATCGTGTATTATAATTTAATCAATCACGGTTGATGGCAGATTATATAGATTTAAATACCAAACGTTGTGATATTGCTAAGACCTACTTTGAGAAAAACTTTTGTTTTTGAAAATTGATGAACAATTCCGTGTTCGGTAAGACGATGGAGAAAATTGGAAAGCGAATCAATATTGAAGTTGTAAATAATTTAATCGCAGTAATAAATTATAGTCGACTATGCATGTGCATAAATCAGTAATTTGTAACAGAAAATAATATTTACGCCTTTTGACTGATAGTTTTGATGGTATATATTATATATTATCTTGCGTTAATTTCAATAGTTTATAGAGCCGTGCAAATTCCAGGTATGTGATTGACTTTCAGTTATACAATGTACACTGCTACATCTGTTCACAACAACATTCGGTAGATTTATTTTAGATCCACAGTACAGTCTATTTAGTACACACTATGTTATTCAGCATAAGGGAGGAGAGGAACGGATAATGAGAGTTAACAAGTATCATAAAACATTGTTTCATAATATTATGTCTTATAGACCTCTTGATTTTGTTAGAAAACGTCTTATCATATTAAAGCTGTTTCTATCTCAGAGACCATATTATTTTATCAGAAAGAAAAAGTCATCATCGAAGCGAGAAAAGGATGGTGATAAAAATGATAACAAAGAAGATTTTGGAAGGGTAGAGGGTCCATGAAATAGGAATTTCATTTCGATTACTAATATTGTTTGTTGAGTTTTACCAATTTTGTTTAGTTTTGCTTCTTTTCTGTTACTTAATATTTTTACTATAGAGTAGTAACACGTATCTTTATAAAAAAAATTTTGTGATCAGATATTTTCATGTTATTGTTGTTACATCATATCATTATATTTCAAGGTTGTGGGAGGAAAAGCATGTGAATGAGACGGTCCTTGCGTGGCGATCAGAACGGCTTCAGTCTTATCATAATTAGATAAATATCATCACAACGTATGTCAAGATTCTTACAGCATACCAATGTAT
Organism: Potamilus streckersoni; assembly: GCA_016746295.1. Taxonomy (NCBI): domain Eukaryota; kingdom Metazoa; phylum Mollusca; class Bivalvia; order Unionida; family Unionidae; genus Potamilus; species Potamilus streckersoni. Next base: position 299,724 of record JAEAOA010002287.1, on the reverse strand, counting down.
GTCAAGATTCTTACAGCATACCAATGTAAGTCAAGATTCTTACAGCGTACCAATGTATGTCAAGATTCTTACAGCATACCTATGTATTTCAAGATTTTTATAGCATACCAATCTATGTCAAGATTCTTAAAGCATACCAATGTATGTCAAAATTCTTACAGCATACCAATGTATTTCAAGATTCATATAGCATACCAATGTATGTCAAGATTCTTACAGCATACCGATGTATTTCAAGATTCTTACAGCACACCAATGTATGTCAAGATTCTTACAGCATACCAATGTATGTCAAAATTCTTACAGCATACCAATGTATGTCAAGATTCTTACAGCACACCAATGTATGTCAAGATTCTTACAGTATACCAATGTATGTCAAGATTCGTACAGCATACTAATGTATGTCAAGATTCTTACAGCATACCAATGTATCAATGTATGTCAAGATTCTTACAGCATACCAATGTATGTCAATATTCTTGCAGCATACCAATATATGTCAGGTTCTTACAGCACGCCAATATATGTCAAGATTCTTACAGTATACCAATGTAGGTCAAGATTCTTACAGCATACTAATGTATGTCAAGATTCTTACAGCATACCAATATACGTCAAGACTCTTACAACATACCAATATGTCAAGATTCTTACAGCATACCAATGTATGTCAAGATTTTTACAGCATACCAATGTATGCCAAGATTCTTAAAGCATACCAATGTATGCCAAGATTCTTAAAGCATATCAATGTATGTTAAGATTCTTACAGCATACCAATGTATGTCAAGATTCTTACAGCATACCTATGTATTTCAAGATTTTTATAGCATACCAATCTATGTCAAGATTCTTAAAGCATACCAATGTATGTCAAAATTCTTACAGCATACCAATGTATTTCAAGATTCTTATAGCATACCAATGTATGTCAAGATTCTTACAGCATACCGATGTATTTCAAGATTCTTACAGCACACCAATGTATGTCAAGATTCTTACAGCATACCAATGTATGTCAAAATTCTTACAGCATACCAATGTATGTCAAGATTCTTACAGCACACCAATGTATGTCAAGATTCTTACAGTATACCAATGTATGTCAAGATTCGTACAGCATACTAATGTATGTCAAGATTCTTACAGCATACCAATGTATCAATGTATGTCAAGATTCTTACAGCATACCAATGTATGTCAATATTCTTGCAGCATACCAATATATGTCAGGCTCTTACAGCACACCAATATATGTCAAGATTCTTACAGTATACCAATGTAGGTCAAGATTCTTACAGCATACTAATGTATGTCAAGATTCTTACAGCATACCAATATACGTCAAGACTCTTACAACATACCAATATGTCAAGATTCTTACAGCATACCAATGTATGTCAAGATTTTTACAGCATACCAATGTATGCCAAGATTCTTAAAGCATACCAATGTATGCCAAGATTCTTAAAGCATATCAATGTATGTTAAGATTCTTACAGCATACCAATGTATGTCAAGATTCTTACAGCATACCAATATATATATATATATATATATATATATATATATATATATATATATATATATATATATATATATATATATATATATATATATTATGGTTCTTACAGCACACCAATGTATGTCAAGATTCTTACAACATACCAATGTATGTCAAGATTCTTACAGCATACCTATGTATCAATGTATGTCAAGATTCTTACAGCATACCAATGTATGTCAAGATTCTTATAAGTATTTGTTCAATCGCCGTCACTCATGCATTAAATTGCGAACGTTGGTGAGATAATCACATGTAAAAAATATTTACAGTAAAGTGTAGATGGTGTTTAGGATAACATAAAATACTTGTAATACTATCTATCACAGAGATTAGCATCGCTTTTCATTTATATTTCTCAAATGATTTACCATTGCATCGACCTAAGCAATATGTATAATGTTTAGATAAGAATGGTAAATATTGGTTTAGTGCCTGATAATTACCATACGTAAGTCCAAGAGTTATCTAAGTTATGCTAGTCATCAGCATATCTGTGTGTAATTAAAACGAAGTTGGTTGACTAATATCATAGGATGGCCTGTGGATATTTCAAAAATCAGTATATATTCTTTTCTGAAAATGACTCACTTTTCGTCATTCTTTTGTATCCGTATGATGACATGATGGTCTAGCTACGTGCCTAAATATCACTTTGTCACACTAGCAGAAAGTTACGGAATTTCGTTCTGAAGGAAGGAATCAAACAAACAAAAGAAAAATTGGTTTAAATTTGCGCATCATTGTGTCGGAAGAAGACAAGAATAATATCTTTACCTTCGTCGTACTACTATTAATCAGGGCATAGAAACTATATATATATATATATATATATATATATATATATATATATATATATATATATATATATATATATATATATATATATATATATATATAAACAGTTTATGATTTTATATCATTGTTGCAAAACCGTGCCCTGTCATCATAAATATGTTTCAAGGTTCTTCCACAAGGATAAGACTAATAGATAACAAAGTAAGTCAATAAGTTTAATCTGCAGCTTTCAGAAAATGATTAAAGTAGGTCGACAAATGTTATTATCTGTTTCATGATATTCCTTCTTGAAAATAATTTAACCTTCTCGAATAGTTGAATTTCTACTTTCGTTATTATTGTAATGTGTTGGTATCTCCCTAGTAAACACAGTATAAATAATGCAAATGCAAACATTCGTTCATTTGAATGACAAGATAATATATGTAAATAATTTAGCAGATAATTAGGCAGTTGACAAACATTGTAAATTTAGAGTTTTGAAAACACCCTTGTAATGTGATCAAAATGTTCTGTATACAGAGTATAAATAATAAACAATTGCTATTACAGTTCACTGATCAGCAGTAAGGAAATCAATTTTACACTTTAACGGCGTTATATTTCTTCCGTTGCTGTTAACTACGAACACCATTGTTGTTACTGCTACTACTCTTTCATAATTGGAAATTGTTGGAAATGTAAAAAAAAACAGGTGAAAAATAAAATACACAGGAATTATATTTTTCTAAGCTCTAACTTTATGTTCAACTGGCACGTGAAATTAGGTGTCAGCAAATAGCAACCATCATGTTTCATCAGGAAAAGATCTGCATAAAATATTTACAAGTAACTATTTACTTGAAAGGTAGAACAAAATGGATATGAAATTAGTTTTATTGTTTTTTTGTGTAAGTAGTTACATGGGTTTATTGAGAGAGTGATACAAGATTCAACAATTTGTTCTTAAGTCTGTGGTCTGGGTAAAATAAATAAAACTATTTGCAATCTATTTATCAGTTTTTTTATATAGTGTCTGTGTGGTTTCCATCTTGTTAAGTCAGTTTCGCATTTTCTATCGAAGACGTTATAATATGAATATTTACTATATGTAGAAACGTTTGATAAATGAGAAATCAATATTTATATTTGACCTTGTCAGTTATATTTATTTATAGGACACTTTTTTAATTATGGGACACTTATTTAATTATGGGGCACTTATTTAATTATGGGGCACTTAGAGGCCGAGTGGTCAAAATAGCTCACAATTATGGATCACTGTCAATCTCACATCTGTCTGCGTAGGTTCGAGTTTCAGGGTATGTGAGAAAGCTTGCCACTTGCCAGTAGTTTCCCGTGGTTCTTTACGGGGTTTTCCCTGGTTCTTCTTCCACCATTTATACTAGCCGCTACGTTTAGCCTATCTTGTGCTGAACAATGGCTTTAAAACTTACATCATCAACAACAACAACAGACAAATTTGATCATTATATTTTTTCCATTCGGAATTTACCGGGTTTCAGATCTTAAATTTTCCACCGGCAATTTGTCCGCTTGCCGACTGTAAACCATAGATTTTCCAAACTGTTTTAATTCATGTCACCGATTTTATGGCGAAGGTGTTCGTTATTAATAATTCAACTTGCAATATTTTTTTAGCAGCTGAATTTGGAAATAAAAGATATTTCTCTCTAGTGATTAACCAGATTACATTCAAAGCATTATTGATGTTGCGAAAATGGAGCACTCACCAGCGGTGTTTATCAGCTGTTTACATGATAATTGAAAGAGATTGATATAGCCTTAATGCTTGACAAACAATCAAATGGACAAATATGCGCGTTCTCAAATCATTCTTAAAATGAGGATTGTCAAAGAGCTTCATGCTGATTTCAAGGCTACTAGATTATGATTGTTAACCAAACAGATTATTAAAATATTCACAAATCCTCGTGTTGTGAGTACAAATAAATCATGACATTGATGCATTCTCTCTCTCCCACACACACACATACAAACACACGCACAAACACACACATCTAGCTATTTACAAACACTTTTCTACCTGTCCATTTATACGTCTATTGACATGGATATTTGTAGGTTCCTGGCAGGCATCGTGAATATCTCAGTCCATTTTGTAAAGTCTGCTCCGGTGGCCAAAGTGGTTAGAGCGTCCGCCTAAGATGCAGGAGGTCGTGGGTTCGATCCCCTGTCGAGTCATACCAAAGACTTAAAAAATGGTACCAACAGCTGCTTCGCTTGACGATCAGTATTAAGAGGTCAGTGTTAGGACTAGTAGGCCTGGTGTCAGGATAATGTGACTGGGTTGGACATCATGCCACATGTCTGCGGCATGATGCCCCAGAGCTCGATATCACTATCAACTTCCACACTGCAGACATCGTAGCAATATGACTGAAAAATTGTTAAAGATACGTTAAAAGTCATAAACACCACACCACTACACCACCATTTCGTAAAGTAGTCTGCGATCACGAGACGATAAACGTTTCCATTTTCGGTCCTCGGTAGTGGCCGTAAGATGTCAGCAGCTATACGTTCCACCAGAAACCCTTATGCAATCAGCTGCATTCGAGATCGTCTTTTCTGTCCTGCTGACTTTTACTTCGCATAGGCCTCACCTCTCTGGCACCAAAGTCAAATAACGTTCTGAAGTCGGACTTAGTGATACCCTTTTTTGAACGTCTCCATATTTTTTCTAATGCAAGATAGTCCTTCACTGTGCGAATCATACGCCGTGCGTAGAACATTATTTTTCTCGTGGAACAATACCTTGACTGTGATTTTCTCTACCATCATGCAACTCCCATCTGTAACAAAGTATGGCGTTCTTTATCTCTAGCTTCTCTCACTGACTCCAAAGGCTTTTCACTAACATGCCATATCTGGCTTCTTCACATTGTGGTCGTTGCTTGCTTTCAATCCAACTCATAGCAATTACGACATCCTGGCCGGATGCGAATTAATCGCTACCAGAGGACGTCTGCATCTAAGCTACTAAAATATCAGTACCACAATCCATTCCTTGTCTGTTGTTGGATCATCTCTGCTTACTTTCGTTGTTTTACTTCTCGGTTTGTATCGCTAACTGAAACCACATTGACTATATGGGCTTCTGGAAAGGGCATCAGCGTTAAGATGCAATCTTCTAGGACGATGTTGAATCTCACACTGACACTGCGACAGGACTTCGATCTATTCCCGGTTCTTGAAATACAGTTACCACTTCAGGTTGCTTTTGTCTGTCTTAATCAAGGACTATTCAAGAAACGTCTTAATACCGATAATGCTTGAAATATTTCACAAATAATACGACCGCCAATAGGTTTTTTTTTCTCATCACGCATTATCTTCTCTACGCTTTTATTATTGATCGGCCAGTATATGCTAAATCCTATCGCATCCATTAAGAACATGCAACATGATTTTTCTAAGTCCACTGTTGCTCGCATCTGTGTCAAGAGTGAAGGGCTCTCCATGGTCTGGGAACGCTAATACAGTTAATCGCCTCTTGAATTCATCGAAATAAAACTGACAACTCTCGATGCAGACAAAATGTCTCCCTTTTTCTAGCAATTGATGCAAGCTAGCAGCAATATCGAAAAATTCCTTTAAAAATCGGTGATAATATGAGCATAGTCCCAAAAACTGTATTATTCAGTCTTTCAAAGATCCTGATACAATCCAGAGCCGGAATAATGACAGTATATTTGTATAAACCTTACTTAGTTGTGAATACCGTCCTCGGCCTATTCTCTGGATCGATTTCTGCCTGCAAATATCCACTCATGAGGTATAAGGTCGAAAAGCAAGTTACCCCAAACTCGTGGATCCGCAGTATAGTGTCGGCGTCTTTCGCAGTCACTTCCTTCAGTGCATGGTTGTCGACGAAGAATCTCGTTGTGCCATCCCTTTTCTTTACTAAAACCACTGGTGACGACCTTGGACCGGAAGATGGGGAAATTATCCATTTATTCAACATTCCTTCAACATACCTGGCGTGAATATGTTCTTCTTTGTTTTACTGGTTTCGAGTTCCTTGTTTAAATTTTATCTCGCGCCTTTGTATTACTTCTAAGATCAGCATCAAATACAGCAAAGAGTGACTGATAGTCACAGAGAAACATATCCACCTTTCTTTCCTGTTCTTCAGAGATTCTATTGATACCTGATCCAGTTCTTACAAATGAATCGAGGCAGAAATTCTTTTTTTGAAGACAACGAAAGGTCGTACTCTCTTACAAGTATATATCTTCATTGACTCTTCTAAGACAGCAAATGATTGTCTCAGCATACAGTGTCTGGTTATCTGCAGTTTCATTCAGTACCCGTGCTAGCAAACTTCCTTCTCCAGCTCTGATCAGCGTTCTCGAGACTAAGATGTCCTGTTGCGCTCCAAACTTATTATACTTCTCTACTATTCCTTTTTCCAGCAATGCCGAAGACGACACACATTCAAATGTTTATTTCGTTCATCGCTGCAACTCCACTGTTCAATTATTCTGACTCATTCTACTTGTCCTTTAAGCATACAAGGAAAAACTATCTTTGGCGATAGAAAGGCGACTATTATTAACACGAGTTAAACTTGAGACAGTGCAAGCCAAGAATTCCTTTCTTCTGAAAAGTTATCAACAAGCATTTTATGTCGTCGACTAATCCATGCTGGTTTATTTCGAAATGTCCCGTCACGTCGACCAAGAAAGGTCTACTGTCTGCGAGAATGACCTTTCCCCTCAAAGGAATCAGGCTAAGCCTTTTATAGGACTTCATCCTCAGATATTCTAGTCTAGATAGGATGGTTACCAGAAGATCGACACCAGTCCCTTTAATAGTGCCTGCTATATGCAACCCGATCTCAGCATTCCACAATCAGTTTCCAAGTAAATAAGATACTTTGTTCCTCATGCATCTTGGTTCTTTCGTTCATGTCGTATCTCATGCAACCATTCGACTGTGGGGTTGGTTGCGAACTATTTTTACATGATTTATTTTAGCAGGGTAATCTTTTTGTTAAATGTGCCAGCTGGCCACACCATTACAAAATAAGTTCATCATGGTTTCTGTCTTCCCTCCGCTCCGTTACTGATCTCAAATGTTTGGTACCTCTTACTTCAGTTCTGAGTTCAATCTAGTCATCTCCAAGAATAGCTCTCTCAGGAATACTACAAAACTCTACTTCAGAGGCATACCATCTTATTCCTGGCTTCTTATTGGGTCGTCCGTTTGAGACACCGATTGGGTCACTGAGTCGTCAACTGAGTTACAGGTTTTCTATGTGAAAGGGCGACAGGGTCGCTGATTCGCTAACTGGGTCGTTCTTCTGGGTTGTTAACTATGTCAATGAGTTTTCTACTAAATCGCTGACGGGTGGGGGTGGAGACTGTATGAACGACAAGGTCGTGACCGATTGTCGTTACTCGCTCAAGATGGGCAGAGAGGGATAATCAGTGCAAAACGATGACAGATGAGTTTTGTTTAAAACGTGCATTTTCGCATGGTCGTTATTCTAAGATTTTTAGCGCTTTTGTATAAGCCTTTTAATGCCCTTATTTTGGTCTACCAAAACACTTGTCAATACACTTTTTAGTTTTAACTACCTGATATTTTTCTATGCGACGAACAACGACTGGAGGCTGCTAGTTATACTGCTTCTCATGCACGAGGATGTCGTCATAATACCACTCCATAACACACCACAACTGTTGCCACAGTTGGCACGTGTATATTCTTTTAAATTCATTTAGCTTCATTGTATTTTATTGCAATTAATATTTTTATCGGATGAATCTCTATTTTTAGTAGCGAAATATATTTTAGCTCAGAGTTTGTTTATTCAAGACGAAGATGTAGTACGTGAAAATTAACATTTAGTTCGTCTTACCCTGGTAATAATATCAACAGGAAGTTAAAATGATTGGTCAGTATCAAGGACATACTTTCTTCGCGTGATCACTGTTTGTAAACAACCGTTTGTATAACTGGTTTTTAAGAGGAGTGACATTGGTCTACGTTTGAAAAGTAGCGTAGTAAGAGACAACATGACCAATCTCACGAGACTTGAAATGAAGTCTGTTTCTAAATACACATTTGGAATCTTTTTTTCAGATAGAGTCATTCAGAACCATGAATGAACAAGGTGTGTTTTGTTTATTTTGTTGCAAAGATTGTTTTTCGACTGATTATTGCATTTAATATTTTATTCCCCTAGAAACTCAACAAGTTAGCTTTTTTTTTTTATTAAAATTCTGAAAGATATTCAAGGAAATTAATTCTGGAAACAAAGACTGTGATTCAAGTGACGATTTATTGCTATTCATACATTGGACTACATCTGACGTCATCGCCTTCCATATTTCCACGTCATCGGGACTCGAAGCTGGATTAGAACTATTTAGTGATAGGAGTTGTGTTTTCATTCTTATGATCACATTTTGGAGTATATTCACATATTTGTAAGTCATACTTACCAATCTTTATATTGTTCTCTAGGGAAATAAAAGTTTTTGTTAAAATATACAAATCGTGTTGGTTTTTACTCTTTATTACTAAGTACTAGCTCTTGTCACGTAACAATACATACATAGATACATTCATAGATACATACGTACATACATACATACATACATACATACATACATACATACATACATACATACATACATACATACATGACGGGGCCCCGAGTGGCCGAGTGGTCTAAAGCGCTGTCCGTTACGGATCACTGCCATCTCACCTCTGTTTGCGTGTGTTCGAGTCTAGGATTCGGCTAATGTAGATATGTGAGAAAGCTTGCCAGTAGCTTCTCGTGGTTCGGTGGTTCTTTCCGGTGATTACATACATACATACATACATACATACATATACAATAGAGACATACATACATACATACATACATACATACATACATATACAATAAAGACATAGAACAGATAGATATAGAAATGGCCAAATTTTGTTTTGAAAATTAAATTTTTTCGAGGTTATTGGAATTGGCACTGAAAAGGGCCTTTGTTTGTTGTGTTAATATCTACGTTAACATACAGGGCATCTCACTGATCTTCTTCTCTTTCTCAAACTTTGTCTCTCTTTATGCACCGTTGTCTCTCCACATATATCCTTCGTTTCCAAAGGGATGTATCATTGACCTGGGTAGTGACCCATGATGACCCATCTGAAATAATACATGGGATAGTCTGGGTTAAAAAGCATCGATGATACGAGGGTAGACGATACTACGTTGGTTCACATCTTTTTAGACGATAACAGGTGAAGGGAATGAAGTGAAATGCGTTTATTTATAGGGAAAGAGCGGATCGAAACGGAATGAATTTGTTGACCAATCCAAACACGCGTTACCAAATTCGGTCACTTCGTGGAGTCTGTCTTCCAATCCGAAGATAGCTACCGGTGACGTCACATTCTCTATATTGGTACACTAGCGTTTGTGGGCAGTGAGTTGATGTGACATTATTTTGTTAAACATGACGGAACCTAAGAAGATCATGAATTGGGATGCACCGGCTGTGGAGACGAAAAGCGATGGTATAGAAGCGGCGACTAAAGTGAACACAGTGCAACGTCACGAAGAGACCTATTTCTACTGGAATTTAGTAGATTTTCTCTTTTTGAAAGAATTTGTTACGGCACCTGCACCTTTGCCACTTTTGCAACTTTTTCCTTTCTTACTAAATGTCAACGATATTAGCCAAAGACAAAAAGAAGAATTAGAGAGATTTTTACAGCAACAGAAAGAGGCAGAACAAGCGTTTCTTCTTGAACAGCAACAGCGAGAATAAGAGGCGAGAAAAAAAACGACAATAGAAGATATAGAAAAGAAATGAAGGTTAGAAGAGAAGGAGAACAGTGAAAGTCAAACGGTGACTGTGCTCTTTGGCATTTTAACTGAGTTAAGAAGTCTGAAAGAAATGTATCAGACTTCTCTATTACGACTCAAGAGAAAATGTCCTTCCAGAGCCAAACAGCCTAACTCTGTGGTTACATCAGAGATGCCACCTTTAGTCATTTCAGCAAAATCTTTGACAGGAGCAAGTCCACAAGTAGGCCTCGGCCGTGGTGAAGGCTTAAGTCAGTTAAGCGGAGTGGGTCTCGTTCCTGAGTTTGTTCTCAGGAGAAAAAAACATTCAACGGTCCTTTTCAGGGCCACCTATTTTCTCGAAAAGAGTTAATATTCATTTTGACAAAATCAATGAAAACACAAAACCTCTTTTATAACCCGTGTATGTATGTATGTATGTATGTATGTATGTATGTATGTATGTATGTATGTATGTATGTATGTATGTATGTATGTATGTATGTATGTATGTATGTATGTATGTATGTATGTATGTATGTATGTATGTATGTATGTATGTATGTATGTACGTACGTACGTACGCACGCACGCACGCACGCACGTACGTACGTATGTATGTATGAGTGTAGACTCTTTTTCTAAACAATCATAACCAGGAGACACGTTTTTTTCTCAGTCTGGTCTATTCTGGTACAAATATTTACAATCAAATCACAACACAACACTATACTCTTTCTAAAAAGTTCATAAACTTCTTATGTGTCTGCGTTTTTGGTTCTCTCTCTCTCTCTCTCTCTCTCTCTCTCTCTCTCTCTCTCTCTCTCTCTCTCTTTGAATTTCTTTACTTTTGCAGGTTCTTCTTCCTCCCTTTTTTCTCTCCTTCCTTGCTTCTTCTCTTTCGGAACGTATAGAGGTTCTTCCTTTCCTTCCTCTTCCACACCCTGTTGCATTTCTGAAATGCAAAAAGTTGCAAAACGTATTGGCTCCACGTTACAAACTACAAGTGCACCCTCAAGAAGTGCGTGGACCGCTGTTGTTTCGAGGAAAAGATTTTAAAGACAGAAAATACATTCACGTCTATCATTTTCATGCCATTACCAGTACCACTGCATTCTTGTCATACAGTTATTAATGTGAACAATGTGACTATGACAATAAAATCGAGAGCAACATAAGTGTTGTGGATCAAAATGCCCAGGTTGTTTGGCCTATAAACCCTGTCTTGACGAAGGACAATAACAAGTGCATTGCTATGCTTGTCAGCGCACGTTTATTAGTCTTGCCTGTTACCGACATTTGAAAACGCAAGGTTCACAGCAGAAAAGTGATTTTCAACTCCTAAGATTGTGCGCTACTTGTGGACAAGGCATACGTACCTACAGTGCCACGGCCCACGAATGTTCAGGAAAAAACGATGTCACGTTTGTCGCCAAACCGTGAATTTGAAACACCGATTCTACATTCAAAAATACCATTCTAAACATGAAAAAGAAAAAGACAATGACCAGAAGAAAAAAGGCAATTGTATCTTTTTCGATTTCGAGATTCCTGTTATCATTGTCAAGAGAGAGAGAGAGAGAGGACGTTGGTCTTCAGACTGCATGGTATTCACATTTCTAATTTCTGCTTTGTTCACAGATTGTGTGAGAAATGCATCCAAGAACCTATCTTTACTCATTGCCTTCACTATAGCAAGCTTCCTGGAGGACGTGAAAAAATCATTTCGGGTGCCTAACACATTGACCGATTTTGCGCAATGGATCTAGACAGTATCGAAGAGACGTGGAGCCAAGAAGACATTGAAATTTAAGGAGATTGTCATCGCTATGCCATGGTGATGGTTCACAATTTCTCAGGATGCAATGGACAGTTTATGTTGATATACAATACGGAAAAATACTGAACGTCCTAAAGTGACTTTGAACAGAACCAAAATCATTTCCATGCAAGTGGGCCAAGTGCAGATTAAAGATTCGATGGGTTACTTAGCCATGCCTTTGAGTTGTATGCCTAAACTGTTTGGCATGACAGAAAAGGCCAAAGGCTATTTTCCACACTTTTACAATACCAAATCCAATCAACATACTGTTCTACCCCCATGATGTTCACTACTATGACTCCGACAACATGTGTACTGAACAACGAGAAACTTTCTACGTATGGTACCAGACTCACGCCTCAGACCCTTTCGACTTTCAGGAAAAAATGTTAAAATATTGCCGCTCCGACGAGGACATTTTACGACGTTGCTGTGGAAAAGTTCTAGAATTATTCATGGAATACGGAGAGATAGATCCTTTGAAAGAAGCCTGCACTATTACAAAAGCGTGTTCTTTAGTTTACCGCGAACGATTCACGCCCGAGAACACGTCAGCTGTCATCAGTCATCAAACGACGAACTTTGTCAAACGTCAATACTCGGTCAAATCCCTACACTGGTTACTTTACTTATATGTCAAGGAATATAAATGAATTCAAAATGCACGCAACAGAAAAGGCGAGAAAACCATCGGAAGGTATTCAGTAGATGACGGGGACTTAGAAACCCGCAGATCGTGTACGAAATTAACGGGTGCTTATTTCACGGATGTCGTATCTGTTACCCTCAACGTGATACTAAAAACCAGTTTTTACAACGAACAATGGAAGAATTGTACGAGGCCTCTTGTCAGCAACGCGTGAAGTTAGAAGAACAGGCACACCAAGTGGTGGAGAGGTGGGAACACGAGTACTATCAGTGATTGAAAACTTATCCCGAGTTTAAGCGCATCGTGGAAAGTTACAAGCTGGTAGACCCTCTGAACCCACGGGATATTTTGTACGGAGGACGGACGAATGCTACCTGTTTGCTGTACCGAGCTGACGAAGAGAAAGGAGAAGAAATCAAATATTTGTACGTGTGTTCTCTGTATCCGTACGTGTGCAAATATTGTCGCTTTCCCGCATGGCACCCACAATTGCTGACCGAAGACATCGACGTGACCAATATTCGAGAATACGAAGGATGGATCAAGTGCATATTCTTGCCTCCCACGTATTTGTGCCATCCCATTTTACCACATCATTACCAAGGATAACTGATGTTTCCCATATGTAGTACTTGTACTGAAACGTGCAACCAAGACCACCCATGTTAGCATACTCAGGAAGAACGCGCTTTGACGGAAAAGTTGATCAGTGTAGAATTGTTTAAAGCTCTGGACTTGGGATACCAACTGTTAGAAATGTATGAAATTTACCACTTTCCCTAGAAAAAAAGTACCTCAAGGGTAACGAGACTCAGAAAGGTATTTTAGCAGACTACGTGAATGCTTTTTTGAAACTGAAACACGAAGGCAACGGCTATCCTTTCTGGTGACACTCTCCCGAAGACCAAAGGAAATTTAAAGAGAAATAATGGGAGCAGGAAGACATCACTTTAAACCACATCGAGAAAAAAAAAGAAGACGATCGTTTGACAAAGTGATGTTGAATTGCTTGTGGGGCGAAATGGCACAACGACCATGTTTACCCAAGACGGAGTATTTGTCGGAACCTTCCCTCTACTTCAGATGATTCTCAACAAAACCAAATATATTAAACACATAGACGTCATTTTTGAGGGCTTGCTCTTAGTCAGTTACGAAGAAGAACTGGACTTTGTAGGAGCCTGCGAATTTAGAAATGTTATAATTGCGGCATAAGTGACAGCCCATGCTTTCTTAAAACTGTACAAGGCTTTAGAACTGTTAGGAGATCATGTACGGTAATTTGACACGGATAATTGCATCTACATCAGTTGTTTTGGTCAACAGCAGCCTAAATTCGAAGGAGATCGTTTTGGAGCATGTACAGACGAGCATCCCGAGGACAAGATTCTAAGTCTTGCATGTGTTTGTCCCATAATTACGGTTACGAATACCGTAACGCACGAGGAGAAGAGCACAAGGATTGACTCTAAATTATCGCACTAGTCACGTGGTAAACTTTGATGTTTTGAAAGAAGCCTTGCAGTCTGGACTTGATGGAAACTTTAAAGTGACCACTTACCAACCCAACAAGATTGTACGTTTACCCACACATAAAATCGTCAGTTTATCCTTGGAAAACGTCTATCAGATCGTGTACCAGAAGCAAGTGCGGCTTCCCAATCACTTTACCTTATCGTACAGACATGCCGATATTGGTCAGCATATAAAAAGAGACAACGACCAAGACCGATGGATCATTGTAACTACCAAGACCAAGAGAGAAAGATTAATCCTTTTACACAGCAAGTATCTTGCAAGAGTACACTCGAGTGCGAGTGTAGAGATGCCGTACACTGTAACCACACTGATTCAGTACCACATTATGACTACCAACCCTACCATGAAAATTGGTGATGATGATGTGCTTGCCAAACCTGACAGATACGAAAGCGATGTTACTTGTCATCGTACACTTTTTCAATTTAATGGTTTTGATTGTCTGTGTCATCCTCCACGGGAAACCATGTGGCTATCACTCTACGGATGTCACGTAAGATTGAGCAAACGTCTGCACATTTGACCGTTCCCTTATCGAATTGAACATGTACAAAGTGAATTTTCGTACCCTGCACATTTGCCAGAAAGTCGGATCCAAACCTTCTGAGGCAAATGGCCAAAATATCTGGGAGGACTTACTCCCGAAGAATTAGCCAAAGCCAGATTTGTCTACTTAGGCGAAGGTGATATAGTTAAGTGATTCGGTTGTGTCGTGTCACTTTACGAGTTGGAATAAAAAGATTCCGTTTACCTGGATCATGTTCGATGGTCTCCAGATTGTCATTTCCTACCTTTAGTGGAACCTCATCATTAAAGTTGGACCAACCATGTCGTATAAGAAAGTAGCAACGTGGTTAGGAGTGGAACCCTTGCAAGTATTTAAACTCGAAATGCAAGAGAAGATCTACGAGAATATTAGGGAGGGACTTGCCAGAACCAAATCTCAATTCGTGACTGTTGAACCTTTGTGTTGATAAATCATAGAAGGAAAGTGAAAAGGATCAACCAACAAGTTTGATGTCTCTGGGTTAAGGGTGTGTTCATTCTACTCTTTAGGCCATTTACATTTTAAGATTTTATTAAGATTCTTGACCGTTAACTTGAATGGCAGTGGACAGAAATGACTCACTACGATCATAACTTTCGCTCTAGGAGAAGTTTATGACTGATATATAGTCATGGAAACTTTATATGAGAACATTATTTGCTTACCTGTGGAGTTGATGGAAAGCAATTACCGAGAGTTGGTTAAAATACAAGTCAAACGCAAAGAACAATTGCATCCGTTACGCCACCAATGTTTAAACCACTGATTGATTCTAAAGAAAGTGTTCCACTTGTCAGATATTGATCAATGGAGGCGCATTTACCGAATCTAATTACAAAAGAGGAGGGAGAGAGTTTCCAAACTCATGTACAGAATGTAAACTTAGTAAAGGAACTTCTGGTCGATTTGTCATACGTCAGTTTGTGACTATAAATTTGGATTCGACCACAGAATAATACGACCACATTTGTGCAGAAAGTGCACTTATAGCTGCCGAAAAAAGAGAGATAAAAACATTATATCGTGCCACGATCTTTATCATTGGTGATACAACAGAGTGAGATCCATGACCGTATTAAAATAGTGGAGGATTGCCATTGCCTTTTATGAGAACTGTGTCCATTGAATTGGGTTAATGAGTCGTGTGTGTCTCAGTTACTTGCTTTCTGGGATTTCGTTTACCGTCCTAATATTTTGTGGACTCTTTTACGAACTGTACCTATCACACGATAAAACAGGAAAGCGGTCTCAACATGTCCACGAGAGACTAGTTCTCCTCAAAGCATTGCGCTTTTATCTGGATACTTCTTGACCTTTACGGGGAAACAATATTTCTTAAGTACTGCAGCTTTGTATGAGGATGTGCTTGTGGCTTGTGACTTACAACCTTACATGACTGGAAAAGTTGGGGTTTTGAGGCTTGGACTAAAGAAGTGACATACTATGCCAGAAATTTGTAATCCTAAAGAAATAAAACGTTCCTTGAAAAGAGTCCCATTTATCCTGTGTTAGTGATAGTACCAGAAGACGAAGAATCGCCTGTCACCGAGGAAAACCACTCTGTACAGGACAGGACTGTCATTGACATCCCCGAAACACTATTTCAGGAGAACCCTTGTATGAATATACCAAGAATTGTACAAACTTTTAGAACATTACACACTGTCTCTATGACACTTCATTTGAATGACAAAAAAATGTTGCAAAAGTAAAACTTGCTCATATTCCACTGAGATTGTTTTGATGTGTCTTTTATCCATGCACTTGACCATTTGGTTATTATGTATTTATGTCTTTCGTCTTATTGCAGTTTAAAGTTTGCAATAAACGTGTCCTAAAAAAGTATAAAAAAATTTCTTGTCTTGTCTGTCTTCATGTTAAAAGAAAAGTGATATTCCTGACACTACTATGGCTATTTTTACTGTCTCTGCTCCCTCTACTTCCACTTTCAAAGTCATTGACAAACATTTAGATCGTGCTTGTTGGGAGGTCTTGTATCTTCGTCATTCCTTTAACATGCTCATTGCTGTACCTATCAGTTCAGGCAAAACCCAATTTGTCAAACTTATCATCGAACATTAACATCATTTAATCGATCATCCTCCTCAACGCATTGTGTGGTGTTAAAAAGATTGGCAATCGGCGTACAAACTTCTACTAGAAAGTCAAGATGATTCCATTGTCTTTGTGGAAGGCATTCCTATCGAAGACGACGGAATCGTATCTCGCCCCAGTCAAACCCATTTGGTCGTCTTTGATGACGAGTTAGGAGAAAACAAAGAAGAAAATAAACTGGTTTACGCGGAAAGGGAATCATCGTAATGCCAGTGTCATTTACTCAAAATTTGTTTCAACAAAGTAAAGCCCAAAGTACCATCCGTCTCAATGCTCATTACGTCGTATTTTTAAAAGTCCTATAAATAAATCGCAAGTGTAAGTCTTAAACAAACAGTTAGGAACAGCGTGGCTAACTCATGCGTACGAAGATGTCACTCAAACTCCACACGCCTATTTACTTGTAGATTTAAAACACGCTACCACGGATTATTTGCGATTTGGTACCCATCTGTTACACCATCTGTGTACACGTCTCCGTCGTCGACTTAACCACCAAAGAAAAATTCTATTAAAACTTTGGTCACTAGGACACTGTCTCATACAATGTATACATGACGTCCCTTCAGTCTCATCTTACCATCAAATTGATACGTGCATTGTATGGCATCAGTCTCGAAATCAATCCACAAATTCTTGAACGTGTCTTAGAAGCCAGACTCAAAGAAGTCTTACAATGGTTTACGGTGACTGCAAGTCATTTACTGCAAGGCATCATTCAGATTCAACATTAAACCAAGCGTTTTTTGAGAGAAACAAAGTAGCCTTGACGCAACTAACCGATCCTCGCATTGACACTCAAACCAAACAGAAAATCATTTTGAAACCTAAAGGTAGTGGTTTACTAGGAGGTGTCATCATTCGTTCCTTCTTAAAATGGAATCAAAATTCACCCAAAGTTGCCCACAAGGAAAAAGCCACTCCCCGACGTGCCTATGAAAAAAAGGAAAAAGAAAAAGAGTACCGGTATCAAGACTAGGTCACCGCCTCAGAAAAAATAAAAGAGTAACGGTGTCAAGAGTAAGTCACTGCCTCAGAAAAAGAAAAATAAACGCCCACCATTGTCGTTCTGATGTGTAAAAAGGAAAAGGTAAACGAAAAAGACCGTCACGTCATTCTCAGAAAAAGAAGAAAAAATCCCACAGAAATCAGTTTCCACCCACAAAAGAGCGTCTCCAAAAACTTCTTTTACAGTGGTGATAACATCCACTTCTTTAGCGGCAGTGGCCGCTGTTCACAAAGTACCCGCCCCAAAAGTCAAAGTCCAAGAGAGATCAGGCGTGCTACAAAGTTTCCTGGATTTGTCCAAGCAGGAATCGGTCCAATTTAGTCATTTGCTAACGTCTACACGACGAGTGTTACCTGTCATCAAGTTGATACAACGTAAAGACAATCAGTGTCGACGCATTCCGGTATAAAAAGACCTGAGGTAAAGTTTAAAATCAGTGTTTTTTGAGCTCCTGAACGCCACCATAATGACCCTTCTAAGAAGTACACACCGTCACCATCGTCGTTCTGCTGTGCGAAAAGGAAAAGTAAAACGAAAAAGACAGTCACAGCATCTTTAGAAACGCTTAGTCTAACATCAATGTCATCCACAGAAAAGTTATACTCGTTCCAAGAAAAAAAGAAGTCACCAAAGAGGATGTTTCATTTTTGATTATTTGAGAGATCACAATAATCAATTAAGGGCTGTTGTTCAAACAGTTACTGCGGCTAAGAACAAACGCAAATTGAAGGACGCATGTTGAACTATGGA
Source organism: Potamilus streckersoni (assembly GCA_016746295.1). Taxonomy (NCBI): domain Eukaryota; kingdom Metazoa; phylum Mollusca; class Bivalvia; order Unionida; family Unionidae; genus Potamilus; species Potamilus streckersoni. The sequence goes on along the minus strand of JAEAOA010002287.1, from coordinate 281,106 downwards.
TTTTAGTATCTCTTGTGACCAAACGATGTCCCATCATCGTCGTTTTCCTGTAAAAAAGGAAAAGGAAAAATACTGTTTCGTCATCCAAACAAAGCTTAGTCCAACATAGACCTCTTTCCCAGAGAAGACACACTTGTTCGAAGAAAAAGAGGATTCACCAAAGGGGAGGATTCTTTGGTAATTTTGGAAAACACATTATCACCTTGTGACGACTCAATAGTCCCACCCACTCCACTTTCCAAAAATGCATAAAAGGCTGTGTACCCAAGTCATCTACGTTAGCGTATTTCTTCGGCATGTATGCCCCAGAACCAATCAAAACAAGATGTCACTCCATTCAGAGTAGCATCAGCAAAGATTGGATCACTTATTAAAACATAAATGGAGAAGATGTTAGCCAGCATTTACTACGATCCATCCCATCCTGTCGGTTACAGTGTAGTTCAGAAATTGTATCGTGCTGCCAAAACAGAACTGAAAAGTGTCCGTTTACCTCAGATGCATTTTATGGTTAAAAGAACATGCCAGATACTCCTTACACAAACCCATTCGACGAACATTTTCTAGAAATTGCATGCAACTTGAGAAGGCATCGATAATCACTGGCATGCTCATTTAGCCGATGTCTCTCATTTGGCCACCTACAATTGTGCTTAAAAATATTTGTTTTGTGTCATCGACATCTTTTCCAAATTTGCTTTGGTCGTGCCATTGACTTCCAAATCGAGCAGTGAATTAGTGTGAGCCCTCAAATAGGTGTTGAAACAAATTGGTCGTCACCCTCTTCGATGGGAAACTGACAAAGGTACCAAATTTCTAAACCAAGCTTTCCAAAAAGAAGTGAAACAACGTGGCATTCATTTTGACCACCGAGAATCCAGAAACCAAAGCTAGCATTGTGAAACGTTTTAAACACACCTTGAAAGAGCGCATGTGGAAATACTTTACGCATCAACACAATCTAAAAGTATATCGACGTCTTGCCACAACTCGTTGAATCGTACAACCAATCTTACCAACGGAGCATTGGACGTGCCCCGCAAGGTGTGATGTGGAGAACGTGTGCCTAAAGCACAAATCGTTTTTTTCTGCCAAATCTTTTTGTTGTATTCTGTCATCGGAGCTGCTTGTAGCCAATTTGAGTTTGCAACAAAGAGACAAACAATTGTAAACCATTTTACAAAGCAGTTGCCTTGGTTACTTTCTTCCCAATCCATCTCTGAAGTATTCCTCTAACGGAAACAGCAACGGGTATCCCTACCTTCTGTAATAGTAGTAAAATTTAATATATATTCAGCAATCAATAATACATGTGATCCCATTACCCTTAAAATAATGAAAGTATTTCTCCAAGAGAGAGATATGTATGGAATGAAACAAAATGTATATTTACAGCATACAATGTTAAGGGAATTACAACATACCAATATATGTCAAGGTTCTTAGAGCATCCCAATATATTGTTACGTATTGGATAGTTCAAAATAACAGAAGAAAACAATGAAGACAACCAGCATTTTAAGTGCAACAAATATAATTTTATTTCCCTACAAGACATGGTGATAAAGGTGAAAATATAAAACAGCACTTACAGTTTGTGAATAAAAATCGAAAAGTATCCTGGAATTGTGAATATATATATATATATATATATATATATATATATATATATATATATATATATATATATATATATATATATATATATATATATATATATATATATATATGTGTATATATGTATATATATGTGTATATATGTATATATATATATATATATGTATATATATATATATATATATATATATATATATATATCAAGATATCAATTCTAAAAGAAAGAAACGAAAATATTAATTTGTATACAACATATTGAAATCTCTAGTTATTGGAAGATAAAAACATCCAAATTTAAGATAGTGCTTTGATATTGATTGGAGTGTAGGAGAAGCGTGCTCCAATCAATAATTCATATCCTGAATATAATAAGGACATTGAAATGAATTTAGATTAAGCATTTATTATTGTTCAGCTTTCACTTGGTAATGGAAAAAGCCTAATTAATAAGCCAGTTCAATAGTTCAATCGGATAGAAGCCAAATAATGTTTTATCGCACCATTCAATCAATAAAACCTTATTAGATTTCGTTGTGATGTTGGGAACAAAGTAATTGATAATCACCCTAGGGAATAATTAAATTAATTAAGTTCACAATGTGAATGACCACTGGAAGGTTATGGACATGATCCAAAAGGTCGTTACTTGGAAAAATACCGTCCACACTCACACTCTACCCCCCACTAAAATTTGATATAAAGTTAAAGCTGTCCTTGGAAAGCACGCAAGAAGCACGCGTCACTTTTAGACAAACATCTTTTGAGACTGGATGTAGCACTTGTGATCAAGCAGCTTCCAGAATATAAAAAGGCTTTGACCTGCTTTATTCTCAAGTGCGGTTCCATGCTCAAAAGAGTATCATGTCTATTTCTTACAGCGATCCCACCTCTTCGCAACCAAGCATTCCCCACAAAAGATGTAATCTACACCATCATATGTGACACCTTATTCTTATGAATGCTGAACTTCCTGCCTTCTCGTAATTAGACACGAGAAGAAGGTTATGATAGAAACGTCTAAAACAACAACGCCAGAATTTCATATCATAATATAGTGGCGGAGAACCCAACCCAAACCAATCCAATTCAAATATTTTTTATATCATAATAGTGGTGGACGAATAACCAGAATAAGTGTCATGAATTATTATCTAAGAAATAGACTATTGCCGAAACTCTTAACACCATCAGACTTTCCTTCGCCTGGCTCTGCGAGACTGACAACATCCGCAACCGCACCTCTCTTAACACCATTAGACTTCACTCCGCCCGGCTATGCTACCTCAACTCCAGAAGCGACAGCGCCGCCATATTCCAAAGAGAAAACCCAGATTCGAACAACTTCTCACTCATTTTAGACACTACAGCAACCAGAAATATAACAGCGGAACGAATATGATTGCAGCTATGAGAGGATTGCAACATAAAATGCATACATCGCCTATGAGAATTCTTTTTGCAGTAACACCTGAGACTACGACATTTCGAATGCATACAGTGCTAAGTCCTGCTCCAAATTTGACCTAACTACAACCCAAAATGAATTGCAGCGACATCTACGCTCTCACAGATCAGCGACTACAGCATTAACAGTCTCCTTCCCAGTGAAAGTGACTTTAACATTTTGAACTCTTTCGGTATTAGAGACAATAGATGTATTGTTTGCTATTAGTTCATATCAAGAATATTTCTTCATTGTGATACATCTCACAAAGGTATGATTTTTCTATCTCTTATTTTGATTTTTTTTTTAAAAATGACAAATTGAAAGTTAGTGCGTAAATTTCAAACGGTTAACAACACTAATCTAACTTATGCTATATTTCATTTTTATTGAGTACTAACCTTGCTATACTTACTGTCATTAACATACATCAGAGTTGCTAAGATTTCTACTACAGAGAGTGTGAATGAACCTTTAAGTTTAATTCCGTGCCCTAAGCATTTATATCAAACATCAAACCTACTCGTCTTGACCCTTCAAATTACATTATACATGTCTCGCTACTATCACACATATCGATCGTACCGTATTTGCCTATCTTAAGGAGCATTGTACTTTCCGCTATGCCGTTTCAAACATTGATGCAGAAGTTGTTTGTTTTGTTAGCTTAATGTTGTTCGATAATGTTATTGAGAATTTCTCTTACGTGTTTCATATGAAATCATATGAATGTATACCATAATGTATAATATATGGTATTGTCTTGGCAAAACGCCAAATGTACGGTTCTAATGTCTTCAAACCAGTCAGAAGAGAGTTTCCTTCTATGGTTTTGCAGCATCAAATGATGTTGTAGTGTTATTATGTACGTTTTTCTATAGCTAAAGTGTCTGAACGATTGTTCAACACAGAGTTTTGTAGCAGCTAACGGCCTGCATATTGAATTTTTGACGCAGAGAGAATGCTCTGCATATTGAATTTTTGAATGCATAATGCACTTTGAGCAGCTATTGCCTGCATATGATCAACCTCTGAGTAAAGTTTGTTTGAACTGATAACGGTCATACACTTTCTTTTCTGTCATAGGTAATGTTAGTAATACGCGCTCAGTTTTACAATTTTAATGATGCACTAAATCATGTCGAATAAGTTTTACGATTTTAATGATATTTTCACTTACCGCTCATAGGTTCGATCAAATGCAATTTCACACACACACAGGTCAAGGTTTGATTGCAAATGAACAGACGTTATGGTTATTAGAGTAGAATTAACATAACACTAACATTTTCATCTTCATTACTCTTGATTTCTACCAAATTCTTGCAAGGTTCTCTAAGCAAACATTCTTACCTCAATGTCGCTTGTATTTAATGATATTATGTATGCACTAAGAAGATAAATTCAATATTGGTTTACAAGTACTATCCATAATAATGAGAGTTATTTTTACAACACGTCGCTGAAGCAAAATAATAACCGTAGTCACTGATAAATATGTTATGCTGATGTTATGCAAAATAAAAAAAAAATAAATAAAAAAATAACAAAAAAAGAGTAAAATAACATTAAACAAAATAAAGAAACCAAGAACTACAAGCTGATATTAACTTTTTATACTCGTCTTACAGGACTAGTATTAGCATAGATTATGTACACCTACAAATCGCACACAATCAAATACACGTCGTACACGACTAGGTCGAATATTTCGTAATTGAATTAAATACGAAATTCAGAAGAAAATTTGTTTGTAAATGGGAGAAATGATTATAGTCCTATTTTCCATTCCATTCTTTCTTCATACCTTCTATCTCGTTTTCTTCTTTCTGGGTGATCAAACCTCTCAACCTCTTTCTTTTTCTTTAAGGTATGGATGGAATATGGATTTGGTTTGTAGGATTGTATTCTTTTTTTAACTCTGAATTCAGTATCCGCAGTAACAGAACAAAATCAATTTACGCTAAAGGCTATATCTAGCCACTCCCACTATTTTATGATTCAGCCGATAAGTGGATTCACACCTTCAAATCAAGCTCTTAAGGAATTATTCAGTCGAATGTATCGAACATTGACACAGAGATGTCAACAGTAACTACATATATGATATTCTTTCACATTTCAAGTCAATACGAATTACAATGAATATGCAGTTTAATATAACAATCTCATTAATTAATTAGTTAATTCAGAAAGGTGTTTTGCATTCATCAAATGTATTATGAGAGAAGTTTTGCCTTCATTGATAAAATAGGTAAATATCTATTTGGAATGCTGACAATGAAAACATCACGACATTTAGCAGGTTATACAAATATGCTAAAGCAACAGAATAATGAAATTTAAATTTTCGGTATTATTGCTCGATAAGGAGATGATTTGTTCTCCTATACCTGACAAATTGATAATAGAATTAGAACATGTTAACGGCTATTGGTCCACATTCAAAAAAACGCTTATACTATTAGAGCAAGCGATGCTTGCTATTGTCGAAATAATCGTGCAGAATATTCGACAATAGAAGAAAGGAATGCAGCTCAAACGGTTGAGACTCAGCAAATTAGTCATACAGCGAAATTTTCAGCAGGCGAGTTCACTTGCTATACTGATTTCACAGCATGTTTTAATGGAATTTATCAATCAAATTGAACGATCGTATCTATATTGCGCTACATACCCTAGTTGTCCAGATGACATTCAAGACGTATCAATTAATTCTAGTTTAATGAAAGCATCACTAATAAACATTATACAGTTACTTGGTTTACAAGAGATCATACTGCATTATGCCACACATTTTAGATATCTCCTAAATTGAAATATTAGTTGTCTCATATATGAAATAATATATTGAGAAGTCATAATTCACATCCTATTCATAAGGATTATCACTTCAATATTATGAACACGCCGTTCTATTGATCGCATGATCCTAGGTCAATGACATATGATGGAAATAACCTAGCGCTTACACAGCAATTTTAATTATGTTCTGCTGAAGTTATTTACAATAAAATAGAAATAATAATAAAATAACAACAAAAAGAGTAAACTAACGTATAAAAAACTCCAACATAATGTATAAAAAAACCAACATAAATCATAAATAATAATGATATAAAAGAAACATATTTTTTTTCATTGCAGATTCTCACTATTGTACTTGAATTTCATTGAATGTGTCAATTGTGTTTTCGTATGGTTCCTTTGAATAAACTCTTTCTTTACCATACAGATGTCACATTACGTATTATCCGTCACAATGCATATTTTAATGTTTTCTTAATATATTGTTTTTCTTCATTTCTCATCGAGGTACTACACGGTAAATTGTTTTTCCTATTTCTTAACTTTTGTCAGTGCATTGTATTTTGGTCTTTTTCATATTTTTACTTCCTTGTGTAATTGTCATCACTTTTTCAATTTGTATTGGCTCCTTATTACACACTCTATGGTACATTTTTCTATGTATCTTTTATCATACCTATTTTGGTGCATTGTCAACGTACCTTACAGTTTATTGATAATTATATATTTTATTGTATTCTTTTTTTTTGAATTTCACAATATGTACTGCAATGAACATTGTTCTCATTGCCTTTTTGCAATTTATCAACTTACCAACGCATTGTAATTTTTGTAATTTGTTATTTTTCATATTTTTTCTTTATTCTTCCTCGTACACTTATCAATTTTTTTTTACTAGCCTCGAGGTATCGGCTAATTTAACCAAGAGGTATTTATCAAGATATCAATTCTAAAAGAAAGAAACGAAAATATTAATTTGTATACAACATATTGAAATCTCTAGTTATTGGAAGATAAAAACATTCAAATTTAAGATAGTGCTTTGATATTGATTGGAGTGTAGGAGAAGCGTGCTCCAATCAATAATTCATATCCTGAATATAATAAGGACATTGAAATGAATTTAGATTAAGCATTTATTATTGTTCAGCTTTCACTTGGTAATGGAAAAAGCCTAATTAATAAGCCAGTTCAATAGTTCAATCGGATAGAAGCCAAATAATGTTTTATCGCACCATTCAATCAATAAAACCTTATTAGATTTCGTTGTGATGTTGGGAACAAAGTAATTGATAATCACCCTAGGGAATAATTAAATTAATTAAGTTCACAATGTGAATGACCACTGCAAGGTTATGGACATGATCCAAAAGGTCGTTACTTGGAAAAATACCGTCCACACTCACACTCTACCCCCCACTAAAACTTGATATAAAGTTAAAGCTGTCCTTGGAAAGCACGCAAGAAGCACGCGTCATTTTTAGACAAACATCTTTTGAGACTGGATGTAGCTCTTGTGATCAGGCAGCTTCCAGAATATAAAAAAGGCTTTGAGCTGCTTTATTCTCAAGTGCGGTTCCATGCTCAAAAGAGTATCATGTCTATTTCTTACAGCGATCCCACCTCTTCGCAGCCAAGCATTCCCCACAAAAGATGTAATCTACACCATCATATGTGACACCTTATTCTTATGAATGCTGAACTTCCTGCCTTCTCGTAATTAGACACGAGAAGAAGGTTATGATAGAAACGTCTAAAACAACAACGCCAGAATTTCATATCATAATATAGTGGCGGAGAACCCAACCCAAACCAATCCTTTTCTATCATAATATATATATATATATATATATATATATATATATATATATATATATATATATATATATATATATATATATATATATATATATATATATATATAAAAATTACTATTCAAAAGTAGATGAACTCCTATAGCTGTCAAGGCACATCTCTAGCTATATATATGTAATGAAGATTTAACTCTTTCCGGCACAAGAAAGATATACCATTCTTCTTCGCGGTATATTAAACTACTCACTCCAGCACAAGAAAAATGATACCTATTTCACAGGAACATAAGTCTATTTAAAGAAAACTGCGACCACCTGACATGCTACAAACGCACGGATAATGCTTGGTATTTTATCATCGGACAATGCGTAGTACACGATATAAACACATATACTAAGAAAAGACCTTGGCCACAGCCAATCAGTTATGTTCTTTGTTTATCAGAAAGGCTATCTCAATAACTCTTACCAAAACCAAGAATCATTTACATTCTAAATAAACAAAACTCTTATGAAAATATCAGTTCACAATAAAACAGAATGATAAAAAATGAAATAAAAAGGATTCAAATTTACACACCAGTAAGTAAATATAGGGTCTTAACAATATGTCAAGATTCTTGCAGCACACCAATATATGTCAAGGTTCTTAAAGCATAACTATATATGTCAAAGTTCTTACAACATACCAATATGTCAAGGGTTTTACAGTATACCAATATATGTCAAAATTCTTACAACTCACCAATATATGTCAAGAGTCTTACAGCATATGAATATATGTCAAGGTTCTTAGAGCATACCTATATATAAAAAAGTTCTTACAACATACCAATATGTCAAGATTCTTACAGCATACCAATGTATGTCAAGATTCTTACAGCACACCAATGTATGTCAAGATTCTTGCAGCATACCAATGTATGTCAAGATTCTTACAGTATACCAATGTATGTCAGGTTCTTTCAGCACACCAATGTATGTCAAGATTCTTGCAGCACACCAATATATGTCAAGTTCTTACAGCACACCCATATAAGTCAAGATTCTTGCAGCACACCAATATATGTCAAGATTCTTACAGTATACCAATGTATGTCAATATTCTTGCAGCATACCAATATATGTCAATTTCTTACAGCACACCAATATATGTCAAGATTCTTAAAGTACACCAGTAGTAGGGGAAAAGGCCAATTCTAGCTCAACAACCTTCTTATCCCACAGGTAAGCTCTGTCATGCAGAGGTGATGATGAATTTGTTTGAACAGAGCATGTATGGAATGTTCACGAATTATTCTAAAGAATGCAAGACAGATGGGTTTTATTATCAGTCTACAACAACTTTTTCATCAGATAACATGTTTGCCGTGCAGGGTGAAAATTAAACTGCGCATTAGAACGTGGCGATTTCAGTTAACAAGGTGGAAATTAAACTACGCATTAGAGGAAGGTAAGTGATATTATATCTTAAGTTTAGATAAAATTATACGTTACTCATATTTTTTTGATCATTTTTTCATATTTACTAACCCTCATTGGTAGAATGTCTGTTAACATATTGTCAATAATACGAAATTCACGTAATAAATCATCCATATTATATTTGACTCCTCGTAGGTAAGACCGGATCTGATCAAGTAGTTTCTTGTAATTTTTAATAGATGTTAAACATCCGTGCTTTTTTATCAAAAGTTTTGGTTCTACTTTTTTTACACGCCGCTGTAAGTGAGATACCAATACCGGATATGATTAATAAAAATGGATTTAATGATACCTCACTTTAAATTATACCAGAAATGGTCATTAACAAGGGTAGATATGATATTACACGAAGGATCTTGTTGTAGTATTTGTAACATTTTTTTACGCACCAAAGTTTTTTTATGATAATATTTGTAGTATTGTATTAGTGCGTCCACATCCTGTACTGGAATATCTTTTGAAATATGATTGAAATCAACTATACTTCTTTTCATCATAATATTTGTTTACATAATCCCCGGAGGTCTTTGTATTAATAATTCAGCTACAAATTCCAAACACCAATGATAACCGACTTCGGTTATATTTGGAAATATAGTAGTAAGTTCAAGTGTAAATGTTTCGTGAATACCTTTTAATATTAATATAGATACAGTTCCAGAAGACGTATCCAAAATATGTAATGGAGATGTGGTTGAAATATTAAAAACTCCAATGCTAATCACTGTGAATCTATACACACCAGTAACTTCTGCAGTGTATTTGATAGATTTATTTTGCTGCGTCCATTACCAGACCAGGAAGCAACAGTATACATAATATTTTTAATCTCTTTGTGAGGAATTTTAATCATACTTGTTTTCTCAACAATACTAGGAATTCAACTAATAATATTATTGAGTTTTGTGTTAATATCATTGAGTTTTGTGTTAATATTAGCGAGTGTAATGGATTTGATGGATTTCCAAAAAATTCATCTTTAATTTTTTTTATATTTCTGCGAAAACTTGAAAACGTATCCACGTGATCGGTAAATTTATTTTTGAGCGCTGTTATTTCATTATTGATTGGAGCGTCCTTATCATCGACGTATTTTTTAGTGGCAGCGTCTCCATCTATAGTTGGGTTTCCAAGATCTGATATCTTATTCTGGTTCATAACATTATTCCCACTAAATAAATCACCAGCTTTTTTAACAAAATCATTCACTGACCTACCAGAATCTTGTATCATACCTTGATTGTATAAAGTTACAATATTATAAGTAACCGCATTAGGAATTCGTACAAGTACATCGAGCAGTTTTACATTACTCGTTTTTAATCGTCCTTTTTTGTCCTGGAAAATGACGACTTCATCTGGATCTACACTGGTAAGATTTAGTAAATTATTGATTTCATTTTTTAACTGATTAAGAGTTGTATATTTGGATAAGTCACCTTGATAATCTTCCGTGGATAAATCTCCTGATAGTGTTCCAAATTTTGTATAGTAGCTTATTATTTACTATCCTAGATAAAATTATCAACACTAGTTTAATATTATACAAAATGGCAAAATCAATAGAGAAGCTGGTGAAGCATAAACATAACAATGAACTTCCTGATTGTCATTATCTTATTGTTGGGCGAACTGGATCGGGGAAAACAAATTTGCTTATGAATTTGCTTCTTGGTGATAATTTTAACTATGACAGAGTTTATATTTACAAAATCAATCCACAACAGGATAAATATGAGTTATTAAGCCAGTATAATGACAAGCTTCGTGATGAACTTAAGGCTGGTGAAGATTTTTTTATAATTAGGCAGCCAGAAGATTTTATTCCAGTTAATCAACTTGATGCAGATGAACATAAGATAGTAGTTTTTGACGATATTTCGCTAAAAAACATGGAGATGAACAAAATAAGATCGTATTTCTCACTGTCACATAACAAACAGTGTAATTCTGTTTATCTCGCTCAAGGATATTATAATGTTGACAGATTTATTAGGCGAAATACGGGTTGTTTTATATTATTTCCAGGACTGGACAATGTTGACGTTAGAAATATTGCAAGCGAGCAATACGGTGACGTGACAAAAGATAAGTTTATTGAATTTTATCGTCATGCTACAAAAGATAAATACAACTTTTTCTTATTTGATAAACTTACGCATGGTCCAACTAAATGTTTCACTGTTGTATTGACTCTTACTTACAGTAAGGGGTTTCAATTTTATAAAATTTATATTAATAATAATAATGGACAAACGAGCAAGATACAGACAACACATAGAAGATCTAAAAAAAACTTGCTCAATCTCAGGCATTACTTAAGCAAAAAGTACAACAAGCACTACGTGGGCAAGTAACCGCTACAGAATTAACAGCTACAATTTTCAAGCCGGTTACTGAAGCACTATTAGGTAAACAACCTGCAATCAAATCACTGTCAGAAGAAGAACTTAAACAACTGCAGGAAAAAGGTTTGGTTGGAATTGTTAAAGAACAACAGGAAGCAGCTGCTGCAAAACTTGTTACTAGATCTGATGAAGAAAACATAAAACTAATTGAGGCACTTACAGCAAATATAGCTGATCCTGTGGTTAGACATGCTGAAACAGATCGATTGATAAACAATCCGCTGGAACTTGAGCGAAGATTAGCAGAGTTAACAACGCAAGGAATAACAAATATTATAAAAAAAATTTATCAGGAGACATAAAAGGTATCAAAGAGGAGCAACAAAGAGTTCGTGATGTTACTGTAAATTTTATGGAAGTTGGAGAGCAAAGACTTCATTTTATACAAAAAGCAAATGATGAGATAAAAGATGGTGAATATAATGATTTTTTAAAGAAAGAAAATATAGAAAATATTGAAAATATAAACAGGTGGACTGATGCAGAATATCAAACATTAATCGATAGATTAGATACAATATTTAAAGACGGAGCTGCTGCTAAAGATGAAATAGACAAGGCGACAGAGATTGAGAATATGCATCTACTTTATGATAGTATGAGATGTGGTGTTATTGCTCTCACATTTAGAAAAACAGCAGAAAATAGTAGAGCAAAACCTTTTGGTCCGGGGTGGAGTTTTAGACGGAAATTTATTGTATACGATAAATCTCGTGTAGAAAAAAAAATAGAAAAGAAAAAACAGGAACTGGTGTAAAAATATTTACTTCAACTACTGAAATGATAGGTAGATTAATGTTATTAATATCGTCAAAGGAAGCTGGTAATGATAGTATTGAACTTGATAATGAAATCATTGACATACTTGATTATCTAAGATCGAGCGAATTAATAATATCTGACGAATATGAAACTTTACACCGCGACTTAATCGCGAAGACTTAATCCCGGCGACTTAATTTTGTAAAATGATATAATATAAAAGGAATGCAAACAACATTATTACTAAACTCTAGTGAGTCTGCGATAGATAGCGCAAATTTTTCAGTAAATTATATTCCACATATCCAACTAGATCCTGCAAAACAATGAGATTGGATTAATTTCTTGTACTTGCTGAAATGCTATACCTAACGTGAAAACTGATATTAACGATGAAATGCAGTTTTTTACGTTTACAAGTTTTTCAATATCTACAAAAAAAAAATTCCACAAGGAGTTTATAATATTACTGATCTAAACAGGACAATCAAAGAGCTCATCACAAAAGCTGGCGGTGTGGCTGATAATTTTGAGTTGGCAGCGAATTATAACACATTGCGAGCTAGGATAACTTTGAAAAATATGTTAATCGCTCTTGAACCAAGAGAAAGAAGTATTGCACAACTGTTAGGATTTACTAAAATAAGTTATGATGCACTTAATCAGCCTATTACATATGATAGTGAACTGCCAGTAAATATAACAGAAGTAAATACGATATTAATAAACTGCTCTATTGCTTCTGGCTCTTATACATCAAAAGGTAGCAAAGGTCAAACGATTTACAGTTTTTCACTTAAAGTTCCGCCAGATTCTCTCATGCAAATAACTCCACGACATATTATCTTTTATCTTTTAAACGTTGAAGATCAAATATCAAATATAATAATGCAGTTGACAGATCAATCTGGAGAACAGTTACATGTTAATAATGAAGTTGTAACTTATTATTTACATCTACGCGAGCAAAAGTAAAAATTATGCAACATCAAATATAATAAAACAAAGAAAAAAGATTTATCGAAGAAAAATAATAGGAGGATTTTTTGGAAATATATTTACTAAAGTTATTGAAAATATTCCAGGACTAGCGCGTAAAGTTGCACCAATTGCTATTGACGCGGGTAAAGCTTTTGCAACTGGAGCTGCATCTGCCGCTGGGACTGCGGTGGGACAAAAAATAGCAGATAAAATAAAAGGAGATTCACCGACTGCATCTGAAATAAAACAAGCTATCTCAGAAATCGCTCCAACAAAAGAAACTCAACCAGCTATGATAACAACAACAAAAAAATTATTATCACCAAAGGGCGAGCAGATCATACAAAAATTAATATCTAAAGTAACAGTGCCGCAATAAAATTTTATATAATTTAATAAAATAAAATGTCTGTTAAAAATTATCTCGAGTTAACAGAAACTTATGACATCGACAACGCTGTGACAGAATTTGAGTATGTTGAGTATCTTGATGAAAACTCTAACGAACCAAATAAAACTGGTATCAGAACCTTTAACACCAGAGACGAAGATGTATTTCTACTGCCACATAAGGCTATGTTAGAAGTTCGTGGTCAGATTATGACAGTAGCCAATCCACCTGCTGTAATTGCAGTTGGAGCAGAAATAGCTCTTATAAATAACAGCTGAAGTTTATTCAAAAGTGCTAGATATCAACTGGCCAATCAAACTATAGAAGATATTTCAAGTCATCTACAAGTTGCAAGTACAATTTTAAATATTATTTCGTTTTCCGACGATTATTCGAGACCAACTGCAACCAACATGAAGTGGTTTAAAGATACTGGACGTGGTATAGCTGAATCAACTGAATTTTTAAAGAAAGGCGCTATAGTACATGGAGCTAGTGCAGATGCAAATGCTATAATTGTGAGAAATTTTCTCATTGATAATGCTGCTGCCCTAGACATTGTCGCACCTGCTGCAGATGCTAATGCAAACGCTACAAGAGTTTCTCTTATAGCAGCTTTTAATAATCTAAATATAACACCACAAGTTGCAGATGCAAACGGTACTGCGATGTTAAATTTACTTCTTAACACACTTGATGTGAGAAATCCACGTTATAACGAAGGATTTGCTAGGCGAAGAAAACTTGCAGCAGGATCACGTCAAATTACAATGATGCTTCCGCTAAGCATGATCTTCAGCTTTTGTCGCGATTATGATAAAGTATTCCGTGGAGTAAAACATACGCTTATTTTAGATCGAGCAGAACAAAACGATTGCTTGTTTAGATCTGGAGGGGTTGATGTACAGTTTATCATAAACAAATTTGCTTTGTGGATGTCATGTGTAACACCATCGATCAAAAAATGTCAGAATTAAATAGTACGCTTGATAAGCATACAAACAGAATTTACGTTAAACAGCATAAGATATATCAGACAGCGGTTCCAAATACTACTGACTACACGTGGAGGGTTACAACAACATCAAGTGAACAACTGCCGAGACAAATATTTGTTGTATTTCAACAGCACGCCCGACGAGGAAACCAGCAACAAAATAATGCAATATTTGACCACGCTGATGTTAGACGAATATACGCTAGATTAAATTCAAAGCAATATCCAGATCGAGCTATAAAGAGCAATTTTGCTGATGACGCTAATAAAAATATTTCTCGACCGTACATGTACCTGCTTGACACAATGCAAAAATATCAAGATGTTGAAGATGGATCTCAGATATCAGCAGAGGAATTTCGTACGCTTTACCCTATATTTCATTTTGATGTTAGTAAACATAACGAGCGAATTGTAGACAGCACAGCGGATATTGAAATTACCTGGACACTTGGAGCGGTTTCAATAGCGCCGTTGTACGTATACGCATTAGTGATTAAGGATAGATTTATCACGGTAGATTCTATTGGAGGTAAAATTACAGTTCAAGTTTAATCTACAGTTGTTATATAAAATGACAAAATATATTGTAAAAGAAGTATATTTGACCGATGGCCAAGATAAAAAATTAGTAGCTGCTATTGCAAAGCGAGAACAGGTATCATTAAAAATCAATCCTAATATTTCTGATGGTGTATTAACAAAATTAATGCTAACAAAAAATCAGGTAAACAAGTATGATCGTAAAATAACTTTTATTTTAAATTTGAGTGCTGCACAAATGACAGCGATGGCAAACGATATTGTTTTCAAAGGTGGTTTTCTTGGTCCAGCATTATCAGTATTAGCTAATACAATAATACCTAAAGTTTTGCCGGTGTTGGGAACATTAGGACTAGCAGCAGCGACGGGAGCAATATCCGGCGCAACGAAGAAAGCTTTCGGACTAGATGAAAAAGAAAACGTCTATCCGAGATATATTTCAGAAAAAGCTTCACAATCGACTATAAATTTACTGTTTTATAAAAATCATTATGTTTGGATGATCAAAAACGTTCATGGACTAGTTGGTGGACAGTATAATAAACGAAAGAAGAAAACGTTCTTTTGTTATCGCTGCTTGCACGGTTGTAATGACCATGAAAAATTACAAAATCATTTGCAGTACTGTAATGATATACAAAGAATAATAATGCCATCTAAAAAAGATAGTGTGTTACAGTTTGTCCATCATAATCACAAACTAAAAATTCCTTTCGTCATATACGCTGATTTCGAATGCTTACTTCAACCTGTACTTGGTGAAGAAAATAATCTTAATCAATCTAGTACAAGAAAAACTCAAAATCATGTTCCATGTTGAGTAGCGTACAAGGTAGTTTGTTGTGCTAATTCTAGATTATCTAAACCAATCAAATTATATCGTGGTAAAAATCCAGCTATCTGGCTTCTCAAGCAGTTGATTAACGAAGTTAAAAATATATTTACTTGCTTGAAAAGAGTAACGCCAATGTTAAAATTAACACCTCAACAAGAATCTGATCACGAGCAAGCGGTAATTTGTTATATTTGTGAAAAAGCTTTTGACCCTGACAATGTCAGGACTGACAAAAAAGTACATGACCATTGCCATTTGACCGGACAGTACCGTGGAGCGGCTCATAATCAGTGTAATTTAAAATTTCATGCTCCAGATTTTATTCCAGTTATCCGTCACAAATTTCGAGGATATGATAGTCATATTATCGCAGAAGCTTGTGGTGATCCTGATATAAAAGCTCGTCTAAAACTCGATAACGTCATCAAATGCATTCCAAATAATTTTGAAAAGTACATGTCAGTTACGCTAGGTAAATTGCGCTTCATTGACAGCCTGCAGTTTATGGCAGCATCGTTAGATGAGCTTGTGAAAGGTTGTAGTAAATTTGATAACCTAAAAGACTCTTTTGGAGATAAATTCAATCTACTAGCTAAACAAGGAGTTTTTCCGTATGAATATCTCGACGACTGGAGTAAATTTGATGAAACATCTTTATCTGACAAAGACAAATTTTACTCGCAACCTAAAAATGAAAATATAACCGATAACGAGTACAGGTATGCACAAAATATCTGGAAAGAGTTTGATTGTGAGACTTTTAGTGATTATCATGATTTATACCTGAAAGCTGACGTATTATTATTAGCAGATGTTTTTGAAAGTTTTCGAGAAGTAAGTTATAATAATTACGGACTAGATCCTTGCTGGTATCATTCTGCCCCTGGGCTGTCATGGGATGCTCTGCTAAAGTTTAGTAAGGTAAGGTTGGAATTACTGACTGACGTTGATATGTTCAATTTTATCGAAAAAGGTATCAGAGGCGGTATTAGCGTGATAACAAAATAATATGCTGAAGCAAACAACACATATTTGAAACAGTATAACCCTGAGCTTCCTCCGAAGTATATAGTTTATCTAGATTGTAATAACTTCTACGGATATTCGATGGCAGAACTAATGCCTCTTGGTGGATTTCACTGGATCACGGCTGATCGATTTCTATCGGTGACAGAAAAAAAGATACCTGACGATGTATCGTATTTCGTTGAAGTTGATCTCGATTATCCAACTTGGCTACACAAATTGCATAACGATTACCCTTTCTATGCGGAATCAATGGTCATAGATTATAGTTGGTTATCAAAAGAACAACAAGTATTAGCATCACCAAAACAACATTCCATGGTCAAAAAACTAGTACCAAATTTGCTTAATAAACGTCATTATGTTTTGCATTACAAAGTTTTAAAACAAGCAGTCGATGCTGGTCTTGTGTTGAGAAAAGTTCATCGTGTACTAAAATTTAATCAGTCGCCGTGGATGAGAGGTTACATTAACTCGAACACTTCAAGAAGAGCTGTAGCAAAAACTGATTTTGAGAAAAACTTCTTTAAACTGATGAACAATTCCGTTTTTGGTAAGACGATGGAGAATATTAGGAAACGCGTGAATATTGAACTAATTAATGATATCAATAGTAGAAACAAACTTGTGTCAGACGATGATTTTGTGAGCATGAAAATTTTTAATGAGAATCTTGTTGCAATACAAAGAAGAAAAACAAATCTAAAACTAAACAAGCCGATCTATGTTGGAGCTGCAGTGTTAGATTTATCAAAGTGGCTGATGTACGATTTTCATTATAATTTTGCTAAAATTCAGTGGCCAGCCAGTAGATTATTGTTTACTGATACTGATTCACTCGTATATGAAATCGAATGTGAGGATATCTATCAGGACATGGTTGATAATAGATATCTGTTTGATCTTTCTGATTACCCACGTAACAGTAAATTTCATGACGACACAAATAAAAAGGTTATTGGTAAGTTTAAAGATGAAATGAACTCGAGCGCTATCAAATATTTTTTCGGATTACGCAACAAAATGTATGCCGTATTGTTAGATAATAATAAAATAACAAAAAAGCAAAAGGTCTGCCTCGTGATTTTGTTAAAAAGTTTATGCAATTTGATGACTACAAGTGCGCGCTTGATGGCGGTGTTAGTTTTATGAGAGCTATGGTAATTCGAGCGAAACATCATAAGCTTGAAACAGATGTCATTATCAAACGTGGAGTGAGTAATTTTGATGATAAGCGTTATTGCGAAAATGGGGTAGATACATTTGCCCTTGGGTATTGTCATTGTGACTAAAATTTTATTTAAACTTATAAAATAATGTTTGAAAATTTGACAATGACAAATAGCTACAGGAGTAACATCAAATATCTAATGATGGACGGTAAACAATTGACAGATGAATTTAATAATGAAACATCAGGTATATGTTTTAATGGAACACGTGACAAGCTAAAACTTTCGCTCATCAGATCTGATAATAGCGTGTATTTCAATAATATCGAACAATTGTATCAAAAGTTGCTAGTGGAATTTAAAAACTTTCACAGCTCCATTAGCCAACAAAAATATACTAAACTCACAATTGATCTCGATCGGTCAAAGGTGTATTTTATCGTCAAAAATATCCTCTGAACAAACCAGAAATAAAAGACTTGATTGAGTCCCGTCGCTGTGTGAGTGGTAAAGTAAAATTTAGTATCTATATTCGTGATAATGAAGTATTTGTAATATCAACAGTTGAAACATTAATCATTAGTCACGAGGTATAAAATAATATCACAGTCATTCTAATGTGTAGTTTAATTTCCGCCTTGTTAACTGAAATCGCCACGTTCTAATGCGCAGTTTAATTTTCACCCTGCACGGCACACATGTTATCTGATGAAAATGTTGTTGTCGACTGATAATAAAACCCATCTGTCTTGCCTTCTTTAGAATAATTTGTGAATATTCCACGCATGCTCTGTTCAAACAAATTCATCATCACCTCTGCATGACAGAGCTTACCTGTGGGATAAGAAAGTCGTTGAGCTGGAATCGGCCTTTTCCCGTACTACTATACCAATGTATGTCAATATTCTTGCAGCATACCAATACATGTCAGGTTCTTACAGCACACCAATATATGTCAAGATTCTTACAGTATACCAATGTATGTCAAGATTCTTACAGCATACCAATGTATGTCAATATTCTTGCAGCATACCAATATATGTCAGGTTCTTACAGCATACCAATATATGTCAAGATTCTTACAGCATACCAATGTATGTCAAGATTCTTACAGCATACCAATGTATGTCAAGATTCTTACAGCATACCAATGTATGTCAAGATTCTTACAGCATACCAATGTATGTCAATATTCTTGCAGCATACCAATATATGTCAGGTTCTTACAGCACACCAATATATGTCAAGATTCTTACAGTATACCAATGTATGTCAAGATTCTTGCAGCATACCAATATAGGTCAGGTTCTTACAGCACACCAATATATGTCAAGATTCTTACAGCATACCAATGTATGTCAAGATTCTTACAGCATACCAATGTATGTCAAGATTCTTACAGTATGCCAATGTATGTCAATATTCTTGCAGCATACCAATATATGTAAAGATTCTTACAGTATGCCAATATATGTCACGTTTTTTTTACAGTATTCCAATGTATGTCATGTTTTATACAGCGTAATAATGCTATAGTAGATAATGAATTAAGTCGATATAATTATTTGAGTTGTTTTATATTTTGTGTTGTACCTTCTGTTGCAGAAAATAGATAAGTAAGTGAAACAACGTTGTTACATTTTCTCCTACCCAGCGAACATGGCTGTGATGTATGACAAATGACCATTAAAAATAAAATTTCAAAAACTGAGCACAAAAGGTCTAAAGCTAATACGCTTCCACTGCCATCAATGACGTATTAAAATGTTGGCATTGGTGAGACAATAAATAATTGGATAAAATAATCTTTACTGTAAAGTTGATTTTGGCATTCAGACTAATACTAGCATAGATTGAGTATCATAATTCCACATTTCAAATTTTCAACCGACTTAACATTGCAACGTAATCTTGGATAGGAAGTATAGATATTGATTTAATAGATGTAAATGAACACAATCTTCGGATAAGATGGGTAATTATTGATTTAGTGCCTGATAATTTAGGCGACAGATGTCAGAAGTAGTATTGTCGAACAAAGTCATAAGCATATCTATGGGTAGATATAACGCAGTAGGTTGACTGAAATCATAGGATGGCCTGTGGATATTTTGAAAAATCAGCCTACTTTCTTTCCCGAAAATTACGTAATTTTCTAATCAGCATTACCACATACAGGTAATCCACATTCAAAAAAATGTTGTTTCTGTCTGAGTAAATGAATACTTTTGTTTATCTGTGTGTGAATGTGTGTGTGTGTGTGTGTGTGTGTGTGTGTGTGTGTGTGTGTGTTTGCTTGGTTCAGAAATAAAGAACTAAAGCTAGGACACGAGTTTTAGAAAGACCAACAAAAACTGTTCCATAAATGCCTCGTCATTAATAGGCCAAAAACAGTGACAACATCCCCTAGTTATTCAATTTCTTCTTTCGTTATTTTTTTATCTGTGCTGGATTATTCCTAATAAACATGTGACAAGGTAATTCTACATACATGGAGTAGCAGTAAAGTTAACGTAATAGATTTAGGAGATGTTTTGGATGAAAACTTGTACTGTTTGACTAGAGTTTTAAATAAGAGATATAAATATTAAACAAATGCTGATATATGTCGCTTATCAATAAAACGGAAATCAATTTTATACACAATTTGACGATGTTATTCTTCTCGTGCCTCTGGTAACAACCAAATATGAAGCATTTGTCAGTTTCATCTAATAAAGAGAGAGAGAGAGTAACATTTGTTTACTCAAAAATGGCAGTATGGGCTTATAAAGGATCAATATGACCTGAAGACTGTAAAACTGGTGAGCTTGAAATTAGCTTCAAATAGTTTGTTAACCAATCACAAACCACGTTACTTTGTTAAATCACGTTTAATTGGCTAAGAATATAAATTTAGTTTCAGAAACGAGTTCAGAGTTTATGATCCTGGGAAAATCGCCTAGGATACAAAAACAAAATGTTTTCATCAAGTTGTAGCTTATTAGTTATTCAGTTTCTGAAGTGTCTGACTCAAGTATTTGGATATAAAAATAGGAAATAAAGATCAGTCAACTTTTATGGTGAACTTGCATTTTGGAATTTTCCTAAATTTACATCTTGGCTGTAAATTATGTGGATGTCAACATTTATTTTTCTTTGTCATGTCAGCCATTTCACACAAATAGAAAACTTTTATATCATGACACCGTTTGGAAACACTTTTAATTTCTATTCAGGGAATTTTTTTCACACGCAGTTAAATGTGGTCTCAAATGAGTTGTTGATTTATTGCCTGTGATAGCTTTGATACAATTTTTCAGCACATGAATGGATATACAGAGAGGCCAGCATATTTAGTGGAGGAAGAATCCAGGAAAACCCAGAAAGAACTACCGACAAAACAGAAGATTGTAGCAAGCTTTCCCACATAACCACGTTGGTTGAACCTAGACTCGATCTCATGCAGAAAGAAACGAGATATTAATGATCTGTAAAGGAAATCTCTTGAAACACTTGGCTACCTGGTTCCTCAAATGAATTGTATATTCATTTCGATTATATCCGGTTGCGATAGAAACTTTATGAGTTTGAGAAAGATTAATAAAACCTGCTCCATTAATGCATCGTCATTGTTAGGCTAAATAAAAGTGTGGACGTGCGTTTGCTTGGCTGGCCAATAAACATAGGCAGATGAAATTACTTGAATTATAAGCCAAACAGTGGCGATAAATTAACTGTATCGATATGAATGATGCAATTACTCGTATTATAAGCCAAACAGTGGCGATAAATTAATGTATCGATATGAATGATGAAATTACTTGAATTATAAGCCAAACAGTGGCGATAAATTAATGTATCGATATGAATGATGCAATTACTCGAATTATAAGCCAAACAGTGGCGATAAATTAATGTATCGATATGAATGATGAAATTACTTGAATTATAAGCCAAACAGTGGCGATAAATTAATGTATCGATATGAATGATGCAATTACTCGAATTATAAGCCAAACAGTGGCGATAAATTAATGTATCGATATGAATGATGCAATTACTCGTATTATAAGCCAAACAGTGGCGATAAATTAATGTATCGATACGAATGATGCAATTACTTGAATTATAAGCCAAACAGTGGCGATAAATTAATGTATCGATATGAATGATGCAATTACTCGTATTATAAGCCAAACAGTGGCGATAAATTAATGTATCGATATGAATGATGCAATTACTCGAATTATAAGCCAAACAGTGGCGATAAATTAATGTATCGATATGAATGATGAAATTACTTGAATTATAAGCCAAACAGTGGCGATAAATTAATGTATCGATATGAATGATGCAATTACTCGAATTATAAGCCAAACAGTGGCGATAAATTAATGTATCGATATGAATGATGCAATTACTCGTATTATAAGCCAAACAGTGGCGATAAATTAATGTATCGATACGAATGATGCAATTACTTGAATTATAAGCCAAACAGTGGCGATAAATTAATGTATCGATATGAATGATGCAATTACTCGAATTATAAGCCAAACAGTGGCGATAAATTAATGTATCGATATGAATGATGAAATTACTTGAATTATAAGCCAAACAGTGGCGATAAATTAATGTATCGATATGAATGATGCAATTACTCGAATTATAAGCCAAACAGTGGCGATAAATTAATGTATCGATATGAATGATGCAATTACTCGTATTATAAGCCAAACAGTGGCGATAAATTAATGTATCGATACGAATGATGCAATTACTTGAATTATAAGCCAAACAGTGGCGATAAATTAATGTATCGATATGAATGATGCAATTACTCGTATTATAAGCCAAACAGTGGCGATAAATTAATGTATCGATATGAATGATGCAATTACTCGAATTATAAGCCAAACAGTGGCGATAAATTAATGTATCTATATGAATGATGAAATTACTTGAATTATAAGCCAAACAGTGGCGATAAATTAATGTATCGATATGAATGATGAAATTACTTGAATTATAAGCCAAACAGTGGCGATAAATTAATGTATCGATATGAATGATGCAATTACTCGAATTATAAGCCAAACAGTGGCGATAAATTAATGTATCGATACGAATGATGAAGTTACTTGAATTATAAGCCAAACAGTGGCGATAAATTAACTTTATCGATATGAATGATGCAATCACCGTCCCACCCATATTAGGAAAATGTTCCGCAAAATATATAGCGAGGCATAGGTATCACGTTTTATTAGGAAAGTGTCTTATGATTTATGTATCATTCTGAAGAGAAGAATTAACAGAGTAATCACCATCGTCGTCGTCGTCGTCTTCTATTTGTGTAAGTTGTGTCATAGGAAGTATTATACCACTTTTTGATTTTATATCAGTGTCACAAACAACTTTTTTGTCATTATAAATCTCTTATTTTCATAATCATATATGTTCTTCATTTGGATTGGTTCTTACATCATATTTGTCAGGGTTTTCAATAACAATAACACTGCAATAGAAAACAAAGTCAGTCTGTGGTTTTCAGAAAATGATGATAGTAGATCGATAAAAATCCTACTTTCTCTTTCGCTTTGCACAGGTAGCCTTTATATTTTCAGGTAGCCTTTATATTTTCAAGTAGCCTTTACATTTCCCAACTTCTCTATATTACTAAAAGCTAGCTCTCTTTAAGACTGTTGTCTTCATTGTCACACTTTATGGCAAGATCAATTGACGCAGACCTCGATCTAATGTAAACAAAACTGTTTTACTTATCCATGTAATCCACTGACTCCTTCAATTTCCCCACTCTGTTGTTTTCAAATGTCAAGAACCCTTTTATTTTCACCTCCTCCTGCTTCATCACTTCTATCTTTTTTACAGCATGCTTTACATCCAGTATTCAATCCAAAGCATCTTTTAAATCATACACTCTGGTCATTGTTAGTTTGTTTGACTAAAAGGTTTTATGTTGCTTTATATGACTAAAGCATGGACGGGAAACAAAATACAAAATACACATTCAAAGCTCTAACAGCCAAAGAAGAAAGGACCTAAAATAACTTTTTCCATTTTTTACATACAAATGCAAAAGTAAAAACAAATACACACATGTATTGAGAAGGGAAAATTTTCTTCAAGACACACGCACACACACATCAAATATGCCAAACACACACACACACACATCAAATATGCCAAACACACACACACACACACAAATATGCCAAACACACACTATCACACAAATCTTCTGTTTGAGGAATTATGAAGCGTCTTTCCCTCGGCATCTATGATGTGCCAGTGGATGTTGAGGTAGTGGTGGTTCTCGCCGCTGAGGCCCCCGCTCATTCTCTATATTACAGTTTTCTATATGACTGACAGCGATCCTTTGTTGTGGTGGATGGTGTTGGTGACATCACTTCATAGGTCTGTGACATTATGAGATGAGCCAGTGTCTTTTTTCTTGTACTCTTCTTCTTCCTCTACTTCACAAATGCTATAAGTTCTTTTCAATTTTTACTTTGTATTCTAGGGAAAAAATATTTGTTGACCCTTACAAATGTTTTGGTTTTCGCTCTCATCTGTTCAGACCAAGGAGTCGTAACGCTATATTTGATTCACTGTAGTCATATCAACCCAGAAAAATACTTTGAATAGAGATGATCTCCATTAACATATACATCAGACGTATAAATTGTGATAGTAGCTGTTTAGAATGTAAATAGACTCATTATGCATAACAATGAAATGATAAAGATGAAAACCAGCCTCTCTTCTCAAGTTGTGATTGTGCTGGAGTTGATACTAGCAATGCCAGTTACGACTGCCATAGCGAAATATAGTTACGAAGAATAAAATTATATCTACGCACTAGCAAGATTCAGGAACGTCTTAATGCATTTAGGACGATATAAGTTCACAAACAGGGTACGGACACTATAGGCGTACATGTTATAGCAAATTACTTTTATGAAATCTAAGGAAGTCTAAGGAAACACGCTGTGCAGTTTTTGGGACGACTTTTAAATATACAGTTTTAATTTTAAAAAAAAGTTAAATAATTGTTTTTATGTCTTTATGTATTAAATGAATTTAGGATTGCTATAATGTTTTGCACACCTGTATCCCTGAAAAGCCATAATTTTGTAATATATCTTAAATGAAAGCCATAAAGATATATATATATATATATATATATATATATATATATATATATATATATATATATATATATATATATATTACCCCGTATACTCACGTGTAAGAAGTATCCAACCACAGCAACTGTTATATTTAATTTATAGTGTGAGCTTGACCTTTGTCCGTGATTGTTGGTAGAGGTTTGGCTTGCTATTGTCATGTAAAGTTTACTCGACTTTGTCATAGTTATATGTGGCAAACACGATGTTTATTAAACTTTAAGTTCAAGGACAAACCTTGTTTTAGAATTAGAGGAAATTTCTATTACTTTTTCAGAAATTACTATTGCAACCTAGATCAATTGGGGATTTATATACAGGACTAACTACAAAGAAAATTAATCATTCCTATTTTAAAATCATTATATGGAATTATTTTTAGCTGTGTTCTGATATAATTTAAGCGATATTTTTAATTTTAATTTTCATTAGAATTACAAAGTACTCATTGATATTTTGGACTACAACACTGCTTTGGGATAATTGAGACTCCTTAACGACATTTTGGATTATATCATTGTCATGCATCAAGATTAGTGGTACATCTACACATTCAGAATTATATTATTGTAATTAGTTCAGAATATTCTGCTTGTTTGGACTTGTGACAAAACATTTAGGAACATTTGGGATTCACAATACTATAAGTGCCTCTTAAATGTTTACTTTACATTCTAAGGAAATAAATTGCTTGTTGAATTGCATAAAACTTGCTGGTTTTGTTTCTTTCTGTTACTCGATTTAAGGCTATTGAGTCGTACCCCAACATAAACCTCTATGCATCTAATCTGGTGTTATTCGTTCTGCTGATTAATCTCAGCAAACTGCATAGACCATGAATAAAAGGGCTTCTTAATAACAGGTGTCCGTAATGCACAGATGTGTCCTATAATACAACTTTGTAGCTTGAGAATAAGGTGATGAATATATGTGTGCTTGATATTTTATATTAAGAGTCATTTTAAAAAAAAAAAACCCAGATATGTTATATTTATTTTAATTTTATAAAGTAGGTTCTTTGAATTTCGTTTAAATTAAATTATTGACTATCGCAACATTAGACACTGCTGATGAAGACACAACTTTACAAGCTTTAGACCTTTCCTGTCGACTGACAACTCGTGCTGCTAGATTTATGTATGTATGTATGTATGTATGTATGTATGTATGTATGTATGTATGTATGTATGTATGTATGTATGTATGTATGTATGTATGTATGTATGTATGTATGTATCTATCTATATATACATATATATATATATATATATATATATATATATATATATATATATATATATATATATATATATATATATATATATATATATATATATATATGCAATAAACTGACGACGAACAGTACGAAACTAGTAACTAACTAGCCTAAGCGCTTTCGACTCTTAATGAGTCTTTTTCAAAGGCAAATACAAAACATAGTTACGACAAACAAATAAACACAAAAGCGTTGCGTTTGTAAACCTCTACATTTCTATCTTGACTAGCGATTGTTGTTAGCTTGGCCCTGACTAGGATGTCCTTTAGGTTTTTTGGTCTCCGGTAAGCTACTACAGGTTTGTTCGGAACTATTAGGTTTAGTATGTCTGACGATTGCACGGTTGGCCAGTGGTTTGCGATGATTTTACCTACTTTGGGATTGTCTGGGTAATAGGTCAGAATAAATGGTATCCTATCAACCCTTTCTTTCTGTAGTAGCTTACCGGAGACCAAAAAACCTAAAGGACATCCTAGTCAGGGCCAAGCTAACAACAATCGCTAGTCAAGATAGAAATGTAGAGGTTTACAAACGCAACGTTTTTGTGTTTATTTGTTTGTCGTAACTATGTTTTGTATTTGCCTTTGAAAAAGACTCATTAAGAGTCGAAAGCGCTTAGGCTAGTTAGTTACTAGTTTCGTACTGTTCGTTGTCAGTTTTATTGCATCTATTTTAATTAATCCCTGACAAACGTGATCCCTTGGTGGATCCAGCATGCTTGAGAGGGTTGTTATTCGCCATATGATTTGTATTCTTTATATATATATATATATATATATATATATATATATATATATATATATATATATATATATAACTTCTATCATACGATTGATCCAATCACCCTACGGGCACTTACTAAATGAGAAAGAGAACAAAAAATACATAAATATGATTAATTTACCTATATATTGAAAAGGAGAGGTACAAAAATAACATGTATGTTATGAAAACCAAAAAAGGTAATCTCTGGTAATACGATATATTGAGCCTCGAGACTCGCGTAATCTCATGCAATACAAACAATAAGTTTCAACTAAATAATGAATGATGAGCAATACTTTCAGGAAATGCAAACAATATCGTTTCAACTTAATCCACAATCAGATGAACACACAGGTTTCGTAAAAGCAAATAAAATAACATTTTTACATTTACCCATATCGCCTGAGAACATAGTGGAGAACGTCCAATGTGTCTCAGTTCGAAAAGTATCAAGCTTACAAGCTTATTCATAGGATTAAATAATAGTCGTGGTCAAATGCTCATGTTGTGTTAGGGGGTCGCTAAAAATAAATACTAAACATGGACGTTGTATTAACGTGCACACGCCTTTAATTTGTTGGGGGGGTGTTGATCAGCCCATGGGGACGGGGTAGGGGTAGGGTCTATGATTAAGCATATGTAACTTACGATCATTAGTGTAATGTTTGCCACGGGCTGCGACGAGATTTTGTCGTATTCACGAGTTAAAATAATGACTGGTGTTGTATCAAAATTAAACCGTTTCATTTTTTTATTTATATTGTTGTGGGAGGGGGTAAATAGAAACAAGAAAGTGGTTTTATTTGACAAATAAGAGAGCGGTTTTATTTGACAAACCACAGAGCATAGTATCCTGAAGCAAAATATTGTAATGATTTTTAGTTTATTTATCAGGATTTCTGTTCTCCATTTAGTTCATTTTTACATTCTAACGCAAACGTTTTTGCGATTTTGGCAAATCTGCAGTTTAGTACAGTAGCAGATTCTGCATCCAATTTTCGATTGTAATTTAATTTCCCTTGCTCCATTGTTTTCAGATACAATTGCGATGCAAATTCAAATGTTGCTTAAGAATCGTATTACTAGATTTAAAGTATTTTAGTTTTCTATTTAAGACAGTTTTGGAGTATTCGAGGTATAAAATACATTGTGTGTTACACATTTCAATAGTTCATGTAAATTCAGTTACTTATAGTTTTCATTATTCATGTAGAGAACTAACTATTAAAACATTAATACTTGAAGCCTACTTTTTACTGTATGGGGTTCCTTTTCAGGCATTTCTTGATGTCGCCTCACTGATTGCATAAATGTACACTTGAGAGTCCACAGTTGACACAGCTTTTGAAATCTGAATATCGTGATGTAGAGAGAGAGAGAGAGAGAGAGAGAGAGAGAGAGAGAGAGAGAGAGAGAGAGAGAGAGAGAGAGAGAGAGAGAGAGAGAGAGAGAGAGAGAGAGAGAGAGAGAGAGAGAGAGAGAGAGAGATGAATGAATGAATGAATGAATGAATGAATGAATGAATGAATGAATGAATGAATGAATGAATGAATGAATGAATGAATGAATGAATGAATGAAATAGGTGTCCTCAATATGAAAGTACGGATCTGAAAAACATATGTAAGAGTATATATACTTTCTAAATGGAGAAATTAATAAGTCCTGAAAGTAACATCACAACTTTGGAGATGGTGTCGCCATTGTGGTGGTATCATTTTTCTCCCACAGACATATTTCAGTATCTCACTATGAGATATTTATAGATTACTGCACTTGTATGGAAAAATATCAACTAGTTTTTCTTAAAAATACTGCACGACATTGCAGTCGCGCATTCTACATCGCATTCAAAAAGAATTGTCCTTTTGGTCTACTTCTTAAGATTGACTTTTAGAGTCACATTGTGAATGAACGAGTATTGATTTTGTTTCTATATTGATGCAACATGCAACTATTTTCTGAATAGGAGAACTGGATTAGTGGGTCATTTCAGTGCAGTAAGGAGAATAGGTTTCAGCTGGAATCGTAGTTTACTCAATAAAAATGGTAATAAATATACTTTACATTTATACACCTTGAATTTCCTCAAAATGTACTTTCTTAGTTCTTCAAATCCGACCGACTTGTCCTGATACACACCACAACTGTAATAAATTTTTTAACAGCTAAATAAAATATGATTATTCCCCGTTACTTGCATCTCACTGTTGTAGGTAACCCAGCTATTATGCAGTGTCTTCTATCGCTAGCCTAACATTGAATCAAGTTTTTACACGGGGAAAACGGAAAAGCAGCCGTTGTGTGACACTCCATTTACCCAGCGGAAATAATGCCTTTTCGTCTGGATTATTGGTGGCTTAGGGCCTCTTTGTTTCTGACCAAAACCTTCAATTGGATTTTTTTCTCGGATCTAGTATTTTGACAAACTTGTAAAATGATACATTTCCGATACCTGGGTAGAATCGTAATCATAAAAATAATGTATCTGTTTTTTTTTTTTATCATGCTCCAAAATAAAAGTAAATATCTCTTGAGTTTCTTTGGCAAATTGCTACACTGCTACGAACGTAAAGAGTACAGAAAGAAATCCAAACCTACAATCTATTTTCGTTGAAGAGCATATCTCGTTTTTTTATTTAAAAAATGCCTTTCATAAAATGAAAGGTCATATGGATTACAACAATGGAATAAAATTAGCATCAAGCTTTATAAGGCGGTTCAAAGTAATGGATAAAGAACAAGATATGGCCTACCTTCTTGATTCTATAACAAAAATAGTTTGCCGAGTAGGTCATGTTTAATAATAGCATTTAAAATTCCCCGATTTAGTTTTTTGGTTCGTAATCACAAATTAAAGGTGTCACATTTAAAACAAAGACGAAGTGCTCTCCACTGGAATTAAAACTAAATGAATGTTGTGGTATGAAAATGTCCAGATAATTTCTAAGTAATTTCCTCATATATATTGTACACAAAGAAGAGGCAAGTTTAAGGTCTTGCCCCTATTTTGAGAATTGACTAATTATATATTACTGTATCAATAATGTTACAAAAATGTTAATTGATTTGGAAAAAAAATCAATGGCAGAATATAAAACCCTAAATTTCTAATGCCAACAGTCTTACATTAATGCATAGGCCTTCTATCATCGATCGACTTTGAGATTAAAAGATCAAAATATCGGTGAAGAAAGTTTTTTTAAACGGTCATGAAAAGCTGTTCTTCATAAATACTTTTGTAATCTCTAATTTTAAGTAATATAGAAATGTCGAAAATTAAGCGTTAATTCGATCTCTTCATATCTGCAGATGCATACTCCTTTTTTTCTGTGTGGTGTGGGTGGGTAGTGGTTCATGTCTGGCAGGAGAGACTACTAGACTAAAAGGAACTATTTAAGAAAAAAGGAAACGATTAGTTTCTAACTAAATATTTTGACTCATACGTTATTATAAGGACGTAAACTATGGGACTTTCATATATTACAAGCCATGCTACATATGGTGTATGTAGCGTTCGTGTGTGTGTGTGTGTTGTGTGTTGTGTATGTGTGTGTGTGTGTTGTGTGTGTGTGTGTGTGTGTGTGTGTGTGTGTGTGTGTGTGTGTGTGAAAAGGAGAGATAAATTCGTAGAATATTGACGTCTTAGAGTGGATGTTTGTATGATGTTTGGATAATCAAGAATGGAATCATTTGTATGAGAGAACAAGAAGAAACGTAAGGATTTTTTTAAAATAGATTTTATTTTAAGACATTCTGTAGTACGTGTCCACAGTCTGGTTTGGTTATCCAAAACATTTGATAGGACTTTTTCACTAAAGATTAAAAATTGAAAAGAAAGAAAATGATACTCGAAGTCACAACAACACTAATGCGGTTCAGAAGTGTCTGGCCCGTGTTCTTTTATGTTGGTGGAGTCGTCTCATTTCTTCCCTTGGTACGAGGAGCTGTTGGGGTTCAATTGTCCAGCATGGTTATCTAAATCTGCTTTGGTCCCCGTACCAGTGTAGCTGGGAGTGTGCCCCTTGTACTCCGAGTTGTTTGGGTTGCACTGGTTTGCGTGGTTATCTAGATCGGGTTTGTCGCCTGTTCCAGTGTAACGACCACCTCCTGATACTGACTGTGAGGACATCTTTATTGTCTAATAATAATAATAATAATAATAATAATAATAATAATAATAATAATAATAATAATAATAATAATAATAATAATAATAATAATAATAATAATAATAATAATAATAATAATAATAATAATAATAATAATAATAATAATAATAATAATAATAATAATAGCAATAACAATATTAATAACAACAACCATAACAGCTCCTCCTCGTCCTACTATATCTATAAGTTTTGATGGCCCGCTATCGTATTTACGCTGACTCCAACCAGAACAGTTACCCAAATGTGGTTACTCTATATCCGTTTAATACACATTATCGGTAGCATATCTTCTGCTGTGAGTATATTTAACAGTTTTCTCGAAACTTATCGAAAATGGCTTTCTAGTAGGATTGTGTTTAAGTCCTGTCAAAGCAAAATCGAAAAGGTTTGAATGCTGTGATTGTATTGTAATGTCGCATTAAATCTAATCGAAAATATTTATTAAAACTTATTACACGCTATTATTCTAAGGAATAATCGAATTTAGTGACTGATAAACTGTGTATGCTTGTAATTCTTCTATGAAAACAAACAATTACAGCCAAATATCTACTATCTTCTTTTTAAAACAAAACCCTCATATATATCGTTATCAAGATATTAATTTATTTCGCGTATATATATATAAAACCAGCCAGATGTAAAAGCTTTACATATATGTTCTCAGACTATTTACATATCTGGCTCTTGAAGTTGGTTTTATACATCACTAAGTATTTTACATTCAATACAATTTCATAGAGCACTCAATATATTTGCATTAAAAATAAATATTGCATGTAATTATCAAGGATTCATTACTTAATTTTCAAATAAATGAGCAAAACAAAATAAAAATACGATCACTGCTGGATAAGTTGAACTATTGTACTGAAGAGTCGGACATAAATTAACATTTCCTACAAGCGTACCGCTCCGGTGGCCTAGTGGTTAGAGCGTCCGTCTCGGATGCAGGTCATGTATTCGAACTCCGGCTGAGTCATACCAAATACTTTGAAAATTGGTACTAACAGCTGCC
Source organism: Potamilus streckersoni (assembly GCA_016746295.1). Taxonomy (NCBI): domain Eukaryota; kingdom Metazoa; phylum Mollusca; class Bivalvia; order Unionida; family Unionidae; genus Potamilus; species Potamilus streckersoni. Next base: position 248,400 of record JAEAOA010002287.1, on the reverse strand, counting down.
CAGCTTGGTGCTAAACATTAAAAGGTTAGTGTTAGCACTTGTTGGCCTGGTGTTAGGATAATGTGAAAGGGTGGGACATCATGCCACATATTTGGGTTATGATGTCCTAGTGTTAGACATCACTGTAACCTGTCACTGCAAACATCGTAGCGATATGACTGAAAAATTGCTAAAGCTACGTTAAATATCTAAATCACACACACACACACACACACACACACACACACACACACACACACACACTTCCTATCAGCTCAAAATGCCTCGATTGGTTCTGACAGATGCTTGAAATTAACAAAGTTTTTAATGTCCCTCTTTATTTTAAATTCACAAAGCATTTAATATCCGTCCTTATTTTAAATTCACATAGCATTTAATGTCCCTCCTTATTTCAAATTCACAAAGCATTTAATGTCCCTCCTTTTTTCAAATTCACAAAGCATTTAATGTCCCTCCTTATTTTAAATTCACATAGCATTTAATGTCCCTCCTTATTTCAAATTCACAAAGCATTTAATGTCCCTCCTAATTTTAAATTCACAAAGCATTTAATGTCCCTCCTTTTTTAAATTCACAAAGCATTTAACGTCCCGCCTTATTTAAATTCACAAAGCATTTAATGTCCCTCCTAATTTTAAATTCACAAAGCTTTTAATGTTTCTCCTTATTTTAAAATTACAAAGCATTTAATGTCCCTCCTTTTTTTCAAATTCACAAAGCATTTAATGTCCCTCCTTATTTCAAATTCACAAAGCATTTAATGTCCCTCCTAATTTTAAATTCACAAAGCATATAATGTCCCGCCTTATTTAAATTCACAAAGCATTTAATGACCCTCCTAATTTTAAATTCAAAAAGCATTAAATGTCCCTCTTTATTTTAAATTCACAAAGCATTTAATGTCCCTCCTTATTTTAAATTCATATAGCATTTAATGTCCCTCTTTATTTTAAATTCACAAACCTTTTAATGTTCCTCCTTTTTAAAATTCACAAAGTATTTAATGTCCCTCTTTATTTTAAATTCACAAAGCTTTTAATGTCCCTACTTACTTTAAATTTACAAAGTATTTAATGTCCCTCTTTATTTTAAATTCACAAAGCATTTAATGTCCCTACTTACTTTAAATTTACAAAGTATTTAATGTCCCTCCTTTCTTTAAATTCACAAAGCATTTAATGTCCCTCCTTATTTTAAATTTACAAAGTATTTAATGTCCCCCCCTTTCTTTAAATTCACAAAGCATTTAATGTCCCTCCTTATTTCAAATTCACAAAGTATTTAATGTCCCCCCCTTTCTTTAAATTCACAAAGCATTTAATGTCCCTCCTTATTTCAAATTCACAAAGTATTTAATGTCTCTCCTTATTTTAAATTCACATAGCATTTAATGTCCCTCCTTACTTTAAATTTACAAAGCTTTTAATATCCCTCCTTATTTCAAATTCACAAATCATTTAATATCCCTCCTTATTTTAAATTCACAAAGCATTTAATGTCCCTCCTTTTAAATTCACAAAGCATTTAATGTCCCTCCTTTTAAATTCACAAAGCATTTAATGTCCCTCCTTTTAAATCCACAAAGCATTTAAAGTTCCTTCCTTTTAAATTCACAAAGCTTTCACTATGACCATTTTATTCCAAATTCACACAATGTTACCTTTTTATTTAAAAGGAACAAATTTGTAACCATTGTAACATCCTGATCAATGATATCAACGTCTTCATCGTGACACCCCTATCTTCTTCTCTTTCTTCTCTAAATCGTTTACTCTTTTCTTTGTCATTTTTTTATCTATTCAGACAAAAAAATTAGTGCATGAAACATTTCATTTGCAGAAATAAAATTCTATTAATTTGACGAATATTTACATTTTGTAGCAAAACAGCAAGCAAAGAAGAACAGGATAATTACTTACCTTGTCTGAACAAAATTTAATTTACACTTCTCTTCACTCTTTTTATACACGTTTTGCACAACACCAGAAGACCTTTTGAGCAAATGCCGGGCAACATTTCCTTTATATATCGAGCCGTGGTCGTTTACCAGGAATTTAAAAGTGAAACAGAGCAGATTAGTTTTCCGAAGTCAGTCTTTCGGTTTCGTATACATGTATATGACTCACTGCTCAGATACGCGTAATAGTTACTAATTTTCAACAGTACTATTATTTTTCTTTATTTTCTTCTTCATTGCAAAAATAAGACACAAAAACGCTGCTAAAAGGAAAAGAAATGCAAAAAAGGGTTTAAGGAGAAACATCATCATCATCATCATCATCATCATCATCATCATCATCATCCCGTAGTCTGGCAGACAGTTGGGGCTCCGCAAGCGACCGAACAACCAGCTTCCTCATTCCTCTTGATTTTTCGTGTTTCTTAGTGAGTGGCTCAGTGTCAAATCTGGAGAAATATAGGTGAATCAAAATTTAAATGTATTGGATACTATTTCAGTTACATGTTAAATATCATATAATGTATTTTTTTTTAAAGCCATATTATGTAGAAACCTATGGAAGCCAGTGTTGCATTTTTAAGATGACATTTCTTTATTAAAATATATCATTCTGTCATTTAAGAATTAATATTCTAGTATTTAGTACGTTACTTTATATATATATATATATATATATATATATATATATATATATATATATATATATATATATATATATATATATATATATATATATATATATATATATATATATATATATATATATAGTGACTAGTATATTATATATATATATATAATGACTAGTATATATGATGACTAGTATTATGAGCAGACATTACGTTTTAAGGAGAAAACATTGAGTAATCACGAGAAAACATTGCATTATTGCGAAATAATTTTGTGCTATAACAGGATATTGCGTTATGAAGAAAAAAAAATACGTTTCACCGATAACTTTGCGTTATTACCGGATAGTATTACGTTATTACGACATAGTTTTGCGTTATAACGATATATCATTGCGTTGATCATGGCGGATTTATTGGACAAAGTCAGTATTTTAAGATGGCGGAGTTATTGGACACAGTCAATATGTTAACATGGCGGATATATTGGATACAATCAATATGTTAACATGGATGATATGCTGGACACAGTCAATACGTTAAGATTTTATTTTAGATTAAATGTTTTACAATATTATATATTCGAAATTTTAGCATATAGTCACCTTAATGCAAAAGAAAATGCAAGCATTTTCGACTCCCAATGAAGAAATAAAAGGACAGATCTCATTCTGTGATTGCAGGTGAAGAAGTCTGGATGTTTGCATATATACATATGGATGTTCACATCATATTTAAGTGATACCCATGTTGTCATGAATGTTCACATCATGTTTAAGTGAGACCCTTGTTGTCATGGATGTTCATATCATGTTTAAATGAGATCCTTGTTGTCATGGATGCTCACATCATGTTTAAGTGAGACCCTTGTTGACATGGATCCTCACATCATGTTTAAGTGAGACCCTTGTTGTCATGGATGTTCATATCATGTTTAAATGAGATCCTTGTTGTCATGGATGCTCACATCATGTTTAAGTGATACCCTTGTTGACATTGATGCTCACATCCTGTTTAAGCGAGGCCTTGTTGTCATGGGTGTTCACATCATGTTTACGTGAGACCCTTGTTGTCATGGATGTTCATATCACATTTTATGTGAGGCCTTTTTTGTCATGGAAGTTCACATCATGCTTAAGCAAGGCCTTTGTTGTCCTGGATGTTCACATCATATTAAAGTGAGGCCCTTGTTGTCATGGATGTTCACATTATGCTTAAGTGAGGCCCTTGTTGTCATGTATGTTCACATCATGCTTAAGTGAGGCTTTTGTTGTCATGGCTGTTCACATCATGCTTAAGTGAGGCTTTTGTTGTCATGGATATTCACATCATCACCTTGTTGTCAGAGTTCTCTTGTAGATCCTCGATCCTGAAGAGCTATATTTGCGGCTTGCGACACTGCATTTGCTTTAGTCATGGCTCCAACCTCACGTGACATATATACTGTATAGATAGACCAAAACCATATGGAAAGTAAGAGACAACATCATACCATCTCTCTCTCTCTCTCTCTCTCTCTCTCTCTCTCTCTCTCTCTCTCTCTCTCTCTCTCTCTCTCTCTCTCTCTCTCTCTCTCTCTCTCTCTCTCACACACACACACACACACACACACACAATTAGAAGCTGAAGTGTTAGTTCTAATTCATTGGAAGACGACATGGGCGAGCCTTAATCAATGTTTTCAACTTCTGTCACAAAACCAAGAAAGTCCTGATTCAGCCCAAAATTTTAATTCGTTACCTTAAGTTATTGTAACATTTGAGAGACGAATAAGACACCTCAAGAAAATAAAGAGTTTACGTAGCGTGTAAAACAAAGTTTGTAATCAAGATGAAACGAGTAAGCAGACACCAAGCGACAATGACGATCTGTGTCACACAATACTTTTTCAAATGTGTTGGTAGAAGTTTGTACTAACGATCTTGAACATACGAGTCGCATATCAAATACCATTTGCATTACATAGTGAGAGTAAGCGACTGAGAGAGAAAACGATGGTAATCTGATAGAATGACAGAACCAACAAGACCAACAAAGAAAGAAATTCGTTTGGTATTTCATGAAGATTATTTTTTACAATCTAGTAGCCCAAAAAGTGACTTGTAGAAAATTTGAGAACGATGATATACACCTGAAATTAAATGGTTTACGTCAATGGTTGACCTTTCTTTGTTTATTAAATTTTGTACAAAGGATATGTATGTAAGCAAAAGCTAACACACACTCACACAAGTGTTATTGCATTTGGGTTACAGTACGTCTGGAGGCTAGTATTTTGAGAGATGGACAGACATAATTAGCATTTACGGAAAGAAAGAAAGAATGATAAAGAAAGAAAGAATGGTAACCCAAAAAAAAAAAAATAGAAAAGAAGCACACCATTTCTGGTTGTTATTTTTCGCTGTGTTATAGGACAAAGGTAATTAAGACTCCACACATTCTTTGTGAAAAATGTTCATTGTTTTCATTCATTCATCAGTTTTATAAGAAAAGGTAGTGTGATATTTATTGTAGACTGACTGCTTAACATTTGCTGTATATTTCAAATTTAAGAGATTTGTGTTTTGAAGCACACGCTACTAACAATATTCCAAACTTTTCACAAATCTAAGGGCGGGGAAAAATAGCTGCACCAAACGCGCCTTGTTCTATCGACAGTTTCAATCGAGAGAAAATAGGTCAAACATTGTTTCATTTTTTCTAAACGCATGTTTTGCTTTTAGAATTCATAGCTAACCATAGTTAACCATTGTTAGGGTTATACAGTGCAATGTCACTCGCGTCTTTCTTGAAAAAGTCGTGCGTTTGTTTCCTTTCTGAAAACAAACACGGTAGATCTTATGTTGAAATTTTTTTTCCGTGAAACATTGCACATTGCAGTGCCAAATAATGATGAAATTAAGATACATGAATTGTACAAGCTCGACAACTGAAGATTTTATTTCATTCAACGATTTACTGATTTACAATTTGTAAGGGCGTAAAGTTTTTGAAAAAAAAATTACATGACAAGATTATGGTGACTCCTGATCACAAATATGGAGAGGTATATTTAAACGGGAACAACTATAGCAGAGAGAGAGAGAGAGAGAGAGAGAGAGAGAGAGAGAGAGAGAGAGAGAGAGAGAGAGAGAGAGAGAGAGAGAGAGAGAGAGAGAGAGAGAGAGAGAGAGAGAGAGAGAGAGAGAGAGAGAGAGAAATACTTATATAATTACAGCCATAGAAACAAATACACCATTATTAAATATCACAAGAGTGATCTGAAGATGTAGGCAACTAAAGATTCTATTTTTTTTGTTGATAATATGGATGTAAAGTTTTCACAGAATACTTCATCAAAATATACTGTGATGTATTTGACCATAACATTGACACAATTTCCGTAGAATCGCCCAGGATACGATTGTTCTAGCGTTTGTTTTGCTCTTTATTTTTTTTTATTTTTGTAAATCGCCTAGCTGTGAAACACGAGCTATCACGACACTAAGAACGGCTATTGAAGTCAGTTCGAAGTGAACACAATAAGATATTACATCTAGCCAATGAAATCGTTTATTATGAATGATAATGCATTGTTTTTTCAAAAATAATGCAGAAAAATAATGCCTACTCTCTGGTGTTGTTACCATTGCAGTACAGAGAGATTAAAATGTTAACTTACAATCCCTTTGTTGTGTATTGTACAGTTTCTTATTACCACATTAGCTACTTAATGGTCACAGTACTGGTTCGCGTTTTGAAACTGACAATTTCTTTTTATCTCACTTAAACATTTTGACATACACTCTCATAATCACATGAGAAGTGTTACAGCATTTACTGGAATGGTTTTTGTTTGTTTGTTGAATTTTTTCTTTCTTTCTTTCATAAACTTGTGAATCTTGGATTTGTATGAAATAAAGAAGATAAAGTTCAGTGACCCAATCTGTTTGTCTGTTGATGCATGCATTTACTTATGAAGAAATATGACCTCTAAAACACGAAGATATAAGGCAAGTACTTTTAGAATGAACACAATAACAGCTAACTGCAGTAACAAACGGGATGGTTTCCTTCACGTTCGCGTAACTTGGAGTTTCAATTCTCCTTTGAGGGGTAAATCGCAGTGATAAGTAACCCCTTACCGCACTCACACAAAAAAAAAAAAAACGCACCACGCTACATTACAAGGACTAGCAAATATAACCTCCCTACCCCTTGCAGTCCAACACTACGCACCTCCCAAAACAACAAACATCTAATACAAAACATCATCATACTTCCTCTATTGTCGTTATAACGGCGAGAGGACGTGGAAAAGAATCTACAATGCTTACATTAATACCAAATACGTCCGATGCAAGCGCAAAATGCACCAATGACTTGAAGCTCCAAAAAGTCAAGCGGGGGATTTGGATCCGACCAAATACCCAAATTCAATAGCAGAAAACCTCCCCCCAAAAAGGTGGGGGGGAGGAGGTTTAATCAAGCTACACAAGGCCGATACGGAGAATTGGTCCCAAACAATTCTACAGGTAAGATTTTTTCAAGAGAACGATAAAAACCCCATGCCGCACGCATTCATTTTAGACGGCATCATACTGCATCACAAGGACTAGCAAATACAAACTCCTTCTCCCATTGCAGTCCTCACAATACACTCCCAAAACAACAAACAAGCACTACATTCCAACACTATACTTCCTCTACTGTCGTTTTAACGGCAAGAGGCAGTGGAAAAGTACTAACAATGCCTACACCAACACAAAAGATGTCCGAAACAAGCGCTCTACTTCCCAAGAAGTAGATATTGACTCGACCGATTCAAAGACTTCTAGCTCCAACAAGTCAAGCGGGGTACTTGGAATCGACCAAGTTCCCAAAGGATTACAAAACTGTACTGGAGGCTCTGCCAGTGCATGTCCGAGGCGGAGAGTTGGAGCCGTCACCCAGTTCTCAAACAGGAGGGACAGTGGAATACAGTTGGCAGACTAAGCTGATATGAAGAAAATGATGAGGAGTCCAGACCGGATTTGACCATCAAGTAAGCAGCACCAACACTACCCTGAGGGTAGAACGAAAAGATTACAATTTTTTATTGTCAATAAAGAAAAATCACAAAATTGCCATCAAACAAAAAAAGGGATTGTTAGACAGCTCCAGCTAACATCTCAAAAACCCAATCCAACACACACACACAAATAGACCTCACCTCGAAAACAAATCAAGAGACTATGCAGTACTAACCACCTCCCAACTGCAGTCTCAAAACCCCAACCCTGGTACGGACAACGATCAGCGATGAACAGTCCGGGCCGCGCGGCCAACTGTTCGAAACAGAAAACCTACAACCTATGTCTTCACTTTGACTCTGAGGACCTACGGCCCTAACAAGATCTTTTGGCAAGGCGGTCAAAATTACACAAGCACACAAACCAAAGCGGTGATAAACCTAATAAATAGGCGGCAAACGCCTAAAGATTGGTAATTTTTTACAAACATTATAAGTACGCCAAGTACGCAAAATTCCAATTACAAATATTTATTCCAAATTCACAACTCAGGCTCATTAGGACAATTGCACAGGTGGCTTACACAACATTGACATAGGGATACCAATAGGAAAAACTGGTATTTAATTGACAAAATCCACCCAATTGAAATAAAATTGGGTGGATAATAACTTGGGGACTTTGGTGGTGCGGGAGTGGCGGACTAAGTTGGAGAGTGGATTGCGGTTCTGCCATTTCTGGAGCTTAAGATTGAAAGTCACAATGGATACGATACGGGTCTTTTTTTTGAGGTCCCTGATCTCTAGGGGTCAGGAAAAGGCCTAGCACCAAAGGCCAAGCGCCCTCCAGGGGGGACCACAGACCACGCCCGGGACTGTGGCATACTCCCCAGAGGGACTGCAGTCCATGCCCGGGACTGTAAGTAGTCGTATAAGCCTCACGGCAGCAAGCGACTTAAACGAGAATACGAATACGAAAATCGCAGTGGGACAGGAGTACGGAGGAGGACGAAGTGGACGTGTTTTTTCTTAGCTCTCGGACTTAAGGATAATATTGGATGATTCACTTCACACTAAGGATAGTGCACTAGGATGCTAAGGTAAAGTAAAATTTATTTAACTACTAAACTACTAAATTGATAAAAATCTATTACAATTCTAAATATAAATTAATTGTAGTTACAAAATCCACGATGTACGAATTACTCAAGCCAACTACTACTGAAATTTATCAACCAAACTACTATTTTTTTACTACTAACGATTTAAATATAATCCCCTTTACAAATTCTACAAATTTTGTAACATTACAGATAAAAATGAAAACTATTAATTAAAGAATCCCTCTATTCATTTGTTCTCACGGAAAATTCCTTTGTTCCCACGGAAGTAAACACGTGGGCAGCCAAAACATATACTGAACAGTGATACTACCTCAACACATTAACCTCAAACAATATATTAGAAATACTTAATTGCACAATCCTTACATGAATAATCAGTTAAGGTTTTTAAAAAAAAAATTCAAAAATATATACATAATATAAACAGTCAAAATATAGATTGAACAGTGTTACTACTCCCCCAACTCAACCTTAAACAACATATTAGATATATTTTAGCATACAACCAGTATATGGAGATACAGGTAAGGTTGAGGGAAATAAATTTAATTTAAAAAAAATATACATAATATGGGCGCTTAGGGTGTGTGCTGAATAGAGATACTTTATCGCAGCAGTATACCTCAACAATATATTAGAAATACTCATTAAAAAAAAAATAATAATAATAATAATTGGTTGGTTGATGAAGATGGGAGATGGTGGTAGTAATAATAATAATAATAATAATAATAATAATAATAATAATAATAATAATAATAATAATAATAATAATAATAATCACATTAATAATAAACTCCAACCGACAGCAAATTCCCCTTTCAACATCCCGGGCTTATTAATATACCAACTTACAAATCAGGTAGTGCGAAATACATAAGGCCTTAAACAAAGACTACATCTGATTGGCCGAATAAAGCCACAATCAAAAACCGCAAAGAACATGATACCTTAAGCTAACGGAAGGATTGAAAACCAAAATCTACACTAACCAATCAAAATCTGGCACTCGAATGACGTAAATAGAACCAGCTGTGGTCAAACGTACCACATAACTATTAATAAGTAAACACTATTTTTCAAATTACAAAGACAAATTACGATAGAACTGAATCATCCAATATTATTCAGTAAATAATATAACATAAAGAAGAAAAACTGAGAACCACACAGAGAGGAGAGGGATGAAAACAACAAGATAGCTGAATCACACCTACTGAAAATTCTTAAGAAATTCAAATAAAGGGAATCTGTAAGCCGGTATTGAAACCCTAATAACCCATCCCCGCATACAAACACCAAAATACTCGCAAACATCATACCTAGTCCATATCATAAGACAGGCGCTAGGACTCATACTAGCACAAGCCTGGATGGATCCTGAAACCTATAAGCACTGTATAGGCTAAGATTTCCCACGATGATAAGGACATATAGGTCAAGACCGATAACCAAGGGTAACTCAGGAACCTCCCCCCTGATATCCCTAACTCCCAGGAGCGGAGTAGACCGAGTGACCGGAATAGCGTATAATCTACTCCACAAGTAGAAGAAAAAAAAAAAAAAAAAGAAGAAAAAAAGAAAAAGAAAGAAAAAAAAAATAAATATATATAATAATCCCCATAGTCGTTCTAATGATAGGGGGATTAAATGAAAAGATTACATTTCATCAAAGCCAATTAATATAATGGAAGCTCTACCAATATATGTCCGAAGCGGAGAATTGTAGCCGACCAATTCTCAAACATGTAAGGCAGGGGGATACAATCAGCTCCTGTTGGATACAACGAAGGAGGGAAGTAACCACAACTAGAGCAAGATGGCGGATCCAACAGACAAGCAGAGGGATGATGCGGGTCCAGCCCAAATCCGACAACCCCAGGAAGCAATATCAGCACTACCCTGAGGGTAGAATGAAAAGATTACAAATTTTTATTGCCAATAAAGAAAAGCACAAAATTGCCTTCCAATCCAAAAGGGATAGTTAGTCAGCTCCAGCTAACATCCCAAAAGCCCAACCCAGCACACACACAAACAGACCACACTTCAAAACAAATCAAGAGACCATGCAGTACTAACCACCTCCCCACTGCTGTCTCAAAACCCCAACCCTAGTACGGACAAACGATCAGCGATGAACAGCCCGGGCCGCGCGGCCAACTGTTCGAAACGAAAGGCCGCGCGGCCAACTGTTCGAAACGAAAAACCTACAACTTATGTCTTCACTTTGACTCTGAGGACCTACGGCCCTAACAAGATCTTTTGCCAAGGCGGTCAAAATTACACAACCATACAAACCAAAGCGGTGATAAATCTAATAAATAGGCGGCAAACGCCTAAAGATTTGTCATTTTTTACAAACATTATAAGTACGTCAAGTACGCAAAATTCCAATTACAAATATTTATTCCAAATTCACAACTCAGGCTCATTAGGACAATTGCACAGGTGGCTTACACAACATTGACAGAGGGATACCAATAGGAAAAACTGGTATATATTTGACAAAAAATCCACCCAATTGAAATAAAATTGGGTGGATAATAACTTGGGGACTTTGGTGGTGCGGGAGTTGCGGACTGGGTTGGAGAGTGGATTGCGGTTCTGCCATTTCTGGAGCTTAAGATTGAAAATCACAATAAATACGATACGGGTCTTATTTTGAGGTCCCTGATCTCTAGAGGTCAGGAAAAGGCCTAGCACCAAAGGCTAAGCGCCCTCCAGGGGGGACCACAGACCACGCCCGGGACTGTGGCATACTCCCCAGAGGGACAGCAGTCCATGCCCGGGACTGTAAGCAGTCATATAAGTCTCACGGCAGCAAGCGACTTAAACGAGAAATGAAATGAAATCGCAGTGGATCTAAGAATCTTACCTCCAATAAAACCTCAATAAATAGTGATAGATCCTACAATTCGATGTAATTCCCCCATTCCATATAAACAAACCCTCCAAGCTGAAGATAAATGCAGACTTATAAAGCCATATCAAACCATGAACACAGAGTAATATAAACTAAAACCTTAAAGGGTTTTAAAAAAAAATCAACAAATAAAGGTATCCCACAGGTGGTTAGGAACTCAAACACATTCAACAACCATCCCCAGATTTACTAATCTAAACATAAAAAAAAAACACGACTTCATAACTTCATCTAACTAATTCTCGAGCAAAACCTTTCCACTACTCTACTCTATTCAACTTATACCTGGTCTTTTGATCCGTCTCATTTCAAATAAAATAATTACATATGCTTTTTCTTTCCTCCATTCCTTACTCTTTTACCTTTTGTTAGTACAATTTTATTACCAGTAACAAGGAGGGGAGGTGCAGCACAAAAAAGGGGAAATAGGTATAAACTTGACCCGCTTACACCCCCGTGATTAATTCCACTCTATTCAAATGCTTTATTACTCTCACTATATACTATTTATCAATAATTACTAATGATTAATTACCACTTACACACAGTTCCTTATTATACAATGTCTATTATTTATTATTCCACTATTCATCTTTAACGCATTATATAATTATATCCCCTTCACTACTTATATATTTATTATCATTTACCTATTCATCCACTCACTCAGCTAATACGATGTAAGTCGATAGTATCTGCCGGGACTTTTCACTATCCACTCTAAATATAACACGTACTTATTACCCTTTAAAAAAAAAGGGGGGGGAGAGAAAAGCTAAGGTGAACTAGGTATAACATGGCTCGCCTACACCCACTCGATTAATGGAATACTTCCAAATTTTACCATATGTTCTCACTCATCAATTAGTATTTATTAAATAATGCCTATATTCTCCTTAACTATTATTTAACACTTATTAATTATTATTCAATAATTATTATTTATTAGTGTCTTTACTCTTTCCTTTTTTATTCCTTACTATTTATCTATTTATTCATCTATTTATCCGTCTATTTACCATCTATCTAGTTACAGATCTACCTAATTAAATATATGGCGAGTCAACCCACTATCCATCACCCATTTATATCACACATATTCACTAATTAGTTATTTTCTTTATATATTACATATCCCTTAACGCTCAAATAAATATTATACGCTCATTACTACCCACTATTTTAATACACTTTATTAATTTTATATTCTCTTTGGTATTATTTAATACATATGAATTACGTATTTTTTTATCACAAACTACTTTCTGCCTTTACCACGCCTCAGTTTTCTTAGATATTCGTATTACCCTTTCAATTTATTCATATAAAATATTATCCTATTCCTCATTTTAGCACTTGTCCTTAATTCTCTTATTAATATCTACAAGGTTAGAAATGTCACAAACTCAAAAATGTATATACTTTAGTACAAACTCACACTATATATAAAAAAAATTTCTCCCTCAGACAGCATTGGAATCAACAATCAGGACCAGGTAAATCAGGTATAAATCACAGGTAATACAGGTAAAAAAAACAGTGACAAACTCACAAGAATACTAACTCTTTGAACTACCACACCCTATTACAACTGTACATACAATAATCAAACATGGAAGGACCTACCCCAAAAAAGGTAAAAGTAGATAATACCAAGAGACAGACCGCCATTAGAGCTTATAACCTACAGAAGAAATTATCACAATTGCGGAACAGTCTCCTTACTAGTCAGATGCATAAGGTCACGCCCACCCTGATACCTAAAATATCCCACATTGGCACTTTTCCACCGACAACACCGGGACTTGATTTCATAAAGACGGGCTGGGCAATACAAACCATAGAGCAAGCAATTGAACTCGGACCATTCGATCCCATCTTACACATCTCTCAAATTCCCTCTTTTTGCAAACAACATCAAGACAAATTAGATGCCCTACATGCCCGACAAATGAATATTGTACTTCCAAGTAAACCAACAACCGCCAATAATTATATGATCCCGACTCAACTCCAAGATCAAATCACACCCAGGGTAGAAGGGATAGAAAACTGTCCTACTAATACAACAACTACAACAACTATGCCAGGAAATACTAGAACTCACATCGCAACTAGAACACCTCCAGCACAGACACCAGCCTTTGCGGGCCCTTTACAATATCCTACCCCTCACGGGATAACATCTGATGAAGAAGGAGACACATTACCAGTCACAACTTCTAACATAATTAACGCTTCCACAATTTATCCATGGATCACTGACTATGAGGAAGTTTGCATAGGACCGAAAGGGAAGCAATCAATCAATGGTAAGGGTAAAGCCAAAAACTCAAATGAGTACAACAGACAACTCAACTCAACCTTACATCACACAAACTTACCACCACCCACTCTCTCACCAACTTCAAACCAACAAGATCTCCATTCAACATTACACATCATTGATAACAAAAGGGAAGTAAATCCCAAAATAAGTTGGAAGAAACACCCCAACCACCTAAATCTCTTCCTCAACAGTCAAGAGAAGAAATTCTATCACCTCCGACAGAACAACATAAGGAAGACGCTTCAGCGGACAGATCCATCATCGTTCTGCCTCATAAAATTGAAACACAACTCATACCTCATTAAATGCCGCAACTCCAATCAAATACAGAAATTCAAAAATATAAAGAAAATCCTCGACGTAAAAGTCAATATACAGGCACATTGGGGTAAGTACACCAAATACAGACAATCCAAAGAAAACAGTCAACAAAAGGAAACGCAGACTGAAACTAACCAATCGTTACAATCAAATCGAGTTCTAGGCATTCTGCGGATCTGGCACTGGAACTGTAGAGGCCTCTACACCAACCATGCAGAACTAGCCTTAGCAATTTCAAGAACAGATCCACCTCCAGACATAATTTGCCTACAAGAAACGTTAGTCAATCATCAAAAATCTCCACCCAAATTACCAAATTACTCTACCACGTATACAAAGAATAAGATGGCCAATGGAAAAGGTAGGGGGCTTATAATATACGTACACGATGACATCCCCCAAGTCACGGAACTACAAACGCAAGACACCAATTACGTCGGCAATCTTGAAACACAGGGTATCCAGGTAAAACTAGGAAAGAACACATACAACATATTTAATATATACAACCCACCACATAACCATCAAAATATTGAACGCAACATCCAAACACTCATACAATTGGAAGGTACCCATAAAATCATATGTGGAGACTTTAACGCACACCATACTGACTGGGGATGTAAAGTAACAAACTACAGGGGTATCAGACTGCACACTATAATCAAGAAACACAAATTAACTATCCTCAACACTGGTTCTCCTACCAGGATAGACGAATCGAAAGGAATCCAAAGTGCTTTAGATCTCTCCATCACAAATCCCACTCTCGCCCGCATATCGAACTGGAACGTGTTACAATCGGATACATGGGGCAGTGATCATTATCCAGTGCAAATCGACATTCACCTACGCCACCAGCGAGACAATCGGAAAAATCACATCAAATGGATAACCGACAAAGCAGATTGGAATTATTTACCAACATTCTAGCCCATAAAGACCATAATCAAATGCAACACTCGAATACAGCGATC
The DNA here is from genome assembly GCA_016746295.1 of Potamilus streckersoni. NCBI lineage: Eukaryota > Metazoa > Mollusca > Bivalvia > Unionida > Unionidae > Potamilus > Potamilus streckersoni. Next base: position 233,150 of record JAEAOA010002287.1, on the reverse strand, counting down.
TTCTACAACAACCTCATGGAAGTCATAAATCAAGCGGCTTTGGAAACCATCCCCAAAAGTTCAGGCGAACCACATAATCGGAATCCAAACTGGTGGAACGAGGGCTGCAAAGAGGCCATAAAACTCAAACACAAAACCCTGCGGAAATTTAAACAATCACTATCCAAGGAAGATCTACAAACATACATTCGACAGAAATTGGTAGTTAGAGAAACAATCAAAGACGCAAAACGGACTAATTGACACAACTTCTGCACTTCAATCAGTAGCAAAGCAGACTCATCTACAGTATGGAAGAAACTGAACTCACTAAAAGGAAAGGTTCATAATCACACTCCTCGACTAGCAGACACGCAGTCCAACGTAGACAGTCAACCTACTAGCCACACATTTTGCCAGCTCATGTAGTAACCAAAACCACTCTCCTGAATTCTTGCTTCGCACACAATTCCTAACCATAAACCACCCTCAATTATTTACAGATTTCACAGCACAGGCCGAAAAACCTGACAATACCTCCAGCAACCCATTAGATGACCCCTTAACTTTACAAGAAGGGACACAAGCCATACGTGCAAGGAAAAACTCAGCACCAGGTCCAGATGAAATCACATATGTTATCTACCAGCACCTGCCACATAACCTGCAGGAACTAACATTACAGTTAATAAACAACATTTGGGCTAGTGGGGATATTCCACCTCAATGGAAAGAAGCCACAGTCATACCACTACTTAAATCCGGGAAAAATCCTACTAACCCATCTTCTTACAGAACAATATCTCTTACTAACACCATCTCAAAATTAATGGAAACAATGGTTAATAATAAGCTCAAAATTTATCAAGACCACCAACACCCACTCTCCAACAACCAAAGCGGCTTCCGGAATAATCGCTCCATGATAGATCAATTGATAAGGTTAGAAGCTGATATTAAATTAGCATTCCAAAATCACAAGAAAACAAACAGACATAGCCATATTCCTGGATCTAGAAAAGGCCTTTGATCTCGTTTGGAGTCAGGGCCTCATCTCAAGATTACAGAAATATGGTATAACTGGAAAAATGTTCACCTGGATCAAAAACTTCTTATCTAACCGCACCATCAGAGTAAGAAAGGGGATCAAACATCTGACGCACACACACTAGAAAATGGTACATCTCAAGGCAGTGTCATAAGTCCGACTCTCTTCAATAATGGTAGACAGCTTATCGGAGTATGTTGAAGAGGGCATAGCAGTCTCCCAATTCGCGGATGACAGCGGAGTTTGGGAAAACGTAAACCCCAAAAACCCTAAACACATCAAACAGTTACAGAACGGACTCAATGGCATCACTAAATGGGCAGACACCTGGGGGTTTAAAATATCCAAAGAAAAAACTGTAGCCATACTTTTCTCACGAAGGAAAAACCGGAATCAAATCTACCCAATCCTCACAATTCAAAATCAACCCATCAAATTTGTTAAACAAACCACATTTTTAGGTATGATTCTGGATGAAGCCCTTACTTGGACCGAACATATCAAGGTACTTCATGCGAGATGCACAAAGGACTTAAACCTCATGCGTCTCATTAAAGGTACAACCTGGGGAGCTGACCAAGTTATCTTTTAAAAATATAACAAACTTTAATTCGTTCCAAACTGGACTATGGCTGCCAAATCTATGATTCGGCCAACAAATGTCATCTTAAAAAATTAGATAGTATCCAACACACTGCATTACGCATATGTACAGGCACACACAAGCACACCTCTCTGGATGAACTTCAAGTACTCACAGGCGAACTTTCTCTCACTCTCAGAAGGAAAGAACTCACTCTCAAATACGCCGCCCGCATCTCCATTCACAACTCCAGTCACCCAACAAGAATAGCAATCGACAAATCGCGCAAAGTAAATGCATCAACCCAAAATAAATCAGCAGCAATGAAAATGGAAATTTATGGAAAGGAAATAGGATTAGCGCCAATCCAGGCGGAAATTAAACTCATCATAGATCCGTCCCCATGGAGGACACAGAAACCAAACATCAACTTTCAACTTAAAAGACTTGGCAAGAAATCCCACAACTCTTGGAAACTACTAACAGAAGCTCAGACTATTCTAAACTCCACTTACAACAATCACATACACATCTTCACAGATGGATTCGTCTCACGAGAAACCGACAGAACAGCAGCAGCATTCGTAATCCCCAAACTCCATATCACCAGCAGATTCAGACTACCTGACAAAACCTCCATATACACAGCCGAACTATGGGCAATCTATCAAGCCCTAATTGAAATCCACAAACTGCAGCTGACCCCCGCGGTAATCGTCTCTGATTCCTCCAGTGTGCTCATCTCCTTAGGGACGGGTCTATCCAAAAGTAGACAAAATCTACTACAAGTAACCCTCCTCAAACTTCAAGAACTTAACAACAAACACATCCAAACCTTTTTATGTGGAGCCCGTCACACATTCAGCTCCTAGGGAATGAATTGGCAGATAGAGAAGCCAAACAAGGGTTGCAAGAAACAACCATCACCCCGATGGACCACAGCACTCAGGAACTTAACTCCATAATCAAAAAGTCTATAACAGGACAATGGCAACTCTCCTGGGAAAACTCCATCAAAGGTAGAATACTCCACAAAATACAACCAACCGTTAACAGGAAAAAGCCGCTACAGCTAAATCTCTCACCAACAGAACAACGGATCACAAATCGACTCAGGACGGGCAAAACAACTCTCAAAATCTGCCAAGGACCAAATGTACGAGCACTCTGTCAAACCTGTCAGGAGGATCTTACCCTACAACACAAATTCAAAGATTGTACAGCTCATACTCAAGAGAAAAACAAATTCACAGCATTCCAACTTAAAATTGGTGCGCCTACTACATATCCTGACTTCCTCAATTATAAAGGAAACTCTAACGTCCAGCTAACATGTCAAAACACCATAGATTTACTCAGAAAAATAAACCTTATCTCACACATCTAACACACTTAAAACACCCATAGGATGTATACGATCTATTGAGTCGCATGTCATTAAATTGTCATTAAATTGTACATAGTAATTGGGGACTAATTTATTTTTTATCTTTTATTTTTTATTTATTTAACTTATTTAACCTATCTAACTTATCCATCATATCACTAGTATATAAAATGTAAATAAACCTTATATAGACATAAACACGAACTAAGTGGGTCAACATTCTCGACACACTAACTATAAGCTAATAAGCAAACTTCACTATAAAAAAAATAATAATAAATAATAAAAATAAAAAAATAAAAATATATATAATATATGTATATGTACTAATAATAAAGAAATACACAAATGAGAATAGTAATTCGCATGTGCATAAAATACTCTCAAAAAAAAAAAAATCCCATACATATAGCGTTCAGCAGAAGCATTTTCAAACGAAAAGATTGATATCCATTATAGACTACACAGCATAACATTATACCATATACACAACAACACAACAACACTAACCAAACAGGAAGGATATCTACGTCGGCAATGTATTTATTATTTGATATATGCATGAAAAAAAGAGAAGGCATGGACCTCAAAAAAAAAGGAGGAAAAAAAAATCTCTTGCATACACATAGTATACAGTAGATGCATTTTAAAAAAAAGAGGGGGGTTGATATCCTTTATAGACTACACATCATAACATTAAAGCATATACACAACAACACTACAATAACCAAACAGGAATGTTAGCTACATCAACAATGTATATATTATTTAAAAAAAATAATAAATAAAAAAAAGAGAGAGAAAGAAAAGAAGGCATGGACCTCAAAAAAAAAAAAAGAGGGGAAGAGAAAAGAAGGCATGGACCTCAAAAAAAAAAAAAAGGAGAGAAAGGAAGGCATGGACCTATATATATATATATATATATATATATATATATATATATATATATATATATATATATATATATATATATATATATATATATATATATATATATATATATATATATATATATATATATATATATATATATATATATATATATATATATATATTATAATAATAATAATAATAATAATAATAATAATAATAATAATAATAATAATAATAATAATAATAAAAAGAGAAGAAAAAAAGGCATGGACCTCAAAAAAAAGGAGAGAAAAGAACGCATGGACCTCAAAAAAAAAGGAGAGAAAGGAAGGCATGGACCTCAAAAAAAAAATAAAAAATAAAAAATAATAATAATAATAATAATAATAATAATAATAATAATAATAATAATAATAATAATAATAATAATAATAATAATAATAAAAGAGAAAGAAAAGAAGGCATGGACCTCAACAAAAAAAAGAGAGAAAAGAAGGCATGGACCTCAACAAAAAGGGGGAAAAGAAGAAAAAAAGAGAGAAGGTAAAGAAGGCATGAACCTCAAAAAAAAAAAGCAAAAATAAAAAAATAAAAAAAATCCCGTCCCCGCACGCACACAAACAGATACAGCAACCACCATTCCTAAAGCTCCGTAACATTAAACGGGAGCTAGGACCCATACTAGCGATTTCCCGGGTGGACCCTGAACCTTAGGTGTATCACACCGAAGGCTAAGATAACCCACCATGACAAGGACATAAAGGACAAGGCCGAAAGGAGCTGACAGGAAACACTCCCATATGTCGGTTCCGATAAAATCAGTATCGCTCCATTCATTACAACTCCCAGGAGAGGAGTAGTCAGAACAACGTGCACAAAATGCAGTATTCGAGTCCTTGACAGCACCAGTAAAGGACAAAGAATACGCAACAAGGAACGATAAGTAACCCCTTACCGCACTCACACACACACAAAAAAAACACCACGCTACATCACAAGGACTAGCAAATATAACCTCCCTATCCCTTGCAGTCCAACACTACGCACCTCCCAAAACAACAAACAACATACACAAAACATCATCATACTTCCTCTATTGTCGTTATAACGGCGAGAGGTCGTGGAAAAGAATCTACAATGCCTACATCAATACAAAATACTTCCGATGCAAGCGCAAAATGTACCAATGACTTGAAGTTCCAAAAAGTCAAGCGGGGGATTTGGATCCGACCAAATACCCAAATTCAATACCAGAAAATCTCCCATAGGAGAAAAACAGAAGGAGGTTTAATCAAACTACACAAGGCCGAAACGGAGAATTGGTCCCAAACAATTCTCAAACCAAGACAAGGTAAGAAATTTTCAAGAGAACGATAAATAACCCCATGCCGCACGCATTCATTTTAGACGGCACCACACTGCATCACAAGGACTAGCAAATACAAACTCCTCCTCCCATTGCAGTCCTCACAATACACTCCCAAAACAACAAACAAGCACTTCATACCAATACTATACTTCCTCTACTGTCGTTTTAACGGCAAGAGGCAGTGGAAAAGTACTAACAATGCCTACACCAACACAAAAGATGTCCGAAACAAGCGCTCTACTTCCCAAGAAGTAGATATTGACTCGACCGATTCAAAGACTTGTAGCTCCAACAAGTCAAGCGGGGAACTTGGAATCGACCAAGTTCCCAAATGATTACAAAACTGCACTGGAAGCTCTACCAGTACATGTCCGAGGCGGAGAATTGAAGCCTTCACCCGGTTCTCAAACATGAGGGACAGCGGAATACAGTTTGCAGACTAAGCAGATATGAAGAGAAATGATGAGGAGTCCAGGCCGGATATGACCACCAAGAAAGCAGCACCAACACTACCCTGAGGGTAGAACGAAAAGATTACAATTTTTATTGCCAATAAAGTAAAATCACAAAATTGCTATCAAACAAAAAAGGGATTATTAGACAGCTCCAGCTAACATCTCAAAAACCCAATCCAGCACACACACAAACAAACCTCACTTCGAAAACAAATCAAGAGACTATGCAGTACTAACCACCTTCCCCACTGCTGTCTCAAAACCCTAACCCTGGTACGGACAAACGATCAGCGATGAACAAAACCGGGCCGCGCGGCCAACTGTTCGAGACGAAAAACCTACAACTTATGTCTTCACTTTGACTCTGAGGACCTACGGCCCAAACAAGATCTTTTGGCAAGGCGGTCAAAATTACACAACCATACAAACCAAAGCGGTGATAAATCTAATAAATAGGCGGCAAACGCCTAAAGATTGGTAATTTTTTTACAAACATTATAAGTACGCCAAGTACGCAAAATTCCAATTACAAATATTTATTCCAAATTCACAACTCAGGCTCATTAGGACAATTGCACAGGTGGCTTACACAACATAGACATAGGGATACCAATAGGAAAAACTGGTATATATTTGACAAAAAATCCACCCAATTGAAATAAAATTGGGTGGATAATAACTTGGGGACCTTGGTGGTGCGGGAGTGGCGGACTGGGTTGGAGAGTGGATTGCGGTTCTGCCATTTCTGGAGCTTACGATTGAAAATCACAATAAATACGATACGGGTCTTTTTTTTGAGGTCCCTGATCTCTAGGGGTCAGGAAAAGGCCTAGCACCAAAGGCCAAGCGCCCTCCAGGGGGATGGGAACACAGACCACGCCCGGGACTGTGGCATAGTCCCCAGAGGGACTGCAGTCCATGCCCGAGACTGTAAGCAGTCGTATAGGCCTCACGGCAGCAAGCGACTTAAACGAGAAAGAAAGAAAGGAAGGACGTATTTGAGTGGATTCTCGGCTGGACTGCGGAACAGAGAGGACGTGTTTTTCTTAGCTCTCGGACTTCAGGATAATATTGGATGATTCACTTCACACTAAGGATAGTGCACTAGGAAGCTAAGTTAAAGTAAAATTTACTTAAACTACTAAATTGATAAAAAATCTATTACAAATCTAAATATAAATTAATTGTAGTTACAAAATCCACAATGTACGAATTACTCAAGCCAACTAGTACTGAAATTTATCAACCAAACTACTATTTTTTTACTATTAACGATTTAAATATACCCCCCTTTACAAATTCTACAATTTTTTTAACATTACAGATAAAAATGAAAACTACTAATTAAAGAATTCCTTTATTCCTTTGTTCTCACGGAAAATTCCTTTGTTCCTTTGTTCCCACGGATGTAAACACGTGGGCAGCCAAAACATATACTAAACAGTGATACTACCTCAACACATTAACCTCAAACAATATATTAGAAATACTTAATTGCACAACCCTTACATGAATATTCAGTTAAGGTTTTTGAAAATTTAATTAAAAAATATATACATAATATAAACAGTCAAAATATAGACTGAACAGTGTTACTACTCCCCCCACCTCAACCTCAAACAACATATTAGATATATTTAATCATACAACCAGTATATGAAAATCCAGGTAAGGTTGAAGGAAAATAAATTTAATTAAAAAATATATACATAATATAAACGCCCAAAATATAGACTGAATAGAGATACTTTATCACAACAATAAACCTCAACAATATATTAAAAATACTTAATCATACATCCACTACATGAATATTCATTAAAAGGTTTTTAAAAAAATAATAATAATTAATTAATTAATTAATAAAAATAAGAAATAATAATAATAATAATAATAATAATAATACAGTAATAATAATAATAATAATAATAATAATAATAATAATAATAATAATAATAATAATAATAATAATAATAATAATAATAATAACAACAACAACAACAATAATAATAAACTCCAACCGACAGCAAATTCCCCTTTCAACATCCCGGGCTTAATAATATACCAACTTACAAATGGTATCACGGTACCAATTGCTTTTCCATTGACCGCAATGCTAATGTTTTGCGAAATAAATATACTTTCTATCCTACCTCAGCATGCATGTCACACACTGTCACAGAGAACAATGTTAGATGGCCATAGTACACAATTAATTTTACTATACGGTCTCTACATTTGTTCCTCAGTACTGAACTTTCCACTGTGTGACAATCAATACAAATCATATGTTAATCTAAAATACCTTCAAAGATGACTTAACGGTTTAGTTCTTGTCAAGGGTTGACCTGCATTTTTTTGAGAGGCTGAATTGTAAACAAAACACCAGGCAACGGAACACAGATTTCACTTCCGGATCATCACCATGACCTTATTACTCAATGTGCACTGTCGCCGAAATACACACAGACAACCACACCATAAGATCACATTTTAAAGAATAATCAATTGCCTTTAAATCCTTACCAAGAATGCCAAAATCTAACTCTAGTATCACCACCAAATTTAGACCGGAAAAAGTGATCTAAAAATAGACTGGGACTACATTCGTGGGTACTGAACAGGATTTTATTAATTGTGTACCGATTCCAGATTGTTAATTTGATAACATCGAAAATAGGTACTCCATTGCGTTTAAGAGAGATAACTCTGCTGGAACTAGACAGGGGGTAAGAGTTATCTAGTTACACCGGACACATTTTCAGTCATGTGTACCACATTTTAAAAAAATCTTAAAAAATACAAAATGTGATCTAGATATGAATTAACATAATTTCACATGTTGCCAAGAGGCTCAACTTTTTTTAAAGCCTAACAGAAAGTACAACTCTTACATAATGTACCAATCACAGCTAGTTTTGTCGTTTATTTCTGAATGCACCTTAAGCTCCTCACACCTGGGGTTGTACAATTGGTACCGTTATAACAAATCAGGTAGTGCGAAATACATAAGGCCTTAAACTAAGACTGCATCTGATTGGCCGAATATAGCCACACTCTAAAACCGCAAAGAACATGATACCTTGAACTAACAGAAGGATTGAAAACCAAAATCTACACCAACCAATCAAAATCTGGCACTCGAATGACCTAAACAGAACCAGCTGTAGTCAAACGCACCACATAACTATTAATAAGCGAACACTATTTTTCAAATTACAAAGACAAATTACGATAGAACTGAATCATCCAATATTATTCAGTAAATAATATAGCATAAAGAAGAAAAGACTGGGAACCACACAGGGAGGAGAGGGATGAAAACAACAAGATAGCTGAATCACACCTACTGAAAATTCTTAAGAAATTCAAATAAAGGGAATCTATAAGCCGGTATTGAAACCCTAATAACCCATCCCGGCATACAAACATCAAAATACTCGCAAACATCATACCTAGTCCATAACATAAAACATGCGCTAGGACTCATACTAACACAAGCCTGGGTGGATCCTGAAACCTATAAGCACTGTATAGGCTAAGATTTCCCACCATGAAAAGGACATATAGGTCAAGTCCTATAACCAAGGGCAATTCAGGAACCTCCCCCCCCCCGATATCCCTAACTCCCAGGAGCGGAGTAGACCGATTGGCCAAAATAGCGTATAATCTACTCCACGAGTAGAAAACAACAACAACAACAACAACAACAATAATAATAATAATAATAATAATAATAATAATAATAATAATAATAATAATAATAATAATAATAATGATAATAATAATAATAATAATAATAATAATAATAATAATAATAATAATAATAATAATAAAATAATAATAATAATAATAATAATAATAATAATAATAATAATAATAATAATAATAATAATAATATAATAATCCCCATAGTCGTTCTAATGATAGGGGGATTAAATGAAAAGATTACATTTCATCAAAGCCAACTAATATACTGGAAGCTCTACCAGTATATGTCCGAAGCGGAGAATTGGAGCCGACCAATTCTCAAATATGAAAAGGCAGTGAGATTCAGTTAGCGGGGTCTTGGATCCGACCAAGACCCAAAATAAATATAAAATCCCCATAGTCGTTTTAACGATAGGGGGATTAAATGAAAAGATTAAATAACATCATATACAGCCAACACTCTGGAAGCTCTTCCAGTAAATGTCCGAAGCGGAGAATTGGATCCGACCAATTCTCAAACATGTAAGGCAGGGGGATACAGTCAGCTCCTATTGGATACAACGAAGGAGGGAAGTAACCACAACTAGAACAAGATGACGGATTCAACAGACAAGCAGAGGGATGATGCGGGTCCGGCCCAAATCCGACAACCCCAGGAAGCAATACCATCACTACCATGAGGGTAGAATGAAAAGATTACAAATTTTTATTGCCAATAAAGAAAAGCACAAAATTGCCTTCCAATCAAAAGGGATAGATAGACAGCTCCAGCTAACATCCCAAAAGCCCAACCCAGCACGCACACATACAGACCACACTTCAAAAACAAATCAAGAGACTATGCAGATCTAACCACCTCCCCACTGCTGTCTCAAAACCCCAACCTTGGTACGGACAACGATTAGCGATGAACAGCCCGGGCCGCGCGGCCAACTGTTCAAAACGAAAAACCTACAACCTATGTCTTCACTTTGGCTCTGAAGACCTACGGCCCAAACAAGATTCTTTGGGAAGGCGGTCAAAATTACACAACCATCCAAACCAAAGCGGTGATAAATATATTAAATAGGCGGCATACGCCTAAAGATTGGTAATTTTTGCAAACACTATAAGTATGCCAAGTACGCAAAATTCCAATTACAAACATTCATTCCAAATTCACAACTCAGGCTCATTAGGACAATTGCACAGGTGGCTAACACAACATTGATATAAGGATACCAATAGGAAAAACTGGTATGTATTTGACAAAAATTCCACCCAACTGAAATAAAGTTGGGTGGATAATAACTTGGGGGCATTTTGGGGCGGGGGTCGCGGCCCGAGTGGTAGAATAGTTTGCGGTTTCTGACATGTTCACGATTAGGGTCAAGTTCGGAGTAGAAGCGATACACTATAAGGGTCTTTTTTTTTGAGGTCCCTGATCTCTAGGGGTCAGGAAAAGGCCTAGCACCAAGGCCAAGCGCCCTCTAGGGCGGACCACAGACCACGCCCGGGACTGGACTGTGGCATAGTCCCCAGAGGGACTGCAGTCCATGCCCGGGACTGTAAGCAGTCGTATAAGCCTCACGGCAGCAAGCGACTTAAACGAGAAAGAAAGAAAGAAAGAAAGAAAGAAAGAAAGAAAGAAAGAAAGAAAGAAAGAAAGAAAGAAAGGACGTATTTCTTGGGACTCCCGGCGAAAAGCAGGGGGGAGGGAGGACGGGGTGGGGTGGGGAGCAACGATGTACAAAGGACAGGAACGCAACTCGGAACTGGATTTGGATAATATTATGAGTGATTCTCTTCAGACGGATTAACAATGTAAAAGGCGGTAATGATAACGTAAACTTAAATTAGATATAAGGGATTAAAAGTAAGATTAATCGACTATTGAAAAATCACTCGCCTATAAATTCAATTATCCCATTACTTTCCTAGTTAATATCAAATCCATTGAAAAAAGCAAATACACTCCCACTGTTACAAATAACAACATTAAATGCTTTATTGTTAAAACAGAACAAACTAAACGGCGATATACATAAAATAAATAAATGCTTGTAAAGTGGGATAAACCTTATTTTACCCCCAAAACTATCGTATACCTTATCGAAATAACATTTCTTTGTCTTACTATACAAAATGTGTCTGACATACCAGGATAAATATAGAAGCGCGTTACAAAAACGGAACCTCTCTTGAAATAAGCATATTATATAAAGCCGCAGCTGATTGGCCGAATGTTCGGCGCACACTTTGTCTAATTGGAAAACAATAATGGGCTAGGAAAGGATTGAAATGCAGACACAAACCAGCCAATCAGAATTGAAATCATGAAGGCTTACACAAAAAAACAATAATAATAAATAAATATCAGTAATAGAAAAAAAATAATCTAGCCACAATCTATAACAATAAATAAATCAAATAATAATTGCTACTACTATACAAAAGTTACAATAATCATAACAATAAACTAAGGATTAATTAACAATAGCTTCAATAAAAAGAATGTGATTAGGAAATATTTATTAATAGTTGTAAAAAGTATAGTAATCCTAATCAAGGTCTTCTTTCTTCTTCTTTGTTCTTCCCCGGGGACTCCTGGGGGCGCGTCCTTCCTCTTCAAAGTTTCAAAAGGCCCAGCTTGGGGCCAAGCGCCCACTTAAAGGGACATACGCACAGCCCAGGGTCACAAACAGTCGCAGGAATGCCACCAGGCAATTTGCGACTATAATCCAAAGCCAAAAATGGTATCTATTATTGTGGTTGTCATGGGGCATGGCTGAGCTGGGGCCGGGGTCCTCCATCAAGGTGTCTGCTATTGTGGTTACCGTGTGGGCGGGGCTGGGTGTGGGCTGGGGAGGGGGTTTGGTTTCTGGGTCTGTGGTTAGAGGCGATAGTGTGCGTCAAAATTATGTGAGTAACGGGTCAAAGTTGCTGAAAGACTCAGACCGGGGCCAAGCGCCCTCTTAAAGGGACTGTGGCCTAGCCTGGGGTCATAAGCAGTCGCAGAAGTACCCAATGTAAAACTCGACTATAATTCGATATGCCGATATATATGCCATTCTACGCTCGAGCAGACCCGGGGTTATGATGGCACAATACTCATACCTTGGCAAGGAGTAAGGCCCAGCTTGGGGCCAAGCGCCTTTTTAAAAAGACTGTCGCCTAGCCAGGGCCCCGCAACCAGGTCGCAAAAGTACCCGATACATTACGCGACTATAATCAGAACGAACTAAATTCTTAGGGTTTGAAATAAGAAAACGCAACAAACTTAAGCACATTGCTATATATATATATATATATATATATATATATATATATATATATATATATATATATATATATATATATATATATATATATATATATATATATATATATATATTATATATATATATATATATATATATAGATATATATATATATATATATATATATATATATATATATATATATATATTAGCAACAGACTAAACAACATAAATAACATTTCAACAACAGAAAAAGAAATGCAATAAAAAACCCAAAGATGAACGATGACTAACCAACAAAACCGAATTTATCAAAAGCAATGCCATGTGTAGAAATGCCTATTCCTTTGAGAAGGTATGTTGACGTAATCTGCCATACACCAACAACTTTTATAAAATGTATGAACATAGAAGTATTTCTATATCAAAGATGAGCGATAGTCCTAAAGCTCTTAGTCAGCTCTATATGCTGGGACGGGCCTGTGGAATATCAACAAATAAAGAAGTACAGATTTTCAGGTCAAGTTGCAAGCGTGTGCGTGTTTTGAAAAGTAGCATAACTTCAACAGAAGCTTTTCTCGTGATACTGGTAAAGTGTAAAGCCTGTGCATGTGTCATAAAACTAAAGTCACATTACCTTTATATGGTTTGTAGGCATTTCGATTATAGAAAATGTGACCTATACCAAACCATTATCATAAACAGAAGTAGTATATAGGGGTGTGATAGTTGTTATTTAAATAAATCTCAGTAAATTTTAAAATAATCCTACTGTCCTTTACTTTAGTCTTACTAGAGATCACCTTTGTAGCTGTAGATTCTACCACGGATTCAGTGGTAAGAGCAAGGAATATTGCCGTTGCTGTCGAAGAAGAAGTTCTTTAAGAGAAGGGTTTAGTATTTTATGTTAAAGTATCAAATTGGGTAACACGAATGTTAAATCAGGATTGGTTGGCATTGTGGTCAAAGACAGAGTATAAGTGAGAGTGAATGAGACATCGTTGCCGAGCACGTGATTTTCTGGAGTGTCTACACGTCCTAACAGCACAGTATCTTCTCTCTCTTGATGACAGCAGCTCTCTGTATTGTTACTTTTTTCTTATGTGAACTTCCAAGTCACAGAAGACAGAAAGACACATTAAAAGACAAAGATATAGTAGTACTGGTAATTTGATCATTCTCTCTCAGAGACCGAATACCCCTCCAAAACGTTATACATTATCATTTTTGTCAGCAGCCATTTTTAGCTCAAAATGATGACTTTCATATGACAAGGCTTTTCTAACATATTTCTGACAAAATATATTTTGTCGGGGTAAGGGGTCTCTGCGATATGAACAACTCAATTACCAATACTACAATTACAGCCATATACTTATTAGCCAAAATAATATTTTTATTTGTAGACAAAATTTCATATAAACAAATGAAATATTATATATAATGTCATTCTGTCATTCAATCCGAGCAGCAGGGAAGGTGAACCCTACAAAATTTTTGCTTGTGAAATTGACCTGAAATAAGGGTTCCTACAGAGGCTGAAAAAAAGGTCAATGACCCTAAACCAAAATCTCTAACTTTTATATTACCGTACGGACGGTTATAAACCTCATAATAAATAGTATGAGGTTAGCTCAGTTTTGTTATACTATTATTGACTTTTTTTACCCTGATTTTATTGAACTATTTTTTACGTTAAAAACTCGAGCAAAAATTTTGTAGAGGTTCACCCTCCCTGCTGCTCCTGACTTTGTCACCTGACTTTGTCAGGGCATTAATATCGGGACTTTTAAACAATAGATTTGGGTTATTAAACAGATATACAGTTCATTAACAGATAGTCCTGACTTTGTCAGGGGGAATTAACCAAATATTTTATCCAGACCAATCTAGGATCGTATATATAAATTAATATATAACGTCTTCCCGCGCAGGTCCACAATATTACCATCTTGATTTGTGAGTTTGAAATTCATTCTGGACAATAATGGATTATGTACACGCAGGTAGACTTGATTTATTGGCTCAGATACAATAAGCCAACCTGGCGGTGTTTGAATACTGGATGAATATATTATATATCCCTATTGAGTCTGATTAGATTTAGAGAGGTCAAAATGGTAGCTATTATCAATTATATCGCAAACTAAATTCAGTGCGATGGTGGATGTTATATTAACAATATTAGGTGAGATATGACGACCTTTTCCAAATTGGTTATTATTATATTTCAGAATTACTGGTGGCGGGATTAATTTTTTCCATGAATCGCACATTCTTTTAAAGTGTTCATCAATAAGATCATTGATTTTTTAGCCCCTCAGATTCGAATACGGGGATGATGAATGTTGATAGCTGTTGTGCGTTTATTTTATAATGTTTCATAAACAATCTCGGTGCTGAATAATTATTGAAAAAATTCATAATAGTTTTATGGATAAGATCAAGGTCTGCTGCAACGGCGTTTAAATGATGTATTGTTTCGATTATTTGCATTTTCACACCCTCAGAATAATGTTGAGATATAGAAGAAAATAAATTTTTTAAATTGTTATAAACATTTGCAAATTCAGTTTTTACATCATCTGAGTATATTTTAAATAAATTTTCATTACTGGGTAATCTTTGCCCGTAAATTGTGCATGATATTCCATATTAGGTATTGTAATATATTTTATTCTGAGACCATAATTATAATTTCGTTCGGTCTTTTGATATTCTGGTTGTTTTAAAAATATTCGGTTATCCGTTTTAAACTCTTCGATTTTGGGTTCAGGTGGAACTTGATAATCTGGCGCGACTTCAGGCCATCCTAACACTGATCTAATCGAACTTTGATAAATATCTACAGCATAGTCAGGAGAATTTATTTCAATCACCGACGATAATGTTGGTTCATAAACAGTAATTGCTATTTTAGACTCTTTCCCGGTAAAAGACTTAATTCTGCGCTGGAATTCCACATTAATCTGTTCTAACTGATAACTGCCAGTTGGAATACTAACAACTTGCCAATCGGGAGTTCCATCAGATTTATTTTTATTTGCGAATACTAATGAATTATTTGGTTGTTGTCCACCAAATGGTTTTGATCTAATATTAGGTCAGCTATAAAAAACACAAAACTGAGCTAATGCTATCTCTTTTACTGGAATTGCAGTTGAAGAGTTAACGCTAAATTCAGGATTGGTAGAACTTATCGATATCATAGTAGTTTTTGAAGGAGTTGTATTAGAGACGATCTACTGTAATAACTCTCTCGACTCAGTCGCTGACATTATTGTTATTATTATTGTTTAATTCTCTATTTATTTTGTCAGCAGAATCACTAACAATTTTGAATGCTTCATCGTAGGTTTTAATTATCGTTACGAACTCCTCATGAGATATTTTACCATCGCTGAGATACGTGGAAATATATCCAGATAGTTTAGAGTATGTTGCTGTTGCTGTGTGCAATTTTATCATATACTCGCGCAATTTATCATTCGCACATGTAGCTATCTTTTTAGCAATAATATTAAAAATCCCCGCTATAGTCGTTGAAGTTGAAACAATAATTGTTATAATTGCTGGATCTGTCATTGTTAATGTTGATAATATTAATCCGGATCCAGCAACAATAGCAGAAACTGAATACACAATTATATCAATAACGACCATACGTCTACGATATTTTTTTATTTTTATGGTATAAAGGTCGATGGTAGGTTTTAGTTTGGTCAGGCATTCACATGCTTGATTATATCTATGACGTTGAACGTCGATAGATGACGTAGTTATTTGATCCATTATACTATGATGTTAAGTAGTTAATTGAGTTACAAATTCCAAACACCACCAGTAAGCTTGAGGTAAATTTCTACTCGATGATGCCAGTGTAAACGTTCCTTCAGAATCTTTATCTAACAACACAGATATAGTTTTAAATGAATTCTCAGTCGATGGATTTGTAGTGGATATTCTAAATTCTGCAACGCTAAGTACGGACATCCTATATATACCAGTAATCTCTGTAGTATGTTTGATGGTATTATTTTCTGGAGTTCACGATCCAAACCCATATGCAACTGTATACACAATATTTCTTATCTGATTGTAAGGAATTTTAACCAGATTAGTTTTTTTGAAAAATATCGTTGAGTTTTGTTTTAATATCAATAGGTTTTATATTAACATTTGGTTGACTTCCAAAAAATTTGGTATTAATTCTGTTTATGTTTTCGCGAAAACTTAAAAATGTGTTCAAGTGACTGGTAAATTCATTTTTGAGCGCTATTATTTCATTATTGATTGGAACGTCCTGATCATCGACGTATTTTTTTGTAGCAGCATCAAACTCAGATTCTGGTGTTTTTAAATTACTAATACTATTATTATTATTATTCATGTTGAGAAATGCACGCATTATACCGCCATTGTTTAACACGTATTTTGATTCTTGATCGTCAACATATTATTTTTGTTGTAGCATCATTATCTGTAGTTGGATTTCCAAGATCTGTGATTTTATTTTTGTTCATAATAACGTCTCCACTAAATTCACCGCCAGCTTTTTTAACAAAATCATTAAATAATTTACCGGAATCCTGTATTTTACCCCGATCAATAAAAGTTACGATACTATCATCAACTGCATTATGAATTCGTGTAAGTACGTCTGACAGTTGTACTTTACTCGTCTTTAATCGTCCTTGTTTGTCCTGAAAAATAACCACTTCATTTTGATCCACACTTGCAATATTAAATAAATCATCAATCTCATTTCTAAGTTGATCGAGGGTTGCATATTCAGATAAATCACCTGGTTGCTTAGCTTTACCACGAGCAGATCTTCCGTAAATATATACCATTATATTTACTGATGTCTATTTAAATGTGATATCATGGTATATTCATGCACGACTTTATGAGGTGGTTTTCCTTGCGGTGCCATGGATATATCATCAAGTACACTAAGTACTTCTCGACCACATATTGGTGGATCGGTTAATGTTTGTGTAGGTAACGTTGAATACCAGATTGGTGCAGTATTATTACTGACATAATGAATAAATTCTTTTGGTGGCGCTAATCCATATGAATCAAAATAAATAATTCCACGTGGATCAATTGCATTAGCTACCCAATGGGTACCTGGGCCAGAGTTTTTAGCGAGATTTATAATACTTGTTTCAGTATTGTTTGGTTGTTTTGGTAATTGATCGCGCATGAAAACACCTCTAAAGTTTTTTATTTTTAATTTTTTAACAGCATCGAGTAAATTAAAATTAGACATAGGCGATATCAGTAAATTGTCCCTGGAAGTCTTAGGCCTTTTCCGTACCAGCGGCTATTAATGCTATAATAGCTGCGAGAAGGGGAAATATACCACCAGTTTTAAAAGTATCCTTAATAGCTGCCGCAGAAAGATCAAATTTGACACCTTTATTTGATTTTTTTGCTTTATTAAAAAGTTTTGAATTGACGATCAGTTAACGATAATTTATTTGAACCACTCATGTGCTCCTTTTTTAATGATATTGTTATTCCACAGTTATTATTTGATGCCGATTGCAGTCTTTTGACCTGGCCATGAGTCAGGGTAACATTAACGTGATTATATGACATTTATAATAATGATAAATAATCTAATTACATATTTTCTACTGGAGCATCAACGACTCTCATTCGTCCACCAACACCTTCTATGAGCATTGATTTATCGCTAAGTATAACAGCAATTGCTCTATAATTATCAATAGCTCCTCTTGTTACACTAGCTCGAAAATGTATATCGACTACTGATTGTCTGGTCAAATCTAAATGTTCGAGCGAAAAGTAATAAATAGGATATAAACTTGTAAAATCTAATTGTGATATTTGTAATACAGTATCAACATTTTGATCACGGCCCATGAACGACATAAGACGATGATATGCACGTGCTACATGATTTTGATCAAAATTAAGTAATATATCCTCGGATGGTTCTTGATGTCCATTTATCCTTAACGAAATCTCAGAAACACCGAGTTTATCAAATATCATAATAATACGCATTTGGTCATTTACTCGTGCAGCATTTTGTAATACAATAAATATGTGTCTTGGTGCAGAAACACCTTGCTGAGAGGCTATCTGCCATGTAAATAAACCGTTAATATTACTCTGGATAGCATCTGTAGTCATTGTCAGCCATAATAGCATTGATTTACCGCCTTGACTACCATACCAGCATCACCAGCGGCTCTCCATATTGCATCACCATCTGCAGCCTTTTGTACTAGTACAACTGTATGTTTGGCTCCGAAAATGACTTTTCCGACATTTCTACAAAATCCAAAAATATGTGATAGTGGAATTGCACATGAAAATATTCTTCTATTTCCTTTTAACATCGCTCGACGTGTTGTAAATCCTAAGTTGAAATTTGCATTCATCGATAATACTGCAGGGGTAGTGTTGTCCCCGGTGGCATTTCTCACATTACCAATAGTTACATTTCTATTTTCTGGAGAATCAGTTGGATCTTTTGCAAACATCATTGATAGACCAGCTGATCTTGAATAATCGTCACTGTATCTTGCAAGACCAAGTATGGTTGTAGGTACGACAACATCTTTTTGAATTGATTCAATATTTTTTCCGTCAATCATGTACGTAGCGCTATCAAACAACGCCATAATACCATTATTAACAAAACCAACACTAATTTCGGCTGAATATTCAGTATTATCGGTTTTTAATATTTCACCTTCGACCTCAATAAAAGCTTCTGAGGGCAGAAAATATCTACTTGTATCATGAACCTGAAGTTCAATTCTTTCTCTTTGATTTGGAATTCGTGCTTCATAAGAATAATACTGATAATCTTGTATAGACTCATCTTTGAGAACTGGTGCGTCCATGTCAAACGCGGGGTCACTCATACGCTTGAACATATTTATTATAATTATTATCGTCTAAAATGAAGACCACTTTGGGAAGTGAGACCACGTCGGGAAGTGAGACCACTTCCTGCTATCAGACTAGCGGTTATGTTTTCCCTTTTTCTGATAAAGGTATATCAGCCATAGATGGCATCGCCATTGCTGCTAGTTTTTGATTAGCGGCTTGATTTATTATTTTACTTACACTTGAAGGCATCACTTCAGTACTGGGCAATTTCACCGACTGAGGTCTGGCTTGAGGTTTACGTATTAATTACGCTAGTCTATCTTTAATCGCTGAGAATGCTTTACTGGGAAGGTTACCAGCAACACCTATACCCTTTTCACGAACAACTTCAATAGCTTTCATACCCAACTGCTTTGCAATTGGTATTGCTTTTGGGGCTAGTCTTCTAAACAAACCCTGAACAATATCTCCTAACCCATCTCCGTAGGTTGCAGTAGTAAGGGAAAAGCCTGATTCTAGCTCAACGACTCCTTTCCCACAGGTAAGCTCTGTCATACAGAGGTGATGAATTTTGTTTAGGGAAAAGGCTGATTCTAGCTCAACGAGTCCTATCCCACAGGTAAGCTCTGTCATACAGAGGTGACGAATTTGTTAGAACAGCACATGCGTGGAATACGATTATTCTAAAGACGGCAAATGGGTTTTATAATCAGTCTACCACAAGTTTTTTTTATCAGATAACAGGATGAAAATTAAATTGTGCATTAGAACGTTTCAGTTAACAAGGCAGAAATTAAACTACGCATTAGAATGAAAATGATATTATTTTATACCTCGTGACTAATGATTAATGTTTCAACTGTTGATATTAAAAAATATTTCATTATCACGATTATAGATACTAAATTTTACTTTACCGCTCACGCAGCGACGGGACTCAAACAAATCTTTTATTTCTGGTTTGTTCAGAGGATATTTTTTGTCGATAAAATACACCTTTGACCGATCGAGATCAATTGTGAGTTTAGTATATTTTTGTTGGCTAATGGGGCTGTGAAAGTTTTTAAATTCCGCTAGCAACTTTTGATACAATTGTTCGAGATAATTGAAATACTCGCTATTATCAGATCTGATGAGCGAAAGTTTTAGCTTGTCACGTGATCCACTAAAACATATACCTGATGTTTCATTATTAAATTCAACTGTCAATTGTTTGCTGTCCATCATTAAATATTCGATTTTACTACTGTAGCTATTTGTCATTGTCAAATTTTCAAACATTATTTTATAAGTTTAGATAAAATTTTAGTCACAATGAAAATACTTAAGGGCAAATGTATCTACTCCATTTTCACAATAACGTTTGTCATCAAAATTACACAATCCACGTTTGATAATGACATCTGTTTCAAGCTTATGATGATTAGTTCGAATTGCCATAGCTCTCATAAAACTAACACCGCCATCAAGCGCGTACTTGTAGTCATCAAATTTCATAAACTTTTTAACAAAATTACGAGGCAGACCTTTGGCTTTTTTCGTTATTTTATTATTGTCTAACAATATGGCATACATTTTGCTGCGTAATCCGATAAAGTATTTGATAGCGCTCGAGTTCATTTATCTTTAAACTTACCAATCACCTTTTTATTTGTGTCATCATGAAATTTACTGTCACGTGGGTACTCAGAAAGATCAAACAGATGTCGATTATTGTACATGTCCTGATAGATATCCTCGCATTCGATTTCATATACGAGCGAATCGGTATCAGTAAACAATAATCTACTTGCCGGCCACTGAATTTTAGCAAAATTGTAATGAAAATCGTACATCAACCACTTTGATATCTAACACTGCAGCTCCAACATAGATCGGCTTATTTAGTTTTAGATTTGTTTTTCTTCTTTGTATTGCAACAAGATTTTCATTAAATATTTTCATGCTCACAAAATCATCGTCTGACACAAGTTTGTTTCTGCGATTGACATCATTAACTATTTCAATATTTACGCGTTTCCTAATATTCTCCATCGTCTTACCAAAAACGGAATTGTTCATCAGTTTAAAGAAGTTTTTCTCAAAATCTGTTTTCGCTGCAGCTCTTCTTGAAGTGTTCGAGTTAATATAACCACTCATCCACGGTGACTGATTAAATTTTAGTACACGATGAACTTTTCTCAACACAAGACCAGCATCGACTGCTTGTTTTAAAACTTTGTAATGCAAAACTTAATTTTTCTTATCAAGTAAATTTGGCACCAGTTTCTTGACAATAGAATGTTGTCTTGGTGATGCTAACACTTGTTGTTCTTTTGATAACCAACTATATTCTATGACCATCGATTCCGCACAGAAAGGATAATCGTTATGTAATTTGTGTAGCGAATTTGGATAATCAAGGTCAACTTCAACAAAACAGGAAACATCGTCGGGTATCATTTTTTCCGTCTCCGATAGAAATTGATCAGCCGTGATCCAATGAAATCCATCAATAGGCATTGGTTCTGCCATCGAACCACCGTAAAGATTATTGCAATCTAGATAAACTAAATATTTCGAAGGGAGCTCAGGGTTATACTGTTTCAAATATTTGTTGTTTGCTTCAGCATATTTTTTTGTTATCACACTAATACCGCCTCTGATACCTTTTTCAATAAAATTGAACAATTCAAGATCAGTCAGTAATTCTAACCTTACCTTGCTAAACTTTAGCAGAGCATCCCATGACAACCCAGGGGCAGAATAATACCAGCAAGGATCTAGTCCATAATTATTATAACTCACTTTTCGAAAACTTTCAAAAACATCTGCTAATAATAACACGTCAGTTTTCAAATACAAATCATGATAATCACCAAAAGTCTCACAATCAAATTCTTTCCATTTATCTAGTGCATACTTGTACTCGTCATCAATTTTATTTTCATTTTTAAGTTGCGAGTAAAATTTATCTTTGCCAGGTAAAGATGTTTCATCAAATGTACTCCAATCGTCGAGATATTCGTATGGAAAAACTCCTTTTTTAGCTAGTAGATTAAATTTATCTCCAAAACAATCTCTTAGGTTATCAAATTTACTACAACCTTTCACTAACTCATCTAACGAGGCTGCCATAAACTGCAAGCTGTCAATGAAATGCAATTTACCTAGCGTAACTGACATGTACTTTTCAAAATTATTTGGAATGCATTTGATGACGTTATCGAGTTTTAGACGAGCTTTTACGTCAGGATCACCAAAAGCTTCTACTATAATGTGACTATCATATCCTCGAAAATTGTGAAGAATAACTGGAATAAAATCTGGAGCATGAAATTTTAAATTACACTGATTATGAGCCGCTCCACGGTACTGACCGGTCAAATGGCAATGGTCATGTACTTTTTTATTACTAACGTTGTCAGGGTCAAAAGCTTTTTCACAAATATGACAAATTTCTGCTTGCTCGTGATCAGATTCTTGTTGAGGTGTTAATTTAATCATTGGCGTTACTCTTTTCAAACGACAAGTAATGTTATCAACTTCGTTAATCAACTGCTTGAGAAGCCAGACAGCTGGATTTTTACCACGATATAATTTGATTGGTTTAGATAATCTAGAATCAGTACAACAAACTACCTTGTACGCTACTCCACACGGAACATGATTTTGAACTTTTCTTGTACTAGATTTTTTAGGATCATTTTCTACGCCAAGTACAGGTTGAAGTAAGCATTCGAAATCAGCGTATATGACGAAAGGAATTTTTAGTTTATGATTATGATGGACAAACTGTAACACACTATCTTTTTCAGATGGCATTGTTATTCTTTGTACATCACTACAGTACTGCAAATGATTTTGTAATGTTTCATTGTTTGTACAGCCATGCAAGCAGCGGTAACAAAAAAAATTTTTGTTGTTATTCTTATTGTACTGTCTACCAACTAGTCTGTTAAAGTTTTTGATCCAAACGTAATGATTTTTTTTAAAACAGTAAATTTATAGTCGATTGTGAAGCTTTTTCTGAAATATATCTCGGATATACATCCTCTTTTTCATCTAGTCCGAAAACGTTAATTGAAATATTATTTTGCTTTTCAAATTTTGGTATTTGATTTTCTGCCACTGGAAAGTTAATATCTTTAAAATTTAATCTTGACACGTGACTGATATACTTTTCAACACGAGTAGCGTTTTTTTCTGTTGGAAATAGCGCGGAAAGAATAGCCCATTGGAAACGTTTGTTATCTACGTTTCTGATGTTTATACAACATTTTTTACTTTTTATTTTTGGTGGCAGATCGATATATGAACTACCTCGTAATGTGTCATATTTCATCGTGTGAAACAATATTTCTTTGATCATTTCAAACTTTCAACCCAAACCTAATTCAGTGAATTCCTCTATTTTTTCCAGATTTCTTGGTGTATTTCATCAGATAGTGATAAAAGATCAGTCCCAAGCAAAACACGTCTTGATTTTGCGTTCATATAAGGATCTGCAATTTCTTTGTTAGTTAATTCTTCCGTTATGGCTATCTTTGAAAATATAACATGATATGGCACTAATAATCTAATACTTTTGTGTTTTTCGAGCTCACGTTTTACAGTTGTCTGTAGTAGGTGGTAAAGATTTGTTGCAGTAAAATTTACTAAAACGTTTTGATTATCAAACTGATAGCTATTGTCAAAACCTGTAAAAGCAGTCGCTATTTTATCAGGTTCTCCCATAAAACTTCTCTTGGTTATATCACGCAATTTTAACATTATTATATTATAATATAATCTCTAATTGATAATTTACCTCACACTGCGCATGCGCTAAACAACAATTAGAGATAAAAAATATCACCTATAATATAATGATAGCAAATCTGACAAACGCACGTGAGCAAGAGGTATATTATTTTCACCCAAAATATAACTTTACCTCACACTGCGCATGCGCTAAAAATCAATTAGAGATAAAAAAAATATCACCTATAATATAATGACAGCAAATCTGACAAGCGCATATGAGCAAGAAGCATATCATATTCACACAAAATATAACCTATACGCTGGAAATGCAATAGGTTCGGTTATTAACATTAAAACTGGAATATCTGTTGGTAAATTAACGTCAGCGGGTTATCAGTTTAATGTGAAGGGAGATAATACTGAGAGGATTACAATGCTTAAAAAAGATTTTATTTACACGTTGTTCTGCGATGACATTCCAGAGGGACAGCGTGTATATCATGTGAACGGTGCAGTCACTGATGATAACATTGACAACTTATCTTTACAAGATGAGTTTCAGCCGCATCCGGTCTTTGATTTATACGAGGCTAACGATTGTGGTATTATTAGAAACAGAAAAACTAAAAAAGTTCTTAGTACTATGAACAATATGGAATATATCAGGGTAACTGTTAGAAAAACATCGACAAATCAAGTTCATTATTTTGGTCATCGTTTTGTTTACGAGGTGTTCAACAGATCTATACCCGATGGTCTGGTTATTAATCACATTAATAATGTAAAAACAGACAAACGATTGGAAAATCTAGAGCTAGTGACGCAACAGTAAAATGTGAGAAAAGGAAAAAATAGTAATGGTATTAATTTTAGATGTCCAGCAAAACATGTTGTTTCCAAAAACCTCAATACGAATGAGGAGATGAAATTCAAATCGATTACAGCTGAGGCAAAGCATTATAAGATAAATTCCAGAGCAGAAAAATTTATAGCCGATAGAGTAACAAAATCAGCTTTTTCAAGCGAATACGATGCCAGGATTGTTTTTAGATATGATGATCAATTATATTTGATAGCTCGGTTTTAGTCAAAAATGATGAGCAAATGCTATGATATCATCGCAATCAAATTTTAGTGTCGTTACTGCACTATCATTAATTTTATTTTTTTCTGCTTCTGTTAGCAATATTTTATGAGAATCACCTTGCATTACAATAACGTCAACAGAATATACACTATAACCCAACAAACATTTTCTTACCGCTTCGGCTAGTTCGTTGTAATTTAATATATTAACTTTTTGGTGATATTTTATCTCATTAATCATCTTATAACAATAAATTAGATAAAAATATATTATAATAATGGACTTGATGAAACTACTCGCTGAATTATACGAAGAAGATACTAGTGATGAGGTCATGCATAGTATTACATTTTCCAAAGATTTCATAGACAAATCTATTAGTTATAATGAAGATGATATTTTGTATAACAACGAATCTGATGATGATGGTGAAATAGTCACTGTTGCTGACAGATCAAATTACAGCAGATCAACAACTAAACGATATAATGTCAAGTATCACATTGCAAAAACAATAATGAAATTTAATTTTACCGTTGCCGAACAGCAAATATTTTGGCAGCTAATCAAACCTTTCTTAAACATCAGAATTCCAGGCCGACAAAAAAATATCAAATTCGATTTCATATTTGTCAATATTTTTAATCTAATGACGATCTCTGACGATCGCAGACAATATCTAATATCGTTATGTAAACTAGTAAAATGTAAATTTGTCAAACAAAAGTATGAAGAAATTTATAATAGCATTATATCATAATTTGTTTGGTTGGAATCCAACTGTTAAATTTATCGCTATACCCACGCCATTTGACTAAACTTTTATCTCCTTTTTTTCTAATCACTTTTTCAATGACGAAGACATCCTGCTCAGTTTTCTGTACTTTTTGTTCGTAAAAACTACTTATGATAGGTTCCCCTGCCAGACGCGTATGTTACAGGTATTGTGAAAAGTTCCTTAGCAACTACAAATACTTCTTCGCTCCAGTTCGGAGTAAATCCTTTTTCAAATACCTTTTTTATCAAAGAAATTTTAACTTTATCACCAACCTTAAATTTATGACTGCGACACATGTTTTCATTTGCTAATATTGGATTTTTAATAACATCATTGGGTAACATTTTGATGGTTCGATGTTTCGTGTTATTATATTCACCTACGATTTGAGAAAGGTCATCGATGTACCTGTTGGTGTTTTTAGCTGTCATATTTTTATGTATTTTCTCGTTTGACGTGCGATTAAATCTCTCAACAACAACGCTTTTACCTTCGTTTCCTGCAACATATATTTTTATATTATTTTGTTCTAGAAACTGCTCAAACTTTTTGTTAAAAAACTCGGGTCCAATATCAGTCCAGATTTTATTCGGTTTTCTTTCTGTACTCGTTAATTTTTGTTTTAGCGCATCAGTCATTGAAGTTCCTGTCTTATCAGAAACAAGTACACTGAAAGCATATTTACTAAAAACGTCTATAACATTAAACAAATATCTTTTTGGAGCACCATCAGCGCCAACGTTAAACTGAGCTAGATTGGATACATCCACCCAATCTATTGCCCAGATATCATCTACACCATTAGCGACAACTTTACGTCGTGGAAACTTTTTTTAGGTCTGTGTAGTTCGACTGCAAGATCATCGTATACTTTTTTCCAAGTCCTAATTTATATTTTGCTCCAATTATTCCCTGAACAAATCTTCTATCAAAACGTTCTCGTAGATTTGTTGGCTCCATATCACGTAATTCATCTAACATTACTTTATCACAATCTGATTTTTTAGTTTTCATGATCACGATAACAGATATCATGACGCATTGCTATTGCATCCACTTGATTATAAGGCTCTTGACCTGGCAACGGATTGTCGTTTTCAACTAGATGTTGATCTAGCGGATTGTAAGGTTCTGTATACCGATGACCTGGCAAAGTCAAACCGCCTTTTGGTTTGGCAATTTTCCAATAATTTTATGTATATCTATACCTGACCCTATTATTTCTCTGTTGTTACAACATTGACAGTATGCGACAATTTTATTTTGCTCAAGACACAAATCTCAGTCAGAATCACAGTTGCATATCATTCTATATTTTTAGTCGTCGACTAAAATAATATCAGGATAACCAGATCTCAGCGAATTTTTCGCTGGCGACGTCGCTGGGGAAACTTTCTTTAAAAACATATTTTTTCTTTTTCCACAGACTGCACAAAAACTTTCTAATATTATCTTGTTGTTTTTGTTTTTTCTGTTGTTTCATCAATATTTTCTGTTTTAGTCCTACACTTGAGACAGTATGTTGACATTATTATATTTTCAAGTTTAGATAAAATTAATTGCAATCTCTTCATTAGCGTGAGAAGGTTGCTTGTCAAACTGTAAAATAAATTACAAAAAAATTGAGATTTTTGCTCATCTGTCGGATAAACATTATACAATAATATCCGCAAGCAGACGTTCCAACAGGTTGGAGTTGATTTGACGAATAATATATCGTTTTAAATTTTTTATTCATATACTTTTTTATTATATCGCTTGGAGGAAGTCCAAACGAGTCGAAATAATTATTATTATAAACTGCTACCCAATGTGTGCCGGATCCGTCATTAAAATCTTGTATATTAATAACACACAAACTTACTGCTGATGGTGATTTTATTGATGCGAGTTCATCTTTAGAATAAACTCCGTGAAATCCAGGAACCGCTTTTAACTTATCAATGATATCAAAATTACTCAACGGGGTGGTCGAGTTCCTGGTAATGTTAGACCACGTCCGATTCCTAAAAGATTTGGCAGCAGACTTCCCGCTAGTCCCGCCAAAAGTGGAGCGATTGGAATAATTCCTCCTTGTTTTGTTTGATTGCATTTGCATTTGCATTTGCATTTTGGTGTTGGCGATTTTGTTTTTGTTGTTTTCTTTTTTTGTTGGCGATTTCTTTTTCTTTTGTGGCATTATAATATATCATTTACATAAAATTTACAATTTCTTTTATTCCACTTCCACGAATGATACCATTACCCTCGACTGCTTTCTTCGTTGCGCCAGATATTGCTCCAGACGCTGCTGCTAGTCCTAATGTTCCTAAGACTGGTACAATTTTAGGTATTGTTGTACTAGTTAATACTGATAATGCTCGTTATGTTTACTAACATCAAAATGAAATATAGGATAAAGCGTACGAAATTCCTCTGCTGATATCTGAGTTCCATCTTCAACATCCTGATATTCTTGAATTGCGTCAAGCAGGTACATATACGGTCGAGTAATATTTTTATTAGCGTCATCAGCAAAATTGCATTCCATAGCTCGTTCTGGATATTGCTTTGAATTTAATCTAGCGTGTAGTCGTCTGACATCAGCGTGGTCAAATATTGCATTATTTTGTTATTGATTACCTTGTCGGGCTTGCTGTTGAAATACGACAAATATTTGTCTCGGCAATTGTTCGCTTGATGTTGTTGTGACCCGCCACGTGTAGTTGGTAGTATTTGAAACCGCTGTCTGATATATTTTATGCTGCTTAAAGTAAATTCTGTTCGTATGCTTATCAAGTGTGCTATTTAGTGATTGATGGTGTTATACGTGGCATCCACAAAGCAAGTTTGTTTATGATAAACTGTACATCAGCCCCTCCAGATCTAAACAAGCAATCGTTTTGGTCTGCTCGATCTAAAATAAGCGTATGTTTAACTCCGCGAAATACTTTATCATAATCGCGACAAAAGCCGAAAATCATGCTTAGTGGAAGCATCATTGTAATTTGACGTGATCCTGTTGCAAGTTTTTTCGCCTAGCAAAACCTTCATTATAACGCGGATTTCTCACATCAAGTGTGTTAAGAAGTAAATTTAACATCGCAGTACAGTTTGCATCTGCAGCTGGTGGTGTTATATTTAGATTATTAAAAGCTGCTTTAAAAGAAACTCTTGTGGCGTTTGCATTAGCATCTGCAGCAGGTGCGACAATATCTAGAGCAGCAGCATTAGCAATGAGAAAATTTCTCACAATTACAGCATTTGCATCAGCATCAGCCCCGTGTACTATAGCACCTCTCTTTAAAAATTCCTTTGATTCAGCTATACCCCGTCCAGTATCTTTAAACCACATCATGTTAGTTGCAGTTGATCTTGAGTAATCATCTGAAAACGAAATAATATTTAAAATTATACTTGCAACTTGTAGATGACCTGAAATATCTTTTATAGTTTGATTGGCCAGTTGATATCTAGCACTTTTAAATAAACTCCAGCCGTTATTTATAAGAGCTACTTCTGCTCCAACTGCAATTGCAGCAGGTGGATTGGCTACTGTCATAATCTGACCACGAACTTCTAACATAGCCTTATGTGGCAGTAGAAATACATCTTCGTCTCTGGTGTTAAAGGTTCTGATACCAGCTTTATTTGGTTCGTTAGAATTCTCATCAAGATACTCAACAAACTCAAATTCTGTCACATCATTGTCGATGTCATAAGTTTCTGTTAACTCGAAATAATTTTTAACAGACATTTTATTTTATTAGATTATATAAAATTTTAATGCGGCACTGTTACTTTAGATATTAATTTTTGTATGATCTGCTCGCCCTTTGGTGATAATAATTTTTTTGTTGTTGTTATCATAGCTCGCTGAGCTTCTTTTGTTGGAGCGATTTCTGAGATAGCTTGTTTTATTTCAGATGCAGTGGGTGGATCACCTTTTATTTTATCAGCTATTTTTTGTCCCACCGCAGTCCCAGCGGCAGATGCAGCCCCAGTTGCAAAAGCTTTACCAGCGTCAATAGCAATTGGTGCAACTTTACGTGCTATACCCGGAATATTTTCAATAACTTTAGTAAAAATATTTCCAAAAAATCCTCCTACTATTTTTCTTCGATAAACTTTGTTTCTTTGTTTCATATATATCTGATGCTGTATATAATTTTTACTTTTGCTCGCGTAGATGTAAATAATAAGTTACAACTTCATTATTAACATGTAACTGTTTTCCTGATTGATCTGTCAACTGCATTATTATACTTGATATTTGATCTTCAACGTTTAAAGGATAATATATAATATGTCGTGGAGTTATTTGCATGAGAGAACCTGGCGGAACTTCAGGTAAGAAACTGTCAATCGTTTGACCTTTGCTGCCTTTTGATGTATAAGAGCCAGAAGCAATAGAGCAATTTACTAATATTGTATTTACTTCTGTTATATTTACTGGCAGTTCACTGTCATATATAATAGGCTGATCAAGTGCAGTGTAAGTTTTTTCAGTAAATCCTAACAGTTGTGCAATACTTCTTTCTCTTGGTTCTAGACTGATTACTATATTTTTCAAAGTTATCCTAGCTCGCAATGTCTTATAATTTGCTGCCAATTCAAAATTATCAGCCACACCGCCAGCTTTTGTGATGAGCTCTTTGATTGTCCTGTTTAGATCAGTAATATTATAAGCTCCTTGCGGAATTTTTTGTTGTAGATATTGGAGATGTTGTGATCATAGTAAAATACATTTCATCGTTAACATCAGTTTTCTCGTTAGGTATAGCATTCCAGCAAGTACAAGAAATTAATCCAATTTCATATTGTTTTGTAGGATCTAGTTGGATAGGTGGAATATATATATATATATATATATATATATATATATATATATATATATATATATATATATATATATATATATATAAGGCATTCCAGGAACCAAATCCATTTCAGCGACATCTGGAATCGAACCACATATGTATAGATTTTAGAGTCCAACGATCTACCTCTACACCATGCTGCGTTCGATGAATATAACAGTTTTAATTATTACTATATTATGTAATGGTTTTACAAATATAATTTTATTAAGACAGTTAGCCATTGTTGTGTATGAATCTTACTAAAAAATATAAATAAAATTACAAGCATTTATAAATTTATGTGTATGAATCTTACTAAAATATATAAATAAAATTACAAGCATAAAAATGGGAAATAACCCATACCGGAAATCGATTAACGTGTTTGAATAACCCATATGTGTATACAATGAGAGAGTGTAATCCATTAAATTGAAGTACTGTTTGTGCAGTCTGCAGCTAAAATACATCAGCCAGCTATATGAATTGTATTGAAAATAACGTATATCATGGATCGATAAACACAAGTAAGTCTTGGCTTGTTTATAAAGGTAACTGTTTAAACCTGTCTGCTTCAAGCTATTTAATTCACCAGACCAATGCAGCACGCTTTGCTGTAGATTACGATATCTGTCTTAAGTTACCACACTATGCAAAAACGATTCAATTACGTCTGTATACATAGGTAATATTACGTCATCGAAGGTCAATAGGTATATAAACAACCGGCAAGGGAAATAACCGTATATTTGGTTTCTAAACAGACAGACAAATAAACACTTAGAAAATCTACAGATTTCTGAAAAATTAACAGATTTTAACATAGATAATAATTTATTCTAATTTTTGTTTGCTAGCGTAATAATATTAATATTTTATTTTGTTTTCGGGCCTAATTTCAGATTTTTATAAATAATTCATATGAAGCCTAGAAAATCTACAGATTTCTGAAAGAATATCACTTTTATTGTCTTTAGTTAAGTCAATTTAACACTATTTTTTTAAACAAATATATATATATATATATATATATATATATATATAATGAATAATGAAAACATTAATGATATTATTTCTGATATTAAAAAATTAAAGCATAAAGGAATTAAGATATCTAATAATCTTGACTCTGAAAAAATTATGTATGAGTTTGAATTGTTGCAGCAAAAAAATTTCAAAATAAATTCATATTACCATCTGATTATAGGTTTCTCAAATCCATTTATAATTCTATGTTAGAATCTTTAGCTTTCGTGGATGAAAAACACATAAAGCTATTCATACCTCTTGCACGCTCAATCGAAAAGATCAAAAATGCACTGTCTCACGAATACGAAATTAAAAAACGCACGGATGGCCGAATAATGCAACTGAGAAAGCTTATGCTTTTTGATTCTGCGATAAATGACACTAAAAGTAAAGACGGTAATAGTCAGGAAATATGATTGTAGCTAAGCAGGACCCTTGGCAAGGTTGATAGTCAAATTGTATATAAAAAAATGATATTTTTTTGAGTAAGGGTACACAATTATACATATTCAAATATAATCCTTTGGTCATACTTTATTGAATATGCAGACTTGTATATATGATCAGCCACACGATTTACTGAAGGCACACAAATACCAAAATATCTGGCAGCTGCATACATAGAATTAAAAACTATTTTTTCACCAGTATCTGTGTTGGTAGAAATAACTGTCTTAGGAGTCTTCGGATAAATACCAGTATTTCCAACCTTACAATTTTGGCTTTGTGTAATTGATTCTAAGTTATGTAATTGGTTATTTGGGGGATTTCCATCCAAATTATGTACAACAAGTCCTACTTTAGCAATCCCAAAATAACATTCGAATACAAATTTATGACAACAATACCCTTTTTTTCCACCAATACTAAATATAAAATATAACCAACATTATTAAGATTACCGAGTGGTTTCTTTAGTCTACAATGTCTAATTACACCATCTCTGGATGCCTCGTAATTCGTATATTTTGGATGTCTCACAAATTCTTTTTGTTCCATTTGTATATAATATTTATTTGTTTAAATCATTATTTTTTAAATCTGGTTAGATAATCATTTTCTGTCTTTATAGGAGACTTACCTGTCGATGTATCTTTTTTTGTCATAATTCATAATATCGTTAAAATCCCTATATTTTTTACCCCGGCAATTTTCACCTAATTGCGTTTTTCCTCTAACTCCAATACCACATTGAATACATGGTTTTGGTCCAGTACTTCCATGTCTGATACTCTGCATATGGTAACCGCAGTATTTGTTTACGCATGACTTATTACAATAAAAAATATGTCCAATTTTTAACCAAACACATTTATTTTCTGTTTGAATCATTTTATGTATACTAAATTTTAATTTGAATATTTGTCTTAATTATAATAATGGAAGAATTATCAACAATTGAACCATTTGCTACTAGATTTGATCTTGACAGACTATTAGGATATAAATTTAGTGTTTCGATGAAAGATCTAGCTTCAATAAATGTAGATATAACTAAACGTATCCGTGAGGCCAAGATGGAATTTCGAGAAGATGGTGCTGTGCATGTTTGGTCAACTTTTAGAGTTGAAAAAGTTATTAATGTGATGAACGACAAACGAGCAGAAGTAATTATTAACCACCTTGATAATCAAAAATATCTTATTTTAATAAAATTTATTGTGAATACAGACGATAATATTTGGATAATTCATGACAAGAGAACTCCTATTCATATACAGTCTGGAAATAATAAAATGATATTATTAAGTAACAAATCCAAACCTGGAATACTGACTGGTATTGATAGACCGTATTTTGAACGAGGATATCCAGTTACTGCTGTGGTATATGGATTGTTTTTACTGAATGATAAACCTAATATTGAAGATCTCAAACCGATGAAACTGTCAGAATTAAAAATAAATTGCGTGGCTGAACGCATTACTGAATATTTTACAAATGCAATGCATGGTAATGGCTTAACAGATTTAAGACGTAAAAAATATGTGAATGGGGAGAGACCGTTAAAAATTCGGGTGCATCTATTAAGGATGTTGCTAAGCTAGAAAAGTTATTAAGATGTCCAATAACAGTAAAAACACTAAGAGGAGAGATATTATACAAACCAAAATATATAAGAAATGGAAGCCCTATAACGATTATTGATCATAATGCACATGCATGGACTGATGCAGTAACTGTATTTCCACGAGACAGAATGATTAAATTTTATAATGGTCATATATTTGATTTTATTAAAAATATCAGTAAAAATGATCCTGTATTTATTTGGTTATTTCAGAGTTCGAGAAAGTCTATTTCTCTTGGGTCGTAATAAAGAACTCTGATACATTTGTTTCAGACTTCTTAACCCAGCCAAAATGTCCAAGAGTACCGTGACCGTTTGACTTTCACTATTCACTTTCTTTCCTAGACTTTGTTTCTTCTCTACTGCTTCTTCTTCCTGTCAATTCCTTCTTGTTTCTTCTCGCTGTTGATGTTCAAGGAGAAATGCTTGTTCCGTCTCTTTCTGCTGCTGTAAAAATTGCACCAATTATTCCTTCTGTCTTTGTTTAAAATCCTCGACCTTTGGTAAAGGAGAAAGTAGCAAAGATACTGATACCGGAACAAATTCTTGCGAAGGGATAAAATCTACTAAATCCCAATTGAAATCAATCTCTTTGGGAAGTTGCGCTCTGTTCACTTTAGTAACCGTTGATATGCCATCGCTTTTCGTCTCCACAGCCGATGCACATCAATTCATCATCTTCTTAGCTTCCGCTATGTTTCACAAAACAATGTCGCATAAATTTACTGCGTACAAACGCTAGCGCACCTATATAGGGAAAGCTACGACACAGGTAGCTCGCATCGGATTGGAAGACAGACTACGCGTAGTGACTGAAGATTTTAACGCGTTTTAGGATTGGTGAAAAATTTCAATCAGTTTCGATCCGCTCTTCCACTATAAGATAAAGCGATTCACTTTATTCCCTTCGCCTGTTCTTGTCTCAAAGATGTGGACAGACGTCGAATCCTCTACTTACGTATCATAGATGCGGTTCCGTAGAGACTTACCCATGAATGTGAAAACAACATGGACAATTATTAGGATCACCGGTCCAACCGTTTGGAAAAGTAGATGCAATGTGGAAAGACAAAGTTGTATGAAGAGAGTCCTCATCTACGGACCAGAAGTGAGAAACAGTTTAAGACAAGGTTTGAAGAATTTGAGCAAGATAAGACCTATGTGATGTCCTACATGTTAACGGAATGGCTTTAGCATAACAAACAACGGCTCCTTTCAGGGCCACTTTTTATGCCTCGAAAATATCTGAATTTTCATTTTGCCATATATATATATATATATATATATATATATATATATATATATATATATATATATATATATATATATATATATATATATATATATATGTGTGTGTGTGTGTGTGTGTGTGTGTGTGTTATCTTTGTATTTATCTACGTCTCTGTGTCTGTCTATATTGTATTTATCACACCTAAGAGTAATAGGACTGTGAGTATTTAGGTCAGCCACTTGCTACACTGTTGAACGTGTCCAGTTCCGTGACGTCATGTCACTTTTACCAATCCTCTTGTCGCTATACAGACCCAATGTATGCTAATACAAAATTTCCCTGTACGCTAAAGTGCCCCAGGGTGATCATTTCTTACGGAAAAATCGTGACGCCAAAGTGCCGCGAGGTGATTTTTAATAACTCCCATTGACGCTAAAGTACCTCACAATACTACTAATTATTCGATGCGATCATCAACAATCCATACATTGGTGTCTGATATTGTTAATTCATGGGACGAATGAATTGTTATTGCATATCCCAGAGTCCAGCACGATGGGTTTAACGACAACGCATGTTGTATAGCATCTACTGGAACCTCGACGATATCATTAAGAACGGCCTTTTGTTTTGGCAACACCTCCGGTGTCTACTGCTGAAATACCAGTAAGTATATTTTGTCTGCGTGTATCTGTTGGTCAATAACATAATGGAACTAGTTGATCAGGAAATGTTTCCTTGTGAAGCTCATATAATTTACTCTTAAGTGAATCAAGAACATTTTTCCTGGATGTATCTTAGGGCACCATAAATTCCAGATTATCTGGCATTGGAGTCCTTGAAATTACGGTACGCATTATTTCATGCTGATTTTTGTCAGGTTGTAATCTGATTAACGATTTAGGTTGTCGTAGTTGTTCATCTTGTGACTGATAGTCTTACAGAACTTCTTCATTGTGGCTAACACAGTTAATCAGCGATTCGTGCGATGTTTCACCTGTAAACGACGGAGGCTGTCCATGATAACCACACATGATAATTTAAGTAGATTTTGTTGAAAAACAGTCAAGAAAAATTTATGTTATCTTTCTTTAGATACTGTATAAATCTCATCCCAGATACATTTCTCACCCATTCGTTCAGGTATCTATACATCACGTCGCCATCTAAAGAAACTATAATACGTACATGCTCTGACACCAAGCCAGGTGAGCTGACGTGAACACAATTATGGCGGACTTTTTAAATAATTATTTTGCACGTGTTGTTTTACCGGAACCACCTGGATCATTCAGATAGACCGTGCTATGCATCGAGATTGGATCGTTTACTGACGGTGATGCTGAAATCTGTGATAAATTATCGTTGTGATGATAAACATCGAGTGAATTAAACGTCAGCGGATTCAGAATATTTACATATTTGTTCGTGTTTTAATCGCCACTACCCCCAACTTGCATCGCTGTCATTATCGATAAGTGGCCAAAGAAGATCCATTTTACAACGAATAGTAGAAAAGAATCCGTGGCGACTCTAACAGCATCGTTGGGAAATCTATTAATCATCGAGAATAGGCTTATTGATGAGTAGGCGAGCATTGATGATCTCAAATGAGTAAACTGAGCAGAATTGCCGTCTCAGCACCTAACGATGGTGTCAATAATTATTCTATCTCGTGTTGTTGCTTTTCTCTGTGACATCACTATACCTTTTGCAGCTGTTTCCTTGATGATAAAATCTAATTCTGCTGGAAACATAATCAATCTTATACAATGACGTGATGTCACTAATGTGAATTTGGCAAACAAATTCTACAAATATCTATATCATCTTGTAGTAACCAAACAAGATTGATTTAACTGGATAAATACGCTATGAAAACTCGAATGATTCGATCTCAGCAAATCTAATAAGATCGATATTTGGCAGTGGCCCGTTTATTACACCTCGTGTCATTTCATGTGTTAGATGCCTTAATTGTTCAGAATAACGATGACACTCGCCATGTCCACGAAAGCCGTCAGAAAAGCTGCTACATTATCAAGTGAAATCATGTTAGAGGAATTATATTTTGTGCTCCAAGATGACTATGACCAAACTCAATACAAGATTCTGATACATCGAGAAATTCTTTGGAGTTGGACGCCTTGATCGATTTTGTTGTTGTTGTCGTCGTTGTTGTTGTTGTTGTGTGATGTTAGATATAACAGACGAAATAGTAAAACAATTAACAAAATAAATGATTGTTGTCGCCGTCTGGAACTAGACAGGGGTAAGAGTTATCTAGTTACACCGGACACATTTTCAGTCATGTGTACCACATTTTTAAAAAATCTTAAACAATACAAAATGTGATCTCGATATGAATTAACATATTTTCACATGTTGCCAAGAGGCTCAACTTTTTTTTTTAAAGCCTAACAGAAAGTACAACTCTTACATAATGCACCAATCACAGCTAGTTTTGTCGTTTATTTCTGAATGCACCTTAAGCTCCTTTGTACAATTGGTGAGGTATAATACAGTATTGTCCTATGTCAGAACGGGCTGTGGGATGTGAGACAACTTTGTCACTCTGTATGATATTTGACCTTCCTATAACTTGTTTGTTTGTTTTTCAACATCAAGCTCGCCTCGAGTATCTGTTTGCTTATTCGGCTCTCTACCTTAAATAGGAGGAAAGTGCCAAAATACGAAACTATGCTTGAGATCAGACGCAATTGACTAAGGGAGATGATCCAGTAATAAGTGAAACGTGAAACGATGTAATTAAATTTACATCTAATATTCTATTGATGTTCAAATTTTGTATCATATATCATGTTACCAGTTGTTTTGGTTTTTCACTCTTGACATTTTCATTTCCTTTCTCCTCTGGGACTGAAATGCCTTGCAACAGCAATAGGAGGGGTGGGGGAATAACTGTCTATACTGGTTATAGACCAATTCTCGCCCTGTACCAATTGTTGCCATAATAATAATAACTCACGACCGCACGCAAAGTTTTGGTTCCTATTTAAAAAATAAAAATAGTGATTACAGCTGAAAAGCACGATCAAAAATAAGCATCAGGATAATATTATTAACAGAGTCATTATTGTGATGGCGACAATTGGTACGCGGCGAGAATTGGTCTATAACCAGCACCATAATTTCAGGCCAGACCATTTAATAGTTGAGGTGGTTTTTCTTTCAGAACAGATTTTTCCTATTCTGAACACACTAGAAAAATCGTTCTTGATTTTTAGTAAAATTGTTAAAGTTAAAATCCGGATTGTACAGGATCACACCTTTAGATCTTGTCCAAAATTGTCCACATACTTTAACATTGGTTTTGCCAAATGTACTTCATGGGCTGTATAAATAATGACCTTCCCAAGAAATTTGGATGTGTTAGGATCCAAATAAAGTGAATATACACCATCAAAAATTATGTGTAATCAAAATTTAAAAATGGCACTCATTACCGAAATAATCTTTGTTGAATGCATACATGACTTATGTGTGTGCTGTGTGTGTGTATATATATATATATATATATATATATATATATATATATATATCCACATGCCTAATGTCTTTATTCAGGCTGGTAAAATGAACATAATATGTGTACATCTCATACCTCCATGTTAAAATATAAAAAAATAAAGAAATCCATGAGATTTTGAAAGGTGCAATTTGTATCCATTCAGGACTTGTCATTACCGGCTAAGCGCTCTTAGATGATCATAGACATATAATGATAAAGAAATTTTAAAAAATCTATACAGATCTGTGATCAATATATATCTTCTTGATGTATTAGTGTTTGATAATTTATATTTATATTCAACATTAGTGATTTAGATTCATTTTCTGTTCTTGGCTCCCGCAAGGTCAAGCACTAATGTGAGAAATGATACAGCCATTTTTATTGGCAAGTGTTGTAGGCCATCTTGAGAAATAAATATTTCCAAGTTGTTTAAACAGTCATTTAGTTCTTTTGAACTGGAAGCTGATAACATATTCTGTCTCATTTAACTTAGAGTCAGTGAAACTCACCTAGTTTGTAGTAGGTGAGTCTTGCTATGAAATCCATTTTTTTTCTTTTTAACAGCAACAACAACAAAATTGTAAGGAGAACAGTCTGTGGGGCAGTGAGGCAACAAAATTGCCATATCTGATACCCACATAGACTTATAAAATGTTCTAAATAGACACGAAAACCTCATTGCACCACTTGTGAATTGTTCAAGTCAAGTGTTTGTGTACTTTTGGATATCAGTCCAGTCTTGGAAACCAAATGACAGAGTCCTTTTCTGTTACACTGTTCGTATTACTGATCTGTTATATACACCCTTATTAAAAGTATTGTATTTCATATTGAACAGGTGATCATGGATGCACAATTCACACAGAAATTAGTAAATGAGTTGACCTCATTGGAAGAGGTAGCAGAAGAAATCCTTGCTGATAAACAAGAAATGATTGATTTAGACAAAAGAAGACAGAAGACACGTGAAGCAGTCAGGTAATCTAGGACTTGGGTGTATAAATGCAGTAGCACATGTACATCAATTACACTGAAGAATAATTTGAGCTTGGGGAGGGATTGATAAACAACAATTTTGTGTTATAGCATGATTGATAACCCAGATGATTAATAGAGTAAAGACTGTAATGGGTGACCATTGCTGTGAGTGACTATCTGTCATTTCTGACCACAATATATTGCACTGATCGATTTTATTATGTAAGTGCTTTATTATGAGTGACCGGGTGCTGAATTCGACCAGTGACTATGATGTATTGGAAAAATATGCAATTTAACACCGGTAAGAGTGTCTGCAAAAAATAGAGATCAACACCACTGACCTTTACTTTATCCTTTGTAAACACAAAAACTCAGGATACATGTAGTATGTAAACAAAATGCACATTAATAACATTACAGTTGTACAACCATATAGTGATATAAATACCATTAACAATCATTTAATCCTTTGTAACAATAACTACTTAAATAGTAAAGATTGTTCTAATACAGTATTTAAACAAAAAAAAAAGAAAAAATTTTAGCTAGCTAGTAGTTTTGTGAAATTTACAAGTCAAGCATATGGTGTCATTTGTAAATTGCAGTTAACCAGACTAAAAGTACATGTCACTAACCACCATTGTAGCGCCGAAGTCATC
Source organism: Potamilus streckersoni (assembly GCA_016746295.1). NCBI lineage: Eukaryota > Metazoa > Mollusca > Bivalvia > Unionida > Unionidae > Potamilus > Potamilus streckersoni. Next base: position 192,690 of record JAEAOA010002287.1, on the reverse strand, counting down.
TGAATTGCCTGTAAGATTAACCATTGTTTTATCATAGGGAGTAATGATGGACATATGCAGTCAATTTAGAGGTTTGTATTTTTTCTTGGTGAAAGCCCACACAATGTCAGTAGTCCTAATGTCCCAGTGAGAAATCATTTGAAAGGGCATTGGTGTAGGGTTGAGTACATAGTTTGTCTTTCCAGTGAATTCATAATGCATGGAGGTGAATGAACTCTTAGTCTTTAATACTAGTAAGTGAGAATCATTTCCAGATTCATTCCTTTTATTTATTTCTTTTGTTACTCTGTTTCACAAAGCCACCATCTGTTTGCCCAGGGGCAGATGGTTGCAACTTTTCTTTGTTGAGCTATAGTGCTGGTGATTTAAACTTAATCTCAAAATAAATGTATTGGTACTTGATGAGTTAATTATGTCTTTAGGTTTCATTCATTTGTACATAATATATATTTATTCCACATATCGACAAAACTTGATAAAAACTGAAATACATCTAGTTGTTATTATATGAACACAAAAAACAGTGGCAGAACCTCCAAGGAAAAAACATTCTAACACTGGAAGAAAGAAGTGAAAAAGGGAAAACTGCTTGCAAAATAGAAGCCAGCTTGTAAGTTGGTAAAATGTAAGTTTAGAGATATCAGAGACATTGAGTCCATTAGAAATGGATGGCTAAATTGTGTACAAGCACACTGGAAATATGCCATGGCATGGCAGACAGTGTATGGAGATCTAAATGAGTGAGTATGGGAGTGGTTTTGTGTTGCAAGGAGTACAAACATACCAGTAGGTGGCAAGCTGATTCAGGTTGACACTATCATTAGCATGTAGTGCAAGTGGAGAAAAACTGCCCTTTAATTATCGGCAAATCATTCAACGCAAGATGTTTTAGGTCATTTAATTTAAAATCTTTGGGTGTTGCCTATGAATCTAACAGAAAGTCTTAAATGACATCAGACATATTTTGTAACTGGCTTGTAGCTGTCAACAATAAAATAAAAAGGAAAAATCTGAACATTTTAATTATCATAGACAACTGCAGTGCACACTCAGATGTTAAGTTTAGCAATGTAAAACTGCTTTTTCTGCCCCCAAATACAACATCTAAATTACAGTCCTGTGATGCAGGGATAAATTCAGACTATAAAAATTAATTAAAATAATTAAAAATTAATTATTGGAAGAAACTGCTGCAACACATTCTTTCTAAAATGGATGAGTGCTCTACAGAAACTGAAATTACTAAGATGTGCACTGTTCTGTATGCCATATTATAAATTAAGTCAGTACAGAGTAGGATGCACTGTCCGCATGCACCATCAAAAGGTGGTTTACCAAGTGTGGCTTTTCATTCGGTGTTGAAGCCATAAAGCCAGGGAGTGAAGAGAGTAAACAAGACGTGCATCCATCATTGGAATCTCTTGACAGTGGCATGACATTGAAAGAATGTCGAATTGGACCCTTGTCTAGAAACTGCTAATGTTTTCTCAGGGACCAGACTAGGAAAAGGATATTTTTTCAGAGAGGTAAATCTGGTTCTTCTCCAACTTTGGAGAGAGATAGTGATGAGTCATCTGTCGGTGAAATTCTGCTCCAGGTTGTTTTACATTCTACAGTCATAGAACATTTAGTGGAGAGTAAAGAAAATGCTTTACATGACAATCCCAAATTTTTGTTTATTTGCTCAGAAATGGATCAATATGTTCAGACCAATCAGTAGAGTAAAAAATGTGAAGAAAGAAGTATAATGGATTTCTTAAAGAAAAGTGATTATGTGCATAGAATAAAATATATATGTTATAGCTAACTGCATTTTGGTACATGTGAAACAGCTCTAAAATGTATGGCCATGTGATGTTACCTTATGGAGAGGATACATATTATCTTTGTTTATTTCACAAATCATATACATGTGCTAATATATGTATATATTCATGAGATGTTCAAATATAAATTTGATTCACATTGTTTGATAGATGTACATTGTATATCTTTACCATAAAAAGCTATTTTGAGAGGAATGCCTGCAGTATTTAACAAGATTAATGAACAAAGGATATGAAACAAGTGTATTTTTTTCTTCTTCAACAGTACTATTGACCTTGGAAGCAAGTCTATTTTCACACAGCTGAGAGACCAACCGTCTTGAATGACCACTTTGGTTGGTCTCTCATAACAGGTTTTACTGTATTAAATATCAATAGTAGTCAGACATGTAAAATCTGTTTACAGAAATTCCTTTGATCCAAAGGCCTAGGTCAGTGATACATCAAACAGCTGCCTGAATGCATGTTTTTTCAACCCTGTGATGCAGCATATTTCAATAGGGTTAATTCTGCTTCTTTCAAGTATCTAATAAGAAATATACTTCATAAAAGGATTTGTCCATGCATTGATGCTTTCAGGCATTGATCAGTTGAGTGTCCCCAGTATATGTGCAAATGTCAGAACTTATGTTTGGTAAGACTAATTGCATCATGTAAGTTTTTTAGCAGTATGATGCCTAATTTAATTACAGGGGATTATCAAGGCCTGTTTGAAGTTATGTGGCTTTTTGTACCCATGTCTGTTAACTGTGTCCTTTATTTAGGACACAGTTATTTTAGTTGAAAAGGAAACTTTACAAAATTGCTACAGTCTTTTGTTACTTGTATGCTCATGCAAAATAATAAAGAAAAAGATTGAAGTCAATAAGCTTTGTATATTTTAACAAAACAATTTATTTTCCTAGAATAAAATGTAAAAATTGGAAATAGAACTTATGGTTTGTGAATATAATCCAAAATGTAATCCTAAGATTGAAAAATACATGTACTATCACTAAGCAGTTATAATAAAATCCAAGTTTGAATCCTGATGAAATTCCAATATGGGGGCAATGATGTCAGATAACACCGTTGTACTGGCAATAACAGATCCTCAGTTGAATCACAGTTTGTTTCTCTATAACCCCAGCATAAATTTTTTCTGAATTTCTTTCTCTCAGAATTTTTATTAAAAAAGTACACTTGTTTGGTTTTCTAGAGAATAAATTATTAAATGCCAAAAACAAATGAATCTCAAAAACAATTTGGCTTCAAATATTGAAACCTCTGGAGCCCTCAAGGTTTAAAATACAACTGAATAAATTTAATACCAATTGGCTGTTTAAAGCCTTGATTTTAGGTCACATGGTACTTAACATGATTGGCTGTAATTTACTGATTTGAATATCGCAATAAAACAAAATGCCATTTATCATGTATGCAAAAATCTAAGTTCCAAATTCTTGCATTGAAAATATATAAAATAGAAGGGCTGTTTACAGTCCAGCTAATAGTCAATCATTATCAGTAGATATTTACATAACTGTGCATCTGGGTGAACTAAAAATATCTTGTATATATACATGTCTATCTTTTACTTGTTCACTTGACTTGGTTGTATCTTTTCTTTTGATCTTTTCAACACATTGACATTCAGAAATCAGGGTTCACTGATTTTGGATTTCAAGAACTGCAGGACTTAAAAAACATCATTGTTGGAAGTCCGAACAGAACATTTTTTAAGTCCAAAATTGGCAATATTTCAGCTACTATTTTGAAAACTGCTTTGAATCAGTAATTTAATTGCACATATTACGAAGTGGAAAGAAGTGTTATTTCATAGAAATTTGAAAGTCCGTTTTTATAAGAAAAGAATAAAAAAAGGTTATTTGAAGGAAACTAACTCAAGTAACAGTAAGAAGTAGAGAGGATGTATCTATTTAGGTAGCATGTTTAAGAGAGAGTTTGGGAGAGAAAGTTTATTAATAGGAAAATAAAACAAAAATTTATGTGAACATGATTTATATGTACATCTAAACTTGCATTTTATAAATTATCAATAAATGCAGCAGATGCAAGTAAATTGCTATAATAATTATTGAGTGTGATGTACCAATACACTAGTTTCTAATTCTTAATTGGGTTTCTCTCCCCACTTGGATCATATAATATATACCAATGCCTCCTTTTTACTTTGTGCAAGTTACTTGTTGCTTACGAAAAGTGGAAAAATGGATTTATGGGCATAAGATCAGCTGCATGAGCATTGACATGTACATGATTTCAGTCTTAAACATATCTCACATGCAACACATATTACTGGCTTGGCTATTCATTTTAACGAGAGTCAAGGAATCGTTGCATTAAAATGTGGAGACAACTGCTCATATGCAACTTCTCTTTGTACCTTACTTTGCCTCATCTTTTTAAAATCTTTTGAATTCTTGTAAATTTTTTAATTAGAATGTCAGTAACAATCATTTGAATTCTTGTAGATATTTTAATTAGAATGTCAGTAACAATGTTGATTTTAGTTTTTCCTTTTGATATTTTTCTTGGGCATTTGTAAGTTATATGCCTTTATAATAAACTTGTTTACCATTTGTTGTTAATTGATCAAGAACGGTCAGAATAGTTCCATCCATTGCCTTTATAAGCCTTCTAAGTTACCTATGGCTTCTTTGAGTGACAGAATAGTTCCATCCATTGCCTTTATAAGCCTCGTAAGTTACCTATGGCTTCCTTGAGTGACAGAATGTCTAACACACACATCTTTACAGGTCATTGCAATCAGTGTAAGTCTAAGGGTCAGCCATGTCACCGACTATGTAAAAAATCTTGCCAGTTGTTTCTTGTTGGTTGGTGTTCATGCTTCTCAAGTTATACTGCTGCCATCTTAACCTATCTTTTGCCTAGAAATGGCATCAATCCCGAAAATAGAAACAATCCATGGCTTCCTTTTCCAAAGGACTGATTTCTCTTAAATCCATGTCTTTTTTAAAAAGACATTTGCATAAAATAGACAAAATTTCCAAACCATTTGCCAATAATGCTGTAACAGCTGGAGATTTGAACTTGGCAAGAATTTTAAGACAGTTGATCCATAACATCAAGCAAAAACAAAGTAATGCATGGAAATCTAGAGGCCTTTTATTTTCCCCATGCTCCTAATCCTACAAAAATGCTAGAGCTAAATCCAGAAATTTTGCATTTGTTAATAGTAATGTCTTTAATTGTGTCCGATTTTCTATCCTTCAGTTGCCCATCAATTCTGTCTAATTTCTTCAATATTAGAAATTCTAAGTAAACTAGTTTTCATTTCTACCAATAAATCCATACTTTTCATCCACCATAACTCCTTAGAAATCTGTACTGATAAATCAATACATTTCATCCACAATAACTTTGTTACGAATTTGCACCAATAAATCCTTAGTTTTCATCTGCTATAACTTCGTACAAATTTGCAGTAATAAATTCATACTTTTCATCCACCTTAATTCCATGAAAATTTGCACTGATAAATCCATACCCTTTGTTCACCATAACTCTATACCCTTTGTTCACCATAACTCTATACCCTTTGTTCACCATAACTCTATACAAATTTGTACCATATACCTTGGGTATGAACCAACTGTACAAAAATTGGCTGAACTGTATGAATCAGTTATGCAAGTGGATCAATAAATAAACACTAATAAAACTTTTTGCAAATTCAAGCCATAAATGCTTTTTCTCAGTGAATCTGCCTCAATGGCTTACTTGTAATTCAAACAGTGGCAGTGTTTCTGTATTGCTGACACCTGAAAATTACCATACAAAATGAAAGAAAAAAGGACATTCCAAGGAAAAATACCAATTAAGAAATCATTGGTTCTAAACATGAATTCAATTGCTCAGTATTGAAATCAGAAAGAGATTTTTGCTGAAGCATTAGAAAATAAAAAATATAACAATTTGAACACTGCATGAATGGAAATGTATGCAAAAAATAACAAATATAGCAACTGTAATAAAAGTGACAAATTGTGTGTGTGTGTGTGTGTGTGTTTTAGACTTTTAATGTAGCTTTAACAATTTTTTCAGTCATATCGCTATGATGTCTGCAGTGTGACAGTTTATAGTGACGTTTAGCACTGAGGCATCATGCTGCAGACATGTGGCATGATATCCCACCCAGTCACATTATCCTGACACCAAGCCAACCAGTCCTAACGCTAACCTCTTAATGCTGAGTACCAAGTGAGGTACCATTATTTTAAAGTCTTTGGTATGATTCAACTAGGGATCAAACCCGCGACCTCCCGCATCCGAGGTGGACTCTCTAACCACTAGGCCACCGGAGCAGTTAAAGTGACAAATTAACATTTAATTCAAACTAAAACAAACAAATGCAGATGTAATGTAAGAAAATGGAGCATAGTTAATGATAATTTTACTTCATTGTTTTACCTAGGGGCCAAGATTCTAATGTACTGTCTCTGCACTGAGCACTCAGAAGGGTCCCCCAGTTTAATTTAAGTTTTAAGTAATAAATAATATATTAAATAACCTGTTCTGTCTTTGCAAAGGAATTACATGCCTTTGATATACAACAAATTTTGCAGAATCTTTTCTTGGAACTGTCATTAGAGTCTAATCAGTCACAATAACAAAGCCATTTCATTAAAAAAAATCTCTGGGGTTTTTATATTTAGATATTTAGTATTCAGTTTCTCAGAATTCTTATTTTTACATGGTCTCTTTTACAAGTTGGAGAAGAACATCTCTTACTTTCGATGGAATAAAATGACAAGCTTTGTTGAGCCATGGTACCATCCATTTGAGAAAAGCCAAATAAATGTACAGGATATCCAATTATTTGAATATATTTGAATATTTGGAATCACTATTCCAGTATAGGCTACCTGGCAATACTCCTTATGTGTGATCAACGTCTACCAAACAGTATAAAATTCCCAAAACAAATAAGGAATTATCTTTTAAAAGTTTCCAATACTTTGGAACTTTGCTCTGGAATAGTATTCCAGTTGAGATTAGAAATGCCCACTCTATTTCCTTCTTCCAAACCCAATATATCCAGAGGCTTCAAAGATGCAGCTAAAATAAATAAATTCCTTTGTATGAGGGCCTCAAGGTTTGTTCTTAGCTAATTGTCTTTTACTTACTTTAAAAAACATTATTATTATTATTATTATTATTATTATTATTATTGTTGTTGTTGTTGTTGTTGTTGTTTTTATGACAAAAATAGAAAGGTATTAATTACAAGAGAGTTATGGTTGTGTCTCTAATGAAAAAAAAAGATATTACTTGCTAGAGAGCTATGATTTTCTGTTCAACTATAGTAGATGCCAGATAGAAATATTACCACAGGTGTCATATGTCAACACTCTCATGGACTTAAGTCTTGTCCCACCCCACCACAAGGGCTTTTGCAGACAATTTATTAGTGCCAGTTTACAATAAAATGCTGTCTTGCTAGTTGAAAATAGTCATATAATTATATATTTTTAATAAATGGAAAGTATACTAAACTATATACTCATAGTACAAGTGGGTAATTATTGCTTGTATCTCTTGATTGATTGGGAAGATGCATAGTAAATATATAGAAAATTTACATGCAAAGAGGGCAAAGCCTGTACAAAATTGGGGTGTAGGAACAAAAAGCATAATTTACTTTTTGCTACCAAGAAAGACCTCTTGCACTCTATGTACAGTGAAAGGGAGAGTCACATTTGAGTTTTAGTGTAAGCAGAATATATTTATATAATGCCTACCAATCTTAGGTATAAATGGAATGTATTTACACAATGGTTATCAATCTAGAAATCAAATGATAAAATTTGTATTGTAACTTATTTTACTATTTTTTTTAAAACTATTATTAATCTTGTTAAACAGTTTAAAGGTTTCAATACAGTTGATGCCAAATTCAGGTAAATTATTGGTATGTGTATTTTGTATCGCATCTGATGCCAAATGTTAGGCTAGAAAGACCAGCATTTTAAATCTAGAATTATTTTAAAGTTTACTTTTATTTTTTTTCCTGAATTTTTACAGAGCTCTTCAGAAGGATAAAAAGATACAGAAAACTTGGGTGTGCTTTGGAAACACATTCCTTAAACTTTCAACACAACAGACAAAAAAGCTACTTGAGAAAGGTATGGATTTAAAAAATAAGTTTCCAGTAAAGATTTTAAATAAAGGAAGAATTCCTGATAAGTCTTGTAAATACAGTATGAATTCATGGTAAATCTTTTAAATACAGGATGAATTTCTTGTAAATCTTTTAAATATAGTATGAATTCCTGGTAAATTTTTAAATACAATATGAATTCCTGATAAAATCTTTTAAATACAGGATGAATTCCAGATAAATCTTTTAAAAATACAGTTTGATATCCTAGTAAATATTTTAAATGCTGTATAAATTCCTGGTAAATCTTTTACATACAGTATGAATTCCTGATAAATCTTTTATATGCTGGATGAATTCCTGGTAAATCTTTTAAAAACAGTATGAATTCTTGATAAATCTTTTAAATACAGGGTGAATTCCTGTTAAATTTGTTAAATACAGGATGAATTCCTGATAAATCTTGTAAATGCTGGATGAATTCCTGGTAAATCTTTCAAATAAAGAGTGAATTCCTGGTAAGTTTTTTAAATCCAGGATGAATTCCTGATAAATCTTTTAAATACAATATGAATTCCTGTTAAATCTTTTAAATACTGTATGAATTCCTGGTAAATCTTTTAAATACAGTATGAAATCAAAGTAAATCTTTTTAATACTAGATGAATACCTGGTAAATATTTTAAATGCAGGATGAATTTCTCAAAAAATTTTTAAAAATAAAGTATGAATTACTGATAAATCTTTTAAATACTGGATGAATTCCTGGTAAATCTTTTAAATACAAGATTGAATTCCTGATGATAAATCTTTTAAATTCAGCATGAATTCCTGATAAATTTTTTAAATACAATATGAATTCCTGATAAAATCTTTTAAATACAGGATGAATTCCAGATAAATCTTTTAAAAATACAGTTTGATATCCTAGTAAATATTTTAAATGCTGTATGAATTCCTGGTAAATCTTTTACATACAGTATGAATTCCTGATAAATCTTTTATATGCTGGATGAATTCCTGGTAAATCTTTTAAATACAGTATGAATTCTTGATAAATCTTTTAAATACAGGGTGAATTCCTGTTAAATTTGTTAAATACAGGATGAATTCCTGATAAATCTTGTAAATGCTGGATGAATTCCTGGTAAATCTTTCAAATAAAGAGTGAATTCCTGGTAAGTTTTTTAAATCCAGGATGAATTCCTGATAAATCTTTTAAATACAATATGAATTCCTGTTAAATCTTTTAAATACTGTATGAATTCCTGGTAAATCTTTTAAATACAGTATGAAATCAAAGTAAATCTTTTTAATACTACATGAATACCTGGTAAATATTTTAAATGCAGGATGAATTTCTCAAAAAATTTTTAAAAATAAAGTATGAATTCCTGATAAATCTTTTAAATACTGGATGAATTCCTGGTAAATCTTTTAAATACAAGATTGAATTCCTGATGATAAATCTTTTAAATTCAGCATGAATTCCTGATAAATTTTTTAAATACAGTATGAATTCCTGATAAATCTTTCGAATACTGGATGAATTCCTGGTAAATCTATTAAATACAGTATGAAATCCTGGTAAATCTTTTCAATACAGTATGAAATCCTGGTAAATCTTTTAAATTCAGCATGAATTCCTGATAAATCTTTTAAATACACTATGAATTCCAGATAAATATTTCAAATACTGGATGAATTCCTGGTAAATCTTTTAAATACAGTATGAAATCCTGGTAAATTTTTAAAATTCAGCATGAATTCTTGGTAAAGCTTTCAAATACAGTATGAATTCTTGATAAATCTTTTAAATATATGATTGATTTCCTGATGCTAAATCTTTTAAATACAGTATGAATTCCTGATAAATCTTTCAAATGCAGGATGAATTCCTGGTAAATCTTTTAAACATAGTATGAATTCCTGGTAACTCTTTTAAATACAGAATCCTACAAATTTAAGAATCAGATTTTAAAAGGCAGACTCTTCATGTTTTTCTTGGTGAAATATTTGTATTCATAAATATTGTTCTTTTAATAAGTATATTTATACTTAATGGTTTTTTTTGTAATTTTATCTATATTCAGCCTATAATAGCCAGGCTTCAGCATTCTTATATTGTTTGTGCTCTACAGCATAAGATCTGTTTGACCGAGGAAAAATAAAATTTTGTTTTCTTCATCTTTAGTTTGACAAAAAGATAACACTGCTGCACTTGGAGGATTTTAGAGTATTCAAGTGTTTGTTTCCTAATGCAACAGAGCATAATATGTTGTAAGAATTGTTATAATGCAACAGAGTATAATGTGTTGTAAGAATTGTTATAATGCAACAGAGTATAATGTGTTGTAAGAATTGTTATAATGCAACAGAGTATAATGTGTTGTAATTGTTATAATGCAACAGAGTATGTCATTGAAGAAATGCTATAATGCAGTATAATATGTAAAAAAGTATAATGTGTTGTAAGAATTGCTATCATACAACATAGTAAAACATGTAAGAATTGCTATCATACAACATAGTAAAACATGTAAGAATTGCTATCATACAACAGAGTATAATGTGTTGTAAGAAGTGCTATCATACAACAAGTATAATGTGTTGTAAGAATTGCTATCATACAACATAGTAAAACATGTAAGAATTGCTATCATACAACATAGTAAAACATGTAAGAATTGCTATCATACAACATAGTAAAACATGTAAGAATTGCTATCATACAACATAGTAAAACATGTAAGAATTGCTATCATACAACATAGTAAAACATGTAAGAATTGCTATCATACAACAGAGTATAATGTGTTGTAAGAAGTGCTATCATACAACAAAGTATAATGTGTTGTAAGAATTGCTATCATACAACATAGTAAAACATGTAAGAATTGCTATCATACAACATAGTAAAACATGTAAGAATTGCTATCATAGAACATAGTAAAACATGTAAGAATTGCTATCATACAACAGAGTATAGTGTGTTGTAAGAATTGCTATCATACAACAAAGTATAATGTGTTGTAAGAATTGCTATCATACAACATAGTAAAACATGTAAGAATTGCTATCATACAACATAGTAAAACATGTAAGAATTGCTATCATACAACATAGTAAAACATGTAAGAATTGCTATCATAGAACAGAGTACAGTGTGTTGTAAGAATTGCTATCATACGAGTATAATGTTTTGTAAGAACTGCTATCATACAGCAGAGTATAATGTGTTTTAAAAATTCTTATAATGCATAAAAGTGTTTTAAGAATTGCTTTTGTTAAGTGATAACGGCTCATACTCAGTAACAATGAAAAACTTTATATATTTTAACAAAACAAAATTTTTTCCTTAGACAACAATGTAAAAATTGGTAAATAGGACTTAAAATCTGTGAATATAATCCAAGATGTGATCTCAAGAATGAAAACACAAGTCCTATTACTAAATAGTTCTATAAGAATCCTGGTTCAAGTCCCAATGACGTACAAATATGAAAGACGATGACATCAAATGTGGTCCAATGTATGAATAACAATAATTCCTCACTTGAATCACAGTCTTTGTTTCCGAATAATTCCAGAATAAACTTCCATGAATACCTTTCAGAATTTTTTTTATGGTAGAGTCAACTAATTGAGTTTCTAATATAATCCAAGATGTGATCTTAAGAATGAAAACACAAGTCCTTCTACTAAATAGTTCTATAAGAATCCTGGTTCAAGTCCCAATGACGTACAAATATGAAAGATAATGACATCAAATGTGGTCCAATGTATGAATAACAATAATTCCTCACTTGAATCACAGTCTTTGTTTCCGAATAATTCCAGAATAAACTTCCATGAATACCTTTCAGAATTTTTTATGGTAGAGTCAACTAATTGAGTTTCTGGGTGAATAAATTATTAAATTCAAAAATCAGAAGAAGAATAAAATATTCTGGTAATAAATTAAAAGTAATACACCTTGTTCCTGCAAGGCTTTGAATGACTGTCTGAAAAAATATATGGATTGTGTATTTAGAACCCCAGACTTCATTTCAAGTCTTGTGAAATTGGTCATGTAGTCTCTAACTATGCTAATTTTAACATGTAGGTCAATGTCACTATAAACCAATCACGAAAAGAAAGTATGCCCATGATACTGACAAATCATTTTAACTTCCTGTTGACACTATTACCAGGGTAAGACGAACTAAATGTTAATTCTCATTTATTACATCTTCATCTTGAATAAACAAACATTGAGCTTTTCTTGCTACTAAAAATAGAATATGATTCCGAGAAAAATATTCATTGCAATTAAATACATTGAATCAAAAATGAAATTAAAAGAATTTTAAACCTTACACACAAGCAATTTAATTACATATCCGTAACACTATAATGCATTAAAATGTTTTTGAAATTGCTGTAATGCCTAAAAATTTATTTTAAAAATTGCTATAGTGCATAAAAGTGTTTTAAGAATTGCTATAGAAGTGAAATCCAGAACAGACATCAAAGAGACTTTGGAAGATAGGGGTTGCAGTGCTATTTAATGGATGAATACTCATTGTATAATTGTGTTGGGAATAAGTATCATTAAACTGCTTTATCCAATAATATGATTACATAAGTAATTGAAAAGAGTGAGAAGTAACAAGCTTTATAATAAACAAATAATTTATTTCCTTGAATACAAAATCAAAATGTACAAAGAAAAGGAACTTAGGATATTGCAAATTAAATCCCAGATAATAATAGAATTACAATCACAAGTCCTAATAGTACAATTTCTTAATAAACTTTAGTGTAAATCCAAACTAAATCCAATGTCAAAGTAGTTGATGTACTTGGTATGGTCCATGTCATGTTGATGTAACAGCAGTTTTTGTTGGATCACAGTAATACAATCCAAGAATATATTCATATTTTGAAATTTTCAGTATAAATTCAAGTCTTGATTTCCAAGAATGTTTTTCTTTTTGAAGCGCACATGGTGTTTCTAAAGATGAATCACTTGAATTAAATAATTTGAAATCAATTCCAGTCCAATGAATTACTAGACACAACATAATAAATTGATCCTGCCAAAATCTTAAAGCACAAATAAATAATTTTTACCAGTAGCAAGATTATATAGTCGTAGACCTCACCTGAGGTCACTATTAACATTGTCAAAAGAAACATTACTTAATTAAAAAATAACTTTCTGGAATGTTTATGATGTTTACAAAAAAAATGTTATAATTAGAATTCTGTTATTAAATATCTAATATAAAATACATAGTAAACAACAGACAGACAAGGCATTTCATAGGAAATTTCCAAAGTTCAAAATTCTAATATAAAATACATAGTGAACAACAGGCAGACCTGGCATTTCATAGGAAATTTCCAAAGTTCAAGACTCAGATTGAGGTAATCATGTTTACTACAAAACCAAAAACAATAAATCAGGCCAGGTAGAAAATTAAATTTTCGGACATGGGCAGGTCCAACATGCAGTGTCTTTATATCATTAGCATATAATGTAATATCAAAAAATTAACAAAAATCTAACCAACAATGTAAATTAAATATACATAACACTAATGAAATTGTTATCATTTCAGTGTGAAACTTACCTTTATTTCAAGGTGACCAGTATCTCAAAAATCATGAAAAAATAACTCCAACAGGTTTCAACATATCATGTATATGTGTGCCTTGTTGTGTATATGTAAGACATTGTGTATTATGGCTCTGCTTTTTGTGTATCTGCAAGACATTGTGTATTATGTCTCTGCTTTTTGTGTATCTGTAAGACATTGTGTATTATGTCTCTGCGTTTCGTGAATCTGCAAGACATTGTGTATTATGTCTCTGCTTTTTGTGTATCTGTAAGACATTGAGTATTATGTCTCTGCGTTTTGTGAATCTGCAAGACATTTTGTATTATGTCTCTGCTCTTTGTGCAACAAAACATGATTCCTTATGGTAGCGCTCACCAGTTATTATGTACTTTTGAGAAAGTGATCTATGTAAGGTGAAGTTGTTTGCATTTTAAACATGCATAGTGGCGAGAATGTTGGCATACCTATATTCAGCTTTCATGTAATGTGGCTGAAATTTCTTTGGATAATGTACTTTTGGAAATTTTACATGATCTTTGGAAACTGCTAACTAAAATGACTGCTCCCTTGTGCTCCAAAAATCAACCTGAATTTGTCTAAAGTACACCATTCTTGGCAGCTATTAAAATATGGAAAAAGAATTTTGCCAAACTAGACAATACCAGCTTCTAAAAGTGCAATGAATGAATTACCAAATACATCAAATGTAAAAAAAAGTTATCGGCTCTATTTTTTACAATTTACCTCTGAAGTTCGAGAAGTGAAAATGAGCAAGTAGAGCTAGCACTTTTTTGAAAGGTGCACATCTGGAGTAAGGCCAAGCTAATACAACAAGAATGAAAGTTTGATTGCAGTTTTATTTAGTGTCATTTATGTCCTTTAGACTCTTTTTTTAGTGTCATTCATGTAGTACTTTAGAAATTTTATTGAGTGTTATTTATGTGCTTTTAGACTTATTATTTATTGTCATTTATGTACTTTGGACTTTTTATTTAGTGTCATTTATGTGCTTTTAGACTTATTATTTAGTGTCATTGATGTACTTTAGACATTTCATTTAGTGTCATTGATTTGTTTTAGACTTTACTTAGTGTCATTGATTTGTTTTAGACTTTATTTAGTGTCATTTATGTGTTTTAGACTTTTTTTAGTGTCCTTGATGTGTTTTAGTCTTTATTTAGTGTCATTGATGTGTTTTAGACTTTATTTAGTGTCATTTATGTGTTTTAGACTTTTTTTAGTGTCCTTGATGTGTTTTAGTCTTTATTTAGTGTCATTGATGTGTTTTAGACTTTATTTAGTGTCATTTATGTGTTTTAGACTTTATTTAGTGTCCTTGATGTGTTTTAGACTTTTTTTAGTGTCATTGATGTGTTTTAGACTTTATTTAGTGTCATTTATGTGTTTTAGTCTTTATTTAGTGTCATTGATGTGTTTTAGACTTTATTTAGTGTCAATTATGTGTTTTAGACTTTATTTAGTGTCATTGATGTGTTTTAGACTTTATTTAGTGTCATTGATGTGTTTTAGACTTTATTTAGTGTTTTTGATGTGTTTTAGACTTTATTTAATGTCATTTATGTGTTTTATACTTTATTTAGTGTCATTGATTTGTTTTAGACTTTATTTAGTGTCATTGAAGTGTTTTAGACTTTATTTGGTGTCATTGATGAGTTTTAGACTTTATTTAGTGTCATTGATGTGTTTTAGACTTTATTTAGTGTTATTGATTTGTTTTAGACATTTTTTAGTGTCATTGATGTGTTTTAGACTTTATTTAGCGTCATTGATGTGTTTTAGACTTTATTTAGTGATTGATTTGTTTTAGACTTTTTTAGTGTCATTGATGTGTTATAGACTTTATTTAGTGTCATTGATGTGTTTTAGACTTTATTTAGTGTCATTGACGTGTTTTAGACTTTATTTAGTGTCATTGATGTGTTTTAGACTTTATTTATTGTGATTGATGTGTTTTATACTTTATGTTTAGTGTCATTGATTTGTTTTAGACTTTATTTAGTGTCATTGTTTTGTTTTAGACTTTATTTAGTGTCATTGTTTTGTTTTAGACTTTTTTTAGTGTCTTGATGTATTTTAGACTTTTTGTTTAGTGTTATTGATTTGTTTTAGACTTTATTTAGTGTCATTGTTTTGTTTTAGACTTTTTTTAATGTCATTGATTTGTTTTAGACATGAGGCAAATAGATGATGAGATCGATGAAATCCGACACAACCTGAAGCCCAAAGTCAACAAACTGCGGGATCTGGAGCATCAGGACGACATCAAGGGCTTCAACCTCAGACCCCTAAGCAAAGAAGAATTACAGTCACTAGAATCCTTCATGTAGACTACACAATATTGGTGTCTCCAGTAGCAGGCATTGCACTACAACCACACAACTGGAATACTAATGAATATTCCTACAACCAACCCAGAATAACAATGTCTATCCATATAAGGGCTTCTTTCTCTCAGCAAGATGAACTATCATTGCATAACAAGAATTAATATGAATTATCGTATCCCTGCTTACTCCTGGAGCCAAGGCAATTCAGGAGATAGAGTTCATAGCACTGAAATCCCTAATATGGAATGAGAGGATCAAAGACCACTTTTCATGCAGTGAGATATAACTTACTATAAATATTGTATACATAACAGTATACTGTTTTTCTTTAATACAATTGTACTAAAATATATCCTTGTATGTTTCAGATATTTCAAATCTTTATCAAGATGTCATTCAGCTAATTATACTTCTATCAGAACACAGATTCTGTATTGTTGTGATATCTGTCCATCCATATATCTAGTCAACTGTCAGAACACAAGATTCTGTATTGTTGTGACATCTGTCCATCCATGTCTAGTCATCTGTCAGAATACAGATTCTGTATTGTTGTGATATCTGTCCATCGATATGTCTAGTCATCTATCAGAACAAATTCTGTATTGTTGTTATATCTGTTCATCCATGTCTAGTCATCTGTCAGAACAGATTTTGTATTGTGACATCTGTCCATCCATATGTCTAGTCATCAGTCAGAACACAGATTCTGTATTGTGGTAACATCTGTCCATCCATATGTCTAGTCATCAGTCAGAACACAGATTCTGTATTGTTGTTATATCTGTCCATCCATGTCTAGTCATCTATCAGAACACAGTTTCTGTATTGTTATGACATCTGTCCATCCATGTGTCTAGTCATTTGTCAATTTGCTCTTAAGAAATAAATTATTTTTGGATGATAGAAGCTCAAAGGTCAAGGTCACTGATTGAAAGAACTAAAAGGCCAGTGCCTCCATGTCAAACCCACAATTATATCATTGCTGTAACACACCTGACCTTGATGCCTACAATTATATCATTGCTGTAGCACATCTGACCTTGATGCCTACAATTATATTGCTGTAGAACACCTGACCTTGATGCCAGGGTCATTGCTGTAACACATCTGACCTTGATGCCAGGGTCAAAGGTAGATCCAGCTTGAGGTGGTATAATTTGCCTATGCTTCTTAATGATTCATCCACAGTATGAAGATAATTCATCCACAGTATCATGATGATTTATCCACAGTATAAAGGTTATTCATCAGCAGTATGAAGATAATTTATTCACAGTAAGATGATTTACCCACAGTATGAATATGATTTATCCACAGTATGAAGATGATTCATCCACAGTATAAAGGTTATTCATCAGCTGTATGAAGATAATTCATCCACAGTATGAAGATAATTCATCCACAGTATGAAGATAATTCATCCACAGTAAGATGATTCATCCACAGTATGAAGATAATTTATCCACAGTATGAAGATAATTCATCCACAGTATGAAGATAATTCATCCACAGTATGAAGATAATTCATATACATCTAAAAGCAAATTTTCAGTTATTTTGACTTTGTCTCCTCATTGTTAAATGGGCAATCCAGCTGGTCATAGAATGCATTTTCTTAATTGCATAATAATTAATTCCATGTGTATGAAATTGTGTCAAATTTTTATGCGAATGCCAAATTTTAAGTAAAACACTTCTAAACTCTTGATCACTGCTGTGAGAAAAATGTATCTCACTTTACACAAATTTGGTTTTGAAAAAAAAACATTTCCAAGCAATCTGCACAGATTTGGGCCAAACTTTATGGCTGGATTGCACTTTTGATGATTATAAGGTTATAGGTCATGGTAGAAAGTTATGGTCAATGTGCCTGAAAGAAGAAAAATGGTTTGTGTTCAGTAGACCTGGACTAAACTTTTATGATAGCTTGAACTAAGGAAGAAGCCTATTATGGGGTCAAAGGTTAAGATCACTGGAGCTGAAATTATAATTTGATTATGGACAAAAATTGAAGTTTTGAACAATTTACCTTGACCAAAGTGTTTTGCAGAATAACTTTTGTTTTCTTGAAAAAAGATTTGACCATAGGGGTAAATAAAAACTATAGATTTCAAGAAAAAATGAAGGTAAGTCTAATTAGTGAAAGATGTTTTCTGCAAAGCAAGTTTAGTTCAAGCCTGCAGACATTAATCAATGGTCACTAATATACAGAGTCAGTTATAGGCTGTTTGTGCCTAGTGACAGGACTGTTAGGCACAAACAGCTTGTGTTTAACAGTCCTGTCTGTAGGCACAAACAGCCAGTGTTTAACAGTCCTGTCTGTGGGTACAAACAGCCTGTTTAACAGTCCTTTCTGTAGGCACAAACAGTTTGTTTAACAGTCCTTTCTGTAGGCATGAACAGCCACTGTTTAACAGTCCTGTCTGTAGGCACAAACAGCCTGTATTTAAGTCCTTTCTGTAGGTACAAACAGCTTGTGTTTAACAGTCCTTTATGTAGGCATAAACAGCCTGTGTTTAACAGTTTTTTATATAGGCATAAACAGCCTGTGTTTAACAGTCCTTTCTGTAGGCACAAACAGCCTGTGTTTAACAGTTCTTTCTGTAGGCACAAACAGCCTGTGTTTAACAGTCCTTTCTGTAGGCACAAACAGCCTGTGCTTAACAGTCCTTTCTGTAGGCATAAACAGCCTGTGTTTAACAGTCCTTTCTGTAGGCACAAACAGCCTGTGTTTAGCAGTCCTTTCTGTAGGCACAAACAGCCTGTGTTTAACAGTTCTTTCTGTAGGCACAAACAGCCTGTGCTTAACAGTCCTTTCTGTAGGCATAAACAGCCTGTGCTTAACAGTCCTTTCTGTAGGCATAAACAGCCTGTGTTTAACGGTAGGCACAAACAGCCTGTGTTTAACAGTCCTTTCTGTAGGCACAAACAGCCTGTGTTTAACAGTCCTTTCTGTAGGCACAAACAGCCTGTGTTTAACAGTCCTTTCTGTAGGCACAAACAGCCTGTGTTTAACAGTTCTTTCTTTAGGCACAAACAGCCGGTGTTTAACAGTTTTCTGTAGGTACAAACAGCCTGTGTTTAACAGTCCTGTCTGTAGGCACAAACAGCCTGTGTTTAACAGTCCTTTCTGTAGGCACAAACAGCCGGTGTTTAACAGTCCTTTCTTTAGGCACAAACAGCCTGTGTTTAACAGTCCTTTCTGTAGGCACAAACAGCCTGTGTTTAACAGTCCTTTCTTTAGGCACAAACAGCCTGTGTTTAACAGTCCTTTCTGAAGGCAGAAACAGCTTGTGCTTAACAGTCCTTTTTGTAGGCATAAACACAAATGTCCATGAGGGTCACAATTAGGGGTCATAAACACAAACGTCCATGAGGGTCACAATCAGAGGTCATTTGTTTTTATGACCAATGATCTATACTTACCAAAGTTTATTGATTGCTTGGGTTAAGGAAAAACTGTATTGGCTTTGGATTCCAGTGGTTTGGATCAAAGAGACTGAAAGGATAAAATTGGCTTCCACACAATAACACCATTTGTACACAACATACCCCAACAAAACCTTGTGCATTGCTTAAAGTACACTGAAAAAGTGGACCAGACTTTGTGTGGTTTGTTCATAAAGATTTGGACCAGACTTTGTAGTTTGCTCATAAAGACTTGGACCAGCCTTTGTCTGTAATTTGCTCATAAAGACTTGGACCAGACTTTGTCTGTAAATTTGATCATAAAGACTTGGACCAGACTTTGTCTGTAATGTGCTCATAAAGACTTGGACCAGACTTTGTAGTTTGCTCATAAAGACTTGGACCAGACTTTGTAGTTTGCTCATAAAGACTTGGACCAGACTTTGTCTGTAATTTGCTCATAAAGACTTGGACCAGACTTTGTAAATTTGATCATAAAGACTTGGACCAGACTTTGTCTGTAAATTTGATCATAAAGACTTGGACCAGACTTTGTCTGTAATGTGCTCATAAAGACTTGGACCCGACTTTGTCTGTAGTTTGCTCATAAAGACTTGGACCAGACTTTGTAGTTTGCTCATAAAGACTTGGACCAGACTTTGTCTGTAAATTTGCTCATAAAGACTTGGACCAGACTTTGTCTGTAGTTTGCTCATAAAGACTTGGACCAGACTTTGTAATTTGCTCATAAAGACTTGGACCAGACTTTGTCTGTAATTTGCTCATAAAGACTTGGACCAGACTTTGTAGTTTGCTCATAAAGACTTGGACCAGACTTTGTAGTTTGCTCATAAAGACTTGGACCAGACTTTGTGTGTAGTTTGCTCAAGTAGAACATTTCCAATCCTTATACCACATAATAAGGGTAAATGTTTCAAGAAAATACCATATATAAATAAATGCAATGTTTTTTTACAGAAACTTTGTTTTTTGTTTTGATAATAATGATTTTTTTGTGTGACTTGTATGTTCAATACTAAAGATATCATTCCTTTTAATAACAAGCTGAGACTATGCATGTGTATTGGAATGCTTTATTTATAGTTTTTGCCACAGTCCTAATGGTTAGAGCATGCGCTTCAGATGCGGGAGGTCATGGGTTTGACCTTCAATCGCATCATACCAAAGACTTACAAAAATGGTAATAACAGCTGCCTCGCTTGATGCTCAGCATTAAGAGGTTAATGTTAGGACTGGTGTCAGGATAAAGTGACTGGGTGGGACATCATGCTACATGTCTGCTAGGCATTACTATAAACTGCCACACTGCAGACATTGTAGTGATATGACTGAAAAATTGTTAAAACTACGTTAAAAATCATAATGACATTATGCCACCATGACTGTATTAACTGTAGGTAGAGATTCAGTCCTTTCGGTTTCTTAAATTTCCAGATAATCACTGTTCCTTTCATAGCCAATAATTAATACCTTATAACATAATCTCTAGTATAGTAGTTCAATTGTTCCCCCTGTCTTATAAAACCACTGCCATGAAATATCACCAGTCTTTAGAAGCCACACTGTAAATGCACTGATCACTGAATTATATACTGTTTTGACCTGACACCACCTGCTTTGACAAACCAGCTGGCATAACGGGTGGTCTCTCAAGGCAGTCTACTGTACTTCTGCCCATAGATCAGGGATAGATAATTCAATTCTCCAACTTTAACGAGTGTAATGGTGATGATGCCAATTCATTTTATTTTAGTAAGTTGCAGCTCGATTACTGGCTTTTATGAAAGGAAGGCATCATCATGTCCCTAGAATCTTGGATTTAAAAACCCGAGTTGACTATAGGAGCACCAATGTAAGAACTTGTACAAATTTCATCACCAACTCCTTTATAGAGTTTTATCCTCAACAATTTATTTCTCTTGTTGATGTAATGCACATAATCTTTTTTGTTAATGCTCTAAAGGCCACCATGAATTTGAACTATATTTAAGATAAAAAGTGCATCTCTATTTGATTTAGAGTGTTGTGTGTGTGAAATTTTGATTTTGAATGATGCTTCTAACAATGTTTCAGTCACATTGCTACAATGTATGCAGTATGGCAGTTTATAGTCATGTTCAGCACTGGGACATCATGCCAGACATATAGCATGATGTCCCACCCAGGCACATTATCCTGATATGTCATCCTTCATTGACTTTGGCTAATTCTTGAGCACTTTTCATGCTGGAATCCTCAAAACAGATAACTGTATGTCTCTGTTAATACCTCACTGCTAAATACCAGTGATTGTAACTTGCATTTCACATTTTCTTGACTTGTGACACTAGGAAGAACAAGGATCACCAGAACATCAACCTTTTTCAGTGACTATCAAATTCACTTATTATAAGTAGATCTCATTTTTAATCTGCTTGAGTGTAAATTAGCTACATGGAAGACATTAGAATGTCCTTCAAGCTTACCTGTGAAAACCTAATGCTGATACCTTTTCGAGTGATAGAATTGGTTATGGACAGCACTCCATTTTAATCTCCAGGTTATATTGAAATCTGCCCTTTGAATTATTCATTCTAGATCTTTTATGACTATCAAGATCACATCATATTACTATTGTAGCTAAATTACCCCATTTTTCATTATATATTTCAACTACTTTGGTCATTTCTACACATATTAAATGTACTAGCAGTTGTCCAAAACATGGGTGTTTCACCAAACAATAAAATTCATGTGTCATTTTTTAAAACTCAAGTACTTCTTTAAAGAATAATAAAACAATCTGTCTTTATTTTGGATGTTAAATTAGAAACTCTACCAATCACTGCCACCTGCATATCATAATGTAGATATATATGCTGATTAAATAAAAACATAAACTATAATGTACTTGCATTCAACATTTCTGTTGTTTGCACCAATAAAAAAAGGAATTGTCTATCTGCTTACTGCATTTATTTATGAAAGACATGATACAAAAATGATTGTAGCCTAAAATGATTTTCTTATTATAATGAACCTAATAAATCCCAAGTGTAGTCTTCCTCAATAAAAATGATGAACAAAAGCTTGATAAAATAAATTTTTATAGAAATATTACCTTATAAAATGTTATTCAAAAGGCATACAGAATCAGTCAGAATTCATTGCTGAAAGATAAATTCTAGTTACATCACAATGTAACCAAGCATAGTTCAACTTGTACATGTATTAAAAAAAAAAAGAAAACAAAAATTAATAAGCAAATATGACATCAATGACATGAATAATCATTTCTTAAAAAATTATTTTCAAATTTTCTTCATGGACATGACAATGGGACTCAACATGTGGTCATTGGTAACACTACATGCAGATACCATATTACCATTTCATAATGGGCATGATGACAATGCAACTGAGATAAGGACATTGGTAACACAAGCTGATACCATATATATATATATATATATATATATATATATATATATATATATATATATATATATATATATATATACACACACACACATACACACTGGACATGAAAATATGATTGAACATGTAGACAGTGGTAACACTAAAGGCTGATACCATATTCACTATGAACATCACATGATTTTACATATCAACATTAGTAACACAACATGCTGATGCCATATTTCGATTTCACAATGGACAAAAAGTAATTGGACAGTTTTATGTAAGTGTTTGACAAAAACTATGGTCTGCACACACCTAAACTATGTGTGCATATTATATGAAATACAGTACAGCCTATATAGTTTTGTGTATGCAAAGTACATGCATATCATCCTATGGCTGTACACTATGAATACCTAAAATTTGCAAAATTAAAGACTTGCATCATAGATGTGCACAGTTTAATGTTATGTCACCATCCTAGGAACTAAACAGATCTTAAAGGAGTTTTGCATGGCATTGCTGGTAAAAAAAATTCAAATTTGCACCATTTTTGTTTACATCAACACTGATGTGCTGAGAGAATCAATTTTTACCAACAGACTGTTGGTGGTTTGTTCTAAATTAAAATTACATTTGAAAATAATGAAAAGATCCAAATATACTGTGATGTGTTGTCATGACTGAATCAAGCATAGTGTCTAGAGACGAGTGCTTACATTGCTCTGCACAAAATCCGCATTTAATGAATTTGTTAGAGAGTCACAATCAGCTGATCTTGTTCAGTCCAGTGATACTCTGTACAAAAGGGTTGTGATGAGAATTTGGAAAGAAACAACAAATTATGAGTTTAAATTGAACTTTAACAACTCAATGTTCTGCACCCATATAAATAAAACAGCTGACCAGGTTGCAGTCAGCATACTTCTTGATGTAATCCATCACATGTAACTCTACTCTATCCTGTAAAATGGTAAACAAAAGTGAATACACTGAAATGCAAAAGATCGGATCAGCCCTTTGTATCTACCACTAAGTTTGTATCAGACCTTTCTATCTTCCAGCAAGTCCAATCAAGTTTAAACCTCTTAACAATGTTCTTTCGCCTGTTAATTTTCATACCATCTCTTGCATGCACATGAACACAGAACTACAGCCAAAGTTACTGTTTTCTAATTAATTTCGCAATGTAATAAATCAAAAATGGACTGGCTTGGACACAGATGAATGGTGACCAGTTGACCTGTCATTTTGTAGACTTAGTGATCATCCATAAAGGATGAATGCAAAGATGTGGAAAGGGGGTGGGGATCAAATGCAGACATATGCAGACAACGGAAGGGGGTGTAAAGGACCTTGCAGACATACACAAGCTAGTAATTTTTGTTATGATAATCTGTGCTGAACAGAGGCTTTTTGCCTACTGCATATATCCAGTATATTTTGCAGACATCCTTTATAGGTCATCCCCAAGTATAAATTAATTATTGATTTCAGTTTGTATGATTCGTGCCACAGAACATATATGAACGAGTTGGTATTAATAGGTATGGATCTGCAGTGCCTGGGGAAAGGGGGTAAGCCACATGCTGACAAAAGCAAACAAGGGAAGGGGGATTAAGTAAACAGGTATTATCTGTGGACATCCTTTAAGGATAACCCCTTATGGGCAATCTGAAAATTCTTGACTTCTGGGTGAATTCAGATCAGTACTGTTAAAGATGAATGCTTTATATCTTGCTAATTTTAACCATGTCATGAATAAAACTTTCTTATGATTAAAAGATTTTTGTCCTATGAGTATTAATTATGTAAGCATGTATACATTAAATATGTCTCGATGATCAACTTCCTGAATCCAGGGACTCTTTTACACTGTACCTGAGCATATCAGTTCAAGTAAGATGATCCTGTTACCACTTATTTAGAACCATTACTGACATGTTAAGGGAATGAAATCAATGTTTTATTTAAGCCATATTTGATGTATATGAAGTAATATCTGGATTGTAGGATTTTACCCAGCATGCATTTATTTGATGGAGTGTACAATCAAACATTCTTGGAAGGATCTACTAATACCAAAATGGAAAAGATAAACAATATACTGATGAACATTGATAACACAATAAAAGAACACATTCAGGTAAAGAGAAAAAGAGCAAATACTGATTTATCATTTTGAAAAAAAAAAGAACAGAAAATATCAATGTATAAAAAGTAGGTGAAAGTTGTTTTTAGAAAATCCTAGATATGTTCGTTCAAAATATATAAACAAAATTGAATAATTTACTACTTATTTCAAAAAATTTGATATGATTATTGAATTATATGTTAAATATTCTTCATTTACCTAAATGTTTGAATATCACAAAAATATAAATTATTAAAAAAGAAAAATTTATTTTAGTTATGTTTAGTTATGATATTATATGAAAATATCTTGAATATGAAAAGAATAAAATGGCTGAAAGAGTAGAAGCTGTTATATATGGTGAAATGTGCACGCGATGGGCTGCATCCCCAGATCCACATATGGGGATATAATTAGTGAGGGACAGCATTAGATGTTACCTCTGGAAGGAAACCTATCTGGCCGGCAGATGTAGAAAAAAGTACAAATGCAGTGATATTAGCTGCCCAAATGTGGATATCAAGAAAACAGCATCCTTTTAAAGACTGGGCGACTCAAAGGATGAAAATTAAAACTCCTTTCAAAGACGGAATTCCTGGAAAAGTCTGATTCAGCGGCCTCAATGTTATCCAGAGCTTTCGATAAGACCACCACACCCACCCGAGAAATTAACGGCTGCAGCAGCTATAATGTTGAATACATACAGTTGTAACTTAGTATCTCAAAGTGCCCACAGAAACCATCAACACCTTAAACATTCACAACACACCAGAGCCAACATGAAATTGTGATGACACCAGGAAGCAATTTAATCACAATCCTGTGAACATTGTTTCCAAAAAAGGGCAAATAATATCCTTTGGAAAACAAGCAATAACTGATGCAATATCACAGTTATGTCATGTTTTAGCATGCTGATCTACAGATTATAAGGAACTGCCTTTAAACTCGACTCGTTACATCAGATTTAACAAACACCTGCATGATGCAATATGTGGATGCTATATAATTTGTTTTAATTTTTTTAAAACACTAAGTGATCTTTCCACCATAGAATCCTTAGTTTGTGTAAATGACTCATCCAATTGTTCAATGTATTTCCTTACAGTTCAGAGATTGTTTTTTTCTTACAGCTCAGAAATAATGAGTTTAATGTCCTAAGAACATGAGTGGATGTTGAATTACACATCCAGTAGTCTAATGTTCTACTAACACGAGTGGGTGTTGAATTACACATCCAGTAGTCTAATGTTCTACTAACATGAGTGGGTGTTGAATTACACATCCAGTAGTCTAATGTTCAACAACTGAGCAACCATTTTAGGCTTAATGGAGATTCGCTTAATGCATTTTGACTGGTTAATACATTTTCTGAAATATGTATATTTGAATTTTTTTTTTTAGATTTTAAATGAGACCCCAACTCTCACATTCATAACAAAAATGTTCTAATTTTTGTAAAATTAACTAGGAAAGTTGATATTTATGTCTATGTATCCATACATATATTGAACAATATCGATTCTTGCAAGAGAGCCTCCCCTTTTTACATCACAGATTTATCAGTAGTGGTTTAGGAGTCTGAGAGTTAGAGGGGTCCATGTCCTAGGGATATATTTCTCATTATCTCCTGCATGATGGTAATGAAATTAATCTTACAACAATCTGTACATTAATTCTTAAGAATATATGATTATCATTCATTATGACCGCCATGTCTAAATGCATACATACAATAAAATAACTATGTCCAAGCAGTACAGTTTCATTGAGGACCAACTAGACCATGGAATAATGCAAATGTAAAATTTCACAAAAAAAAACCTCCAAGTACTTTTGGAAGAGTAGCAGTAACAAAATTGTGCTAAGAGGCAGACCATTCCATAAACATTCTTGGCCCATAACCAGTACAGCTAAAAACAAGGATGTACATATAATATCTGGAATGAGACTTTTCACAAAGTACAGATTAAATATTTCTAAATGTTTCTAAATGTTGTTTCTTGATTTGTTCACTGCACATTATGTCACACAATGAGATCCATTGCTTGTATTTTGTATCTTACTTCGACTATGATCCTTGTAAACAGAGTGTTTGTAAACATCATGCCATGAAAAGATGATAAAATCGTTGAAAATCATTTCTTCTGGGCTTATTAACCTTGGCAACTTATTTGTCCATACTTTCAACTGTTTATATTTAATACATCCTCCTAATATCAAATTATAAATTTTGTATGGACATATATCTCTATCAATCTGTCTTTATAAATTTTGTATGAACATATCTTTATCACTCAGTCTTTATAAATTTTGTACGGACATATATATCTATCAATCCATAATCATATACACCTTATGTCAATCTTCTGTGTATAACTGTATGGAGAGAAGAGTAAAATTAGCTTAACTATCTGTAGATGTTTGCCAGAACAAAGATTTTGTCCGATCAATGATTTTAGGTTATTCCGTATTTATGCGGGTTAAAAGTGAAATTAAACTTCAAACTTTGAGGCATTTTATAGTTTTATTCAAAGTTTTAACACTTCTTGGAGGCTCAAGATACAGTTACAAGATTATAGCAAGCAGAATATGATTTAAATAAAAAATAGAATAGAATGACTGAATGTCTTTAATTTGCATAATTTACATTCTTCCTCCAACAATAGGCTAACCTAACGATAAACCATGTGCAAAAAAAAACGTTTTTTGTGGAGTCGGGATAAAATTGTTCATAATTGTTTTTAAATTTTTAAAACAGCTCATGCAGCACTATTCACTGAAAAGGGACCATTTCATACAGCATCATTCATGAAAAGGGACCATTTCATGCAGCACCATTCACTGAAAAGGGACCATTTCATGATGCATCATTTTCACTGAAAAGGGACCATTTTATACAGCATCATTCACTGAAATGGGCCCATTTCATACAGCATCATTCACTGAAAAGGGACCATTTCATACAGCACCATTAACTGAAAAGGGACTATTTCATAATCAACTAAATGAATAAACTGGATTGAAAAAGAGATTGGTAATTTGTGCAAGTTGCAATGGACAAAAATATTAATGTCAATCCAAGAGACAAGAAAACATTAAAAAGTGTTCTTATTGTAAATCAATCTAGAGTCAACAAAGTTGCCCTGAGGAGTTCGATTGAACTGGTTCCCTCGAAGAGGACCCCCAAAACCGTGGCTGTCTGCATTACCAGTTTGGTAATTTTGCCCCCTATTGGATACCTGCCCAACAGAATGGTTCATCTGATTATTAAAATTCCTGGAAGCAGAAAAGGAACTTGATAATTGACCATAATTATGAAATGGTTGTTGATATGTATTTCTGTCCTTACTTAGCATTGGCATATCTGGGGAAGGCCCTGTAAACTGAGGTCTTTCATCCCTACCTAACATGGCCCTATCTGGGGAAGGCCCCATCAACTGAGGTCCAGTGTCCCTACCAAGCATGGACATATTTGGGGAAGGCCATGTAAAATGGGGTCCTGCATTTGATTCGGGATAACTCTGATATGTGCCTTGGTGCATTTGTCTGTTATTATTTAGATCGGGTCCTTGCATTTCAGCCTGAAACCTGTTACCTCCGAAAGGAGGCTGTCCAATGGAAGCTGAAGATTGATTATGGCCTGTAAATAGAGGACCTTGTTGGTTTTGGCTAAAATGATTCCTCTGAGGTTGTATTTCACTTTGAGGTGGAAATCTATGCTCTGTATGATTTGGGTTAGGTCTTAAGTTTCCCATCTTTGGTGTTTGGTCTTGTCCCAACATTCCCATCCTAGGTGAATGGTTTTGTCCAACCTGAGGTAGCCCCAAGTTGTTCCCTATTCTGTGCATCTGACCTCCTGAATGGTTATCTCTAATACTGGAGAAGTCGGTCTGCGGTCCTCTCATTTGAAACTCAGCTGGGCAATTACTTGATAAAAATGGTTGATTGAATCTAGAAGAGAAAGACGGAGATCCACCAAATCGGAAACCTGGATTCCTAATGTCACCTGTCTGTGGCCTCCATTGGTTTTTTCTATTCCGTTGAGCAAAGTGCAGGTGTTGATTTCTGTCTTGATGATGTTGTTCTGGTACATTATGGAAAGGATTGACCTGGGACTCGCCAAAAAGCTCACTGTATCTGTATCCTTTCTTTGGTCCCCCGTCTGTGAATAAATGGATGTCTTTCAAAGTTAAGAGAGCGATCAAATTAACTTAGTCTTAAGATAAGTACCATACAAGTCGAGTCAAACTGCAAACAATACAGATCCTGATCTGCCATAGCATAATGCACATACAGGTCAGGGTCCATACAGTTTGTTTTACTTATTACTCCTAACAAAACAAAATCATGATATCTTGCTGTAAGTGTGTATGTGTGTAACATAAAAGATTAAAAAAAAAAGACGCTCGTCAATCTAACTACGCCAAGTTTCCAAGGGTGTGAATAAAACTCTTTGAAATAAAAGCATTTGCTTGTTTCATGATTGTATAAACAAATGTGCCAAGATAAATGAACAATTTCAATGAAGACTGACAATTAGTCAAATGTCATAGCAATGAGTAGAGCACTCCCCATGATCTACCTGTAGGATTTTTGCACAAGTGCTCATTTAAAATGGGAGAACTCATGATCTACCTGTATTTTTCCACAAGTGTTAATTTCAAATGGGAGAACTCATGATCTACCAGTAGGATTTTTCCACAAAAGCTCATTTCAAATGGGAGAACTCATGATTAACTTATAAAAGATTTTTGCACAAGTGCTCATTTCAAATGGGATAACTCATGTTCCACTTATAAAGGATTTTCACATGAGTGCTCGTTTCAAATGGGAGAACTGATGATCCACATATAATGGATTTTTGCACGAGTGTTTATTTCAGATGAGCTTCTGATTTTTAATGTTGCTTTAACAATTTTTCAGTCATAATATCCCTACTATGTCTGCAGTGTGGCAGTTTATAGCGATGTCTAGCACTGGGGCATCATGCCGCAGACATGAGGCATGATGTCCCACCTAGTTATATTATCCTGACACCAGGCCGACCAGTCCTAACACTAACCTCTTCATGCTGAGCATCAAGTGAGGCAGCTGTTAGTACCATTTTTGTAAGTCTTTGGTATGACTCAACTGGGGATCGAACCCACAACCTCCTACATTCCAGGCAGACGCTCTAACCACTAGGCCACCGGAGTGGTTCATTTCAGATGGAAATACTCTTTACCTAACTGACAAAGGTGTTTTGTGCTCATTTAAAACAGAGATACTCATGATCCACTTATAAAGGATTTGTGCAAGAGTACTTATTTATGCAAGAGTACTTTTTTCAAAAGGGAGTACTCGTTAAAAATGACTTTTGCATGAGTGCATTTTCCTCTTTCAACAAATTTAAATTCCAAAGAAACCACGAAAGAGTATGAGACATTTCTTTAAACCACTAAATGAACGACTAAACAATGAACAATTACTGCTTGCACAATTAACTTCCAGTACATTGTGTCATGGTGTTTTGCGAATCCTTCCCTATTCAAATTACATCCATGAAACAGGAACAAATATTCCAATTTGTTTTAAATGGAAAAAAAATAATGTAAAATTTACCCCCAAAAATAAAGTCAGTATGCATTAAAAAAAAAAATCAGATTTCTGACAAAAAACAGAAAATTTCCATCTCTGTTTCATCAATTTACCATTTTTAAATAACTGTTGCCAGGGGGTCTCTAACACCACCTTCCACAAATTTTATTTAAATTTTTTTCAAAGAACCATTTTTCTTCTTTCAGTCACAATCACCTTTGACCATTTAATCACAATTTCACTAGGTTTTTTCACAAAGTTTGGTTCCTGCATGCATGGCAGAATGGTTGTGTTGAAAACATTTTTCTTATTTAAATTACAGTGATGTTAAACTTTAGACCCCAAAACTGGTTTGCATTTTACTTTCCCCATGTGTTATTGTAAGCCATTAAAAAAGTATGGAATGGTCTTTGATGCAGAACTAATATTATGCAGAATTTTTTATCTTTTAGTCAGTGACCTTGACTTTTGATCTTGTGAACCACAATCAAAAAATATTTTCCTTTTGTTAGCCATTGACAAAGTTTTGCCTAGGTCCATTATGTATAACTAATGTTACTGTGTTAAAAACCATTTTTCTTCTTTCTGTTAGTGCACTTGACCTTTTACCATTAGAATCTGAAATTGATTCACTTCTTCCTTACCTTGTGTGCAAGTCATCCAAAATAGTTTAGCAATAGTAGACAAAAATTTCCTTGTAAGTATTGATAATACTTACCCAATCATAATATGTTAGAACTACTACTACAACCTTGTAAATCCAGTCCTACTTTTAGCTAAAGAGAGCTGAAGTTCTTGGTTGGGCAGAGTGATCTCCCATTAAGCATAAGAATTGACGCGAGCGAGTCCAAGAACCTTGTTCACAAGGCATGCTCTCTATGAATGTAACTGCAGGGAGGCTGGGACAGTGTATGTGTATTATGATTGGATAAGTCATCTTGAAGAAACATTTTCCTTGGAAAAATGGGTTTCTTCTTCAAATTATCCAATCATAATGCATGAGGAGAATAGATAAGAGATGGAGGGAGGTAAATCCCCTTAACCCAAAGATAGTATCTCCAGTCCCCTAAAGTTTGTGAGACAGCTTCTAAGTAACTCAAATGGAGGGGATGCCATCTGTCCCACAAATCCAGACATGGAGCCATGTCTTAAGAATATGTTAATTGACTTGAAGGGGAGACTAGTTGATCTGCAGGTAGAGATTCAACCAGATCAAATTATACCCTTTGGGATAACAGAAATAAAAGCTAGAGAATGTGGATTCCATTCTTATCCTAAGTTTGTTAGTGAACGCTGGCAACTGCCCTAACTTCATGGGAATAAATGTGTGACAAGTTCATTTATATGTGGTTATTTCACTATGGCTAAGTAAATAACCCATTTTGTACAGGATCCCATTTTGTACAGGATGAGTTTGTGTTGATATATCCTCCTATCCTGTTTAAAAAGGTAAAAAGAGGCATGATCTCCCTCGATGCCAAAGTTCTGTTTTATTGAAGTACCACTTCAAAACGGGTCTTGTAGGTGACCTTTAGCTGATTAAGGAAGCAAAGAAAGATGATGCTGTCACAAGTAAGATTGAACCCGACTTGTCATAACTGCATGTATTTTGAATCTGCTGATAACAACATGTATTGCACTAATTCAGCTTGCAGTCACAAATGCGATGTGGAAACAGGTCTGGTATGAAAGGTATGACAAAGATGCCAATGAAATTAGTTCATAAGGCGTCTTGTTCAGTAATGACTGAAAATTGTTAAAGCCATGTTAAAAATCTAAATCACATATAAACATACATGAAAATGTTGCCTGTGTATTAAACTCCATACTTCCTGAAGGCCAATCACAGTTATGTCCTGGAAGCGTGTGAACTGGGATATAAAGGTATCCACACTGATGGCAAAGTTTCACTCTTGAATGGCATTCCAAAATGCTCCGTGTTTACATTGAGAACCAAGGGGTGAATTGATTGAGGGTATTTAGGCTGACAACTAGAGTGCTGCCTTTGGGAAAAATCTTAAAACCCTGGAGACACATTGGAATGAACCCCTCTTGATGCTTTATCCGTTTTGTCGGCATCAATGTTTGGAGTTTCAATAGGATGGTTTTCAGAGGTTTGTGTCCTTTAATTGGTTTCCCATACTATCCCTGTATCAACATCATGTTTGCAGGGAAATTGGTGTCATTGGTGGCTTGTTTGCAGTCTTCTTCAATCTGGCTGTTAAAAAGATGGTTAGAGTCTGTGCTCTTAGCTTGGCTGTATGATGGCACTAAGGAAAGTGCAGGCAGAGAGCAGAGTTGCATTCAGCCAATTGTAAATATGAAGAAGCTATGTTGGAAGATAGCCACAGATGTCCAACATCCAACTTGTACAGGAGGTCTGTGGGCCTGTTTTTCTTACATTACCTCATAGTGGATATTATTGCTTCTACTTTGTACCTATCTAAAACAGTCTATAACATAGACACTATAGATTTCTGTAATGTTTCAGACATGTACAGGTAAGCATTCTATCCATGATTTACTCAGGCATGTCTTGCTCATGCATGTTTCTACTGTTGACACACAGGTTATGTTGATCTGCATGACAATTCCATCACATTTAAAGAGCACTTAGTCCCTCACACAGGTAGTCTACGTGACTTCATAATACAGATTCTGGAAGGGCTGGAATTGGGAGGTGGTAATAGTTCTTGTAAGGTATAATGATTGGGTAATGTATTTAAAAAATAAAGTGATGAATTAACATTATTCTGCAAAAACAAAATTGGCAACAAATAGACTGACAACATCAAACAATTATAATGCACAAGGAGTGAACCGCATAATGCCTTGATACACTTATAGCAAACCTTGAATGCCAAGGCAGATATTTTAAGTTCCCATATCAATTCCCATATCAATCATTAGATCAATACACGATGGATCTCAAAACTTGTGCAGCATTGGTAAAGGTCTAAGTTAAACATGGATTACAACCCAAATTTAAACAAAAATGATGAAAATATGATTTTATCATAGTCATCCTAACAGCTCAATGCTTACTTTGAAAACAAAGGCATCAATTAAATGTTATGAAATGCATAAATGTACAAGGCACAAACATAATCAACACTACAAACCCTTCACATTATATAATAGAGATGTAAAAAATAAGCCTTAGTCAACAAATTCAGAGTGCATGAATATCCAACATGATACCTGGTACAAAATATTGATAACAAAAAAATGTCTGTACACATTTGACATCAGGTTTGTCATTTTACCTTTGCAAGGAAATAAATGCTCTGTGCCGTTCTGATGAGCATATATTAATTGTCTTAAGATTTATTATTGCATACTTTATTGCATTAAACATTAATATTATATACTTTATCGTGTTAAAAAGTAATATTACACATGTTACTGAATAATGAACATGTTCCTTCTCCTCAATAAATTTAGGTACCTTACCTCTTGGTGGCCACTCCTGACATTGAGCAAACTCTATGGAATCTGGATCTGCCTTCACAGTAGTGTTTCTGGAAAGAGAACAAATCAGTGCTAATTTATATTTCACAATACTCCCCCACCACTTGGTTTTAAGTTTTAAAGGTACCCCAATGAAAGACTATTTCACACTTTCCTCTAAAAAAAAAACATAGAAGACTGGTAGACGCTTAAGAATATTTAACTAGCTTGAGGTTCTCTGAATGTTCGTAATGTCTGAATGGAATAGCTATTGGTAAAATGACCTTAATGTGAAGTGAACATTTTAATGGAACAGCTCTTAGTTGTTGATGTTGTAGGGCTAAATGCCATTTTTCAGCACAAGGTAGGCTATATATACACATGGCAGCCAGTATATATGGTGGAGGAAGAACTCTGGAAACCCCTCGGAAAAAAATACCAACCCACAAAAACCTACTGGCAAGCTTTCTCACATACGCACATTGGCTGAACTCAAGACTAAAACCCATGCAAGCACAGGTGAGATGGCAATGATCCATAATGTTGATTCCATCTAGACCACTCAGCCACTTGAGGCCCTCAGAACAGGCCTTAGGAAATGACCTTAATGAGGTGTACATTCTAATGGAACAGCCCTTTTGCTTAACTTCACATTACAGAAAGCAAAAGTACATTTTTACCTGTACTATATAAATTCCTTGAAAGAAGGAATTTCAAACACCATTCAATTAATGCCCTTTAGTGAGGATTTCTTTTAAATCCCTTTCCACTAATGCTTGGTTCCCTTTACTGAGGATTTCTGTTAAAACCCCATTCCACTAATGTCCACTGCCCTAATTCACTAGTGCCCACTTCCTTTTACTGAAGATTCTGTTAAAACCCTATTCCGCTAATGTCCAGTGCCATTCATTGAGGATTTCTCCACTAATTCCCACTTCCCTTTACTGATGATTTCTCAGTTAAATCCACTCCACTAATACCCACTTTCCCTTAACAATGATTTTTTTTTTGTTAAAACCCCATTCCACTTCCATTAAATTATGATTTCTCTGTTAAATCGCCACTCCACTAACTCTATATACTTCCAATTACTGATACTAGAAATAAGTCAATAGGACCTGAATGTTCCTGTCTGTGACTAGGATAAATACTTTTATTTCCCAATACTTTATGTTTTATTTATACTATAAATATGTCCACTGGACATGAATACTACTGCCTGTGACAAGGATAAATACTTTTATTTCCCAATACTTTATGTTTTAGTTATACTATAAATATGTCCAATGGACATGAATACTACTGCCTGTGACAAGGATAAATGCTTCTATTTCCCAGTAATTTCTATTGACATTTCAATGTATATGTGTCAATGGGATATGAATGTTCCTACCTGTGACAGTGTCAATGGGATATGAATGTTCCTGTGACAATGAACAATATCTCTATTTCACATTAATTTCTGTTGAAATTTTACAATAATTGTATCCATAGGACACAAATGATCCTGCCTGTGACAATGTCAAATACATGTATTTACCAATATTTTCTTATTACTTTTTACTATAAATTATTTTTAGACAATGAATGTTCCTGCCTGTGACATGACACTACTTATATTTTCCTGATATTTTCACTGCTCAAGTTTTATAAGTTCCTGCCTGTGTCAGGTATAGTCATAAACTTACATTTGTCATCTATGTATGACAAACAGGAATAAAAGCGGTTTTGGGTAAAGCATCTTTTTCTCATTATAATAGGTTTCCCTCAATTTTCTTAAACATGGCACAAATATTGAAGCAATTGTGAAATTAATTAGTCTAATCAAAGCCTAACAACCATAATATACAGCAACCTTTTCATTATGCATTTAAGGCATCTTATATTCCTTTTCATGTATGTGTGTGATTTGGATTTTTAAGGTAGATTTAAAAAAATGTTCAGTCATATTGCCACAGTGTCAGCAGTGTGACAGTTTATAGCAATGTTAAACACTGGGGCATCTTGCCACAGACATATATTCATGTCCCACTTATCAAAGTTAAATTATCCTGACACCAACCTGACCAGTCCAAACACTAACCTGAGACCTGAGCACCATTTACCATTTTAAGTTTCTGATATGACTGCTGGGATTTGAACCCATGACAGCCTGCATCTGAGGCAGAGGTTATAACCACTAAGGCCACCAAAGAGGTCTTCTTTTCCATAAGTTTACTACCTGCATCATGACCAGGAATGGAGTTTAATAACCATATGTGCCAACATTCTAGACAGTGATTGTACGGCTTCAGTTTTATTTTGGGAAACTGGTTTAAAAGTTGGATTACTGTTCCTGACCATGGCAAGTCACGTTAGTACTGATGCATTAAAGTGCATAGAATTAGCAATAATACATGTTAAATGCTGGTTGTAGAAGTCATGTTTGCTTGCGCTGATGCATTCAAGTGCATAGAATTGGCAATAAAACCTGTCAATTACTAGATGATGCAAACACTTCTCCAAATCAGAATGTCCACCCACTCTTTTTGTAATTGATACTTATTTTAGGAACATCATACTTTCATCTGACATGATGTAACCTTGCAGATTTGTACTATTGAACTATAATGTATGTTAAACTGACTCATAAGTACCACACATAAACACAAAGATGTTCAAATTAGCTGCTGTGGTGGACAGATTAGAGGTCAACTTGACACAACATTCATTTAAACATCTTCTGGTGAAAACCCCACTCTCTGGGCACAGTGATGAAAAGATTTTCAAAACTGTCAACATGGTAGCCATATTGTATTTAAGACAGGATGATGTAAGTCTTATAAGAAGTACTTATGTAAAATTCCCATATGACCATTCATTTTAAAGACAAGAAAACATTTTCAAGATGGTCACCACATGGCCAAATCAAAGGTCAGTTTGTATCAATGTCATTTAGGCCATGAGTAACTTTTTTTTTGTCAAATGACTTTCCATCAGAGAGAAGTAGCATTTTCAAGATGGTTGCCATTGTAACCATAATGATGTCAGATTGGTAGTTTTAATTTAGGAGTAACATGACATCAAGTCTTTTGGCAAAAACTCTGCAGTGATATGACTTTCCATTTTTATGAAGAAACAATATTATTCTCAAGATGGTGGCCATGAATATAATACTGGTACAATTTCAATTTAGGACCATTTTGATGTTTTAAGAAATCTTGCTTTTGGTTAAAACAAAAGGTTATGACCAGTCATTTAGAAAATAAAACAAAAAAAAAAATTCAAAACTGCCAATGTTATGGCCTTTTTATTTATTTTATTAAGTTGGTTTTTTTTACTGTTTTTTTTCTAATCCATTTGTGAAATCAATGGAGAAACATTTTTGCTGTAGCATACACAGTGACTAGAATAAATTAAATAGGATGACTTTTAGCACCATATTCCTACACAATGGTTCTGTACCTCATATTATTGTTATCAAAGAATATGCGAGCAAAGATTAAAAATTAGAAAACCAATCTGTTCTGTCTTAAGCCAGACAGCTGCTATAAATAGAAACAGAGGTTTTCTTGGAAATAGGTCAGCTGCTATAAATAGAACACTGAGGAAAGTCACCGCTAGTCTACAGACAAGTGTTCTTTAATGTTTTATTTACACAGAAGCCGTCTTTTCTGGAATACGTTCTGTGCGATTAGTGGGTTTCTTATAAAAATGAAAAATCAAAATTAATAATTTTTTTTAATTGTGGGATATACCAAAAAAGTGTATTCCAAATACATTTACACGAAGGCATAATTTAGTGTAAAAAAAGTTATGTACTGATTATGCCAAAAGAATAATGGTTGGCATGCATGTTACAAATTAGCAAACCAGTCTGTTCACTCCTAACCAAGCCATACAGCTGCTTTAAATAGAAACGTAGGATAAGTAGAATCCAGCATATTCTTGGAAATATGGCAGCTACTATAAATAGAACATAGCACTGTTAGGAAAGCGCATGGCAGTCTACAGACAAGCATATTTTTATCTTGCAGTTAGGAAGAAGCCATCTTTTCTAGAATGCAGTCTGCAGGTTTATTGGGATGTTAATAAACAAACAACAAATTATTAAGGGAGGGCGGCAGGGGGCGGGTTATACCGAAAAAGTGTAATCTGGATATGTTGATGCATAAGGCATAATTAAGTGAAAAAAGCATAACAATTATGCCAAAAGCGTAATGGTTGGCAAATATGTGTAGACCATGAATAACTTGAAACATGCCCAAGTTATTTTGCAAAAACCATTTTCTTTTGTTTAGTCACAATTATCTTAACATTTTGATCTTGAAATCAACATAGTTCCCCTCAACCTAAGTACAAGCATCAAAGTTAGGAAACTATAGACGATGGACAATTTAAGTCACTGTGTAGAAACCATATTTCTTCTTTTTGCCAGTTTTCTTAATCTTTCATCTGAAAATTTATCTGTTCTTCCTTACCTGAAGTGCTCAACACCATCTGAAAAATTTGACAACTATAGATGGTGAAGAACTCAATCATTCTTCTTCTTTCAGCCAGTTACAATGGCCTTTGAACTTTTGACTCACAAAAAAAATCAATAGGGTTTATAGTACAGTGGTCTCAATCTTATATGGCAACAACTTCTGCACTGGGAAAGTGACCTTACAAGATAGTATATGTAATGTACATAGTAAGAAATCTACATTCTTCAAAGCATTTAATATCTTCATTTACAAGAAACATTAACTGACTTATTTCAACTGAATATGCATTAGTAGTTCTTATAATTGGCATGACATGTGAGAGGGTGTTGTTGACATGCACATTGTAAAACCATTCTAAAATGTCAATTCTTTTTCCATTTGCTCCATTTTCCCACTACTGCTGAATAACTTCTTTATTGGTTATGATGTTGTTTATTCAAGTCTTTTTGACATAAAATTGTTTTTATTCAAGTCTTTTCTACCTAAAATTGTGCGACAAGCCCCCCCCCTTACCTGATGTCGAAGACTAGTACATTCAACTGTTTTCTAAAATAATTATCTGTTTAATTGATGACATGTTAATATTTGGTTATGATTTATTCAGATGCTACTAACAGTATTCAATTTAATTATGCAGAATTAACTTGTGTATAGTGTAGAGTGAATGAAATGCTGTCTTCGTAACAGAAGCGATAAATGTGTAGTCACTTGATTTCTTGGTCTTTCTCTGGTACCCTGTTTTGTTCCAGGTTGACTTTTCTGGGAGTGTGTCTGCACAAAATATATCTTTACTGATCTTGACAATTACATCCATTTGTAATTATCAATGTTGCCAAATACAAGACTGATAAAACAATTTTTCTGCATTTAAACAAATTGCCACAGGTTTTTAAACGTGGTGATCTTGTCACATGATTCATTAGTCACAGTCTGGTACATTATTGTTTTTACATTTCTTGACACTAAGTGATAGAAGGAAAAATGGATTTGATATGTATGCAGATTTGACCTGAAAAATAGCACCTCACAACTGTTAAGATTTGTAAACTTGATACTTATTGTCATTAATAATAGCTACTAATTATGAAAGTGAACAAACTCAACATCTTACTAAGGAAAGCCATAAAGGCTATCAAACCATTAGGCACTACTTGTGTATTGTACATCAATACCATCACTTCTCAGCTGGTACTACTGTTCAATAATTGTAATCTTAACACTAAACTGGACATCTAATAATAACACAGCAGTAAGGCTAATCAGATTATGTGCTTACCTTTTTGTATGGATTAAAATTTGAGTCTTTCTCCCCTTTATGGAATAAATGTGGCTTCTCATGAGGTATAAATGATATAATATTAACCTTAGTAGTACACGTACTTTAGTCAACACTTCTTTCAGTAACAAAAATTTGACATCGGAAAACAGAAATCAGATTACTTAACACACAATCAAATAATGGTTCTGGATACATATTACAAAATAAAATGCAGCCATTTGAGGGATAAATTATATATTTTTTGCACTAATATGCTGGTCACATTATCGGGGTGACCTTTCGTGAGGGGTACTTTTGAACATAAACTCAGTGCCAACGGATTCTAAACATAAGGAGTGGGTGGCCTCTGGTCAGTGGGGGGGACTGTATTTTCTCGACCATTTTTTTCATTTCCCAATTCAAAATTTTCTTCTTTTTATCAGGGACAAAACCTCTGATGGCCACCAACATGATTTGGCAGTTCACACACGTGCACTGTTCAAATGACATATGAACACTGAAAAAATATATTTTATATAAACAAGGTAAATGAATGAATGTTTGAATTTAACTATTTGTAATATGTAATTTGTAATATGGTATATCTGTTAGTACTGACTACAAATCTTAACTGAAATCTCCATGAATATAACAAACACTTAGAATGTCACATATATGAATAAAATCAGTCAGATTAGGAAGGCTTAAGATTGCAGACTGAGTGACATAAGTTCAAATGGGACATTTCGGCAAAAGACTTGCTATACAATATAAACTGTACTGGGAACTATGGTGTGGAATATAAATCCAAGTTCACTACATCTTTTGTGTTACAATTTATATGAACATTTTCCTCGTATTACACTCATCAGCACCCAAAAATCTCTTTTCCAGTCATGTAAATTTCATTTGTCTTGACCTCAGTTTCATTTACCTCAAGCAATTTAGCAACCATTGATGTTGATCCCATGGATGCGTTCTTTGTGATTGTATACAGAAAGTCAACTTATACAAATAGAAATGGAAAATAACATTAGCCCAGACATAGCTGTTTTAAAAAAATAAAATAACTAAAAATCATAAAAGCTGCTGTTCAACAAATGACAGATTTACTGGTGAGTGTAATAGCTTGTCCTTTGAAAAAAATATTGAGAAGAAAAACAAACTTTGGCCTTTACAAGCATTTTACTGACCCTTGAGTCTTCTCTCTTTGCCTGTTTCGTTTCTTCTTATTTTCTGGCATTTTAGTGGTGTCCTCAGTTCCTTCCTCTGTGTTCCTATTCTTGTTTCGTTTTTTCTGTTTAGCTCTCTTCTCCTCCTCATCATCAGAGAATTCACAAACCTATAATTCAAAGAGTCTTGATGTTTAATGGCTAATCTTTTATACTTGTATATTTGGCTTCTCTAGATACATGTTCATTCATTAAGTTTCATCTACCGCAGTTCCTAAAATTACTAAAATGCAAGCTGTAGCCATAATGTTATGGAAACACATTTGTAGGTCTACTTGTAATATCATTTTAATGACTATATCAAGCTGTTGTAAGGGGAGATAAATCAAACTGAAACAATAACTGATCACAATTCAAATGACTTCTAATTACTTTTTAGCAGTGGAACCTACAACTGCATCCATCATCTCTGATAATGTGATCAGTAGCCTTTCTTTAAAAT
The DNA here is from genome assembly GCA_016746295.1 of Potamilus streckersoni. Lineage (NCBI taxonomy): Eukaryota > Metazoa > Mollusca > Bivalvia > Unionida > Unionidae > Potamilus > Potamilus streckersoni. Next base: position 151,390 of record JAEAOA010002287.1, on the reverse strand, counting down.
AGCAAAAAAGTGGTAAGGGCTGTTCCAGTAAAACATATACCCAAGGGGAAAGGCACTTTCAAAATCAATTAACCTACAACAGAAGCAATTTTTTAAAACTTACGATCCACCATCAGATGTTTTAATAAAAAACATTGCAGAAGCATATTTTTTAACTTCTGGCTATGGGTTAGTGGGTGATATAAGTGGTTTTTATTATTAGTTTGGGGACAGGTGTGATTTAAATGGCAGCGGGCTGGAGGTATCTATTGAATTTTTATAGGTCATATAATCGACCGCAAATTTTTATTTGTATTCATTACAAACTTGTCCTTTTGTTTGTTTGTCAGCAATGTATGTCTCTGATACTGTAAAATCACAAATTTTCTTGTGGTTTATTAGTTGTCAATGTCATTGATAAGTCCCTTCATAACACTAATTTAATATCCATGAATATAGAGTTTTTATTTGCAATCTTTAAAACCGAAATCTTGAATTGTATCCTTACTAAAGTCATCACTATGTTTTGCAATTTGTCTTTGTTCTCAGGCATGCTGCTTTTTTACTAGAATTATAGTTAAATCTTGTATTGCTTTATGTGTGGTCAGATGCTATTATTTTTTTCAATAAATGTTTTCATAAATTTATGATTTGACAGAAATAAAATCATTACTGTCTGTGAAAGTGATGTTGCATTATTTATGCCTACTTTTACACTATATCATTTCTTGTAAGATCAGTTACTGATGTCATATTTGCATGCCTTGTTGCAAGACTACTTTAAGAATTAAAAAAATATAGCAAGTCAAACATTTTTATATCTTAAATTATATTTTTAAAAAGAGATGAAAGTCAAGAAATCATTTTTCCCCAGAATACTCATAAAATCAATGTATTCATAAAATCAATGTCATTGCAGGTAACTTTATTGTCAACAACATCATTATCATCACTAATAGTATAACAGTAACATTTTCACAGGTATGGCTAATTGAGTATTCTCTCTTCGATATCTCTGTTCCAAAACAAAAAGTTTTCACTTTCATGAACTCTGCCAAAAATTCAATTCCTTGAATCAGTGCTTTGCTGCCTCTTACAACAGATGTTTTCTCTTCTATAATGCTGTATTAGGGTTTTAAGTCCAACATTCCCATAGTCTGCTTGTTCAGACATGAGTATCTTGAATAAATGTAACTGGTATCCTGTTCATCCAACACATACATCGGACTCACATTCAACATCAATTTTTGGTTCAAGACATTTTCCCAATATCCAACAAACTGATATACATGAATTTCATTGCCATCATCGCTATCACCAGTCAGTATTTCCCCCAACTGAAAACGTCAGACAACAAACCCTGTTGTGATTCAGCCATTTTGGTTACCTCTGGCCCTTATTTGAAACACACATTTGTAAAACTTTGATGATGATAGTAAGGTTAAAACTCCCATAAATGCTTATTCCAGGGCCCAATGAACCAATCTAATTTAGTTTAACAGCCATGCATGTTGAAGCAAAGTATCCAGCTATTTTAGCATTTGCCTTCCTGAATCTAAATGGCGCATGAAACGCTGCTATACTACTACTGGCAGCACAAAGTATGTCCTGAAAGGCACTTCTAAAGTTAAAAGTTGCATACTATGCAAGGCACGTATTATATCCGCAACATTGACGTAATTTACAGAATGCATAATACTGCTTTTAAAGTACACAAATTTGTACAAAATTAGGTGCTTTCTCGTGCAATGTCATAATTTTCCGACCCAATGTTTTATTCACATTAGACCGCTAGGAGGGGGTTAGATGCGATTTTAAATATATATTCTTTATTTTTCTGGCAACCCCACCAACATTTCTCATTTTGTTAACCCAACCAACAATGTAAATGATTTTCCTTTTTGGGGAGTGCCGTCGGGGTGGGGAGAGCAAATGTTTTACTGAAACATGCTTAAATTGTAATCTGTTAGTCTTTTTTGTCACATTAGCCTGACACCTTTCAATCATAGCTGCCAACCCTCCAGGCTCGCAATCAGAGAAAATAGGGATAAAAATTAGTGGAATTCTGATACAAATTCATGAAGCGGTCTTAAGAGTCCAAAAATATTTATTGGAACAAATGTTTAGCATTTTCTCCAGCTAATAAAGGTAGATTGTGTTCAACAAGAAACTGACAAAGATTTGCTTTAGAACTGGTAGCTGCAGGTATTCCATCAATGGCTTAAAATATTTCAGAGCTGAAATCTACTGCGCCTTCTAAATTTTCACAAACTCTATGTGCATTTTGCTTCCTCACATCATCTCTGCCACCATGCCCAATGCTAAAATTTGTGTCACACTATGTGCAAAAAGCATAATGTAAATCGGTGTTTGATTGGCTGAAGGCATGGCTAATTTTTGGTATATTCCAAACTAAACTTATCCTTTTGTGCAATACATTTCTTTTTCCTTGTGGTGAAGATATTTTCAAGAGGTGATGCCAAATAGTAATTCAAATCAATGTTGGCAGCGCATTCAAGGAGGAAACTTCTGGTTATGCCCCAGTTTATCTCAAATGCATTTGTAAAACTTCTCTTATACTTAGAGATTAAAATATGCTAAAATGCTTGCTACCAGGCCAACTGTATCAATCAAGTATAGTCCTACTAATATTGTGACTAGCAGTACAGAACTGTTTTGGCAACTGCTGATATCACAACTAGCACTTGAGGGCAAATCAGTTATTTTTTTATTTTAACTGAGAATTAGGGAATTCATGATTTTCTCCATGAAGCTTGAAACTGAATTGCTGAAAGTCGTGAAATTCAAGCCAAAATTGTGAGGGTTGGCAGCTATGCTTGATGCTGCGTGCCAAGCAAGGCAGGTGTTAGTACCATTTTTATAAGTCTCTAGTATGACTCGTGTGGGGATCGAACCCATGATCTCCTGCATCTGAGGCATCCAATCAACAAAAGAGAGAAAGGTACTAAGGTGTATGCAGTATGAAAAGAAATACTTTTAACTGTCAGCTTTTCAAACTGAAGGATTCTATAGGGCTATTCCATTTTAACATACCAGGGGGGGGTAAGCACATTCAAAAAAGGGTGACCACCCTTAGAAGTAATTTTTTCCATATCACCAGCAGTCATAGACTGAAGTGAATTTTGAACACTCAAGCCCATGCAATGAAATAAATTTTGGAAGTTCATGACCGTACATTTTTGAAACTTGTCTAATTTGACAACCACTTAAAAAATATACTAGTTGAGTAAAAATAAATTTCTTCAGTTTCATTGTCCTTTCACCTCCAAGAACTATATGATGATATCCCCCCCATTTTATCTCAAGTTAGGATGAAAGATTTAGCAAAGAAAACAGAATAAACATAAACATAAGTACCTTATATATATATATATGTATGTATGTATGTATGTATGTATGTATGTATGTATGTATGTATGTATATATATATATATATATATATATATATATATATATATATATATATATATATATATATATATATATACAATGATTTACTGAAGACCATTTGAAATAATTTTACCTTCAATCCTTTTCTATGGTGACAAATCGAGGAATTTAATAAAGTAGCTCCAAAACTCCACAAATGAGATTTTACATAAAGTATCTCAAAAGATACAAATTCGAGCATAGTAACACCTAGGGGCAAAAGTCAGTTAATTTTAGATAATACGTGTGTCCAATGTTGAGGGGAAAAAAAAACGATCATACTGAGTGGCAAAAATACCTCAAGTTACCACCATGACCTGTTGTGACAGGACTTAATCATACAATATGATAAGGTCCGTTGTCAGAATGAGTCATGGGGGTAATTTAGTATTTTTGTCACTCTGAATGATTTTTTTTCTTCAGATTATTGTTTTGTTTCGAGCACCTGGGATCAGTACCAATCAACAGATAAAATGGGCACACAGTTGTAAATATTAATACAACCATCAAGTGAAAAATGTATGCATGCCTAACTTCCATAGTTACGTAATGTAACAATTTGGATCATATCGACAATTCTTCCCTAGTTAATACCAAGATAGTCTAGTAGTTACAATTGGTATTACTCAATAGCGTACATTCAACCAAAACCAGATGCTCGCTTAGTTGCTTGTATTTTAATTATCATTCTTATATGCACTAAAAAATACTACAAGGGCGGACACCTCTCTTCCTTCTCACGCTACCTTTTACGGAATCATGGTTGATATTTTAAGTTAAACTTGTAGGGTAATAAATTTGTTACTGATGTTTAGCTCTGGCATTCGACTTCATGTGTACAAAAACATTTCCGTAGAATTTATACATTTACGGAATGCCACTATTTTCCCACACTATTGCTCAACATGACCATAAACGCACCCAGTTATTATGCCAGAGTGAAGCACAGAATGGAATACTACCTCCGTTCGAGTCAACTGACAATTGGTTTATTCCTAGGTTCAATATCCCACTTATGGTTAACCAATGAGAAGACAGTATTCCATTCTGTTCTTGAATATTAATTGCACTCGATTATGGCCTATTAACATTAGAAAATGGCCTGGCATTCCAAAAGTGTACATCAAGGTTATATTATACATACAAAGTCCAATTCCTGTGCAAAACATCAGTACTAAATTTATTTTGCTACACGCAGTTTAGCTTAAATGGTCACGTGAAGTCATGTGAGAAAGTGCATAATCCGGTTTCAAAGTCAAATTGTTTCAGAAGCACATGTTTGTCATAAAAATAATTTTTATTTAAGTTTGTGGAGTTTAAAATGTACTAATTTCACATTGAATTATGATGCTAAAAAATGTCTCGACCTTGTATCTGTCCTTAGTCAAGTTTTCACCTCTAAAAATTGCCAAAGCTGACTCTAGGCTACCGCTACTGTAACTAAACAATTGTTTTCACCTCCGCAATATGGCGGAAAGTAAGTCGCTAAGCTTGTGACATCATGCTGTCCCATCCAGTCCCCACATCTTTGACAGACCACGTGTTGTTTTTCAGTCTCCATTTTTTTCATTATTCTAAATATTTGGCTGCAGCAGATCCATGCCATATATGGCTAAGACCGAAAACTTCCGGAGATCCACATTCTGATAGTTTCCATATTTACGTTGCAGTTTATTGGAAATTTCCAATTGAGATTTTCTTTTACCTGAAATTCTGTGAATTACGATGAGTAATCTGCAATGGCGTATTTTGTTAAAAAGGGGGCCATGACAGAAGAGAAAACAAAAACAACGGTGGCATGACAAAACATTATTAAAATAAAATAGGCACCACCGATAGAAACATTTTTTCTTTTGATATGAAAATGGCACATAAGTGATTATTTTTATTGATGACCATGCAATTTCTTTTGCCGTCCGTGGGGTAGTGGTATGTTTAAATGGAATAGCGCTTATTAACAAATCTATATTATACTTTGATATATCTTTCAAGCTTTTGTTTCAATGAAATGTTATGAATATTCAGTTCATATCAATTTTATCTGAAAATCTGAAAAAAAATTTACCATTCAGCTGATGAACATGCAATTATTTTTTTAAGATAATTTACAAAGCCCATTGTTTGTCATATCACTAATATTTCATTCAGAACCTACTTAAAAGTAAAGTTTGAAGAAACATGTCTTTATTAAAGTTACCATAAACAACATCCATATACACTAATCTTCATGCAAACGTGATGTGATTATGATTTTTAACGTAGCTTTAAAAAAATTTCAGTCATATCACTAAAATGTCTGCAGTGTGTCAGTTTATAGTGATGTCTAGCACTGGGGCATCATGCCGCAGACATGTAGCATCATGTCCCACCCAGTTACATTATCCTGACACCAGGCCGACCAGTCCCGATACTAACCTCTTAATGCTGAGTGCCAAGCGAGGAAGCTGTTAGTACCATTTTTTTAAGTCTTTGGTATGACTTGACCGGGATCAAACCCACAACCTTCCTCATTCTAGGCGGACACTCTAGCCACTTCATACAGAACCAGGACTTTTAGTAAACAGTGATCACATTAAAAAAAATAAATAAATTCATGAAGCCATTTTGTGGCCTAAAACGAGTTTTGACTAACTCCTTGTGGGCTTCCGTGCAGATATACAATATAAACGCAATACCAATCAGCACCATAGAAACCGGCATGACAAGGTGACAAGTCCAGTTCATGTGTATGGCAATATATGAGAATAACTCAGATCCACAAAGAGAGTCAACTCCTTTCTCCCACTCTCTTTAACATTTACCTGGAATGGATCATGTCCGATTACTTGGTAGACCACAAGGGCAGTGCCAAATTCGCAGCAGAACAATTGCCAATATGTGCTTCACGGATAATATTGATCGCCATCTATTCACATATTTTGCCAGAAAAATTACACTTTAAACAACCTCTTTTGATGCATGATTGCATTTGATGTTATTTTAAGGAACAAGTTAGATCAGTATTTAAAAGAATTCAAAACAATTCAAAAGGAAAGGATGAACGAAGTGCAGATTTAAAGTGATGTAAAATTATCATCTTTTATTTATAACTAGAGTCCAGAAAGCAAAGAGACATTAAGAGGCATTGTTACTGGTTGTGATAAGCAGGTATAATGATAAAGATTAATCTCAAAACAATTATTCTACATGTCTTTACTCAAATAACTAATCAGATATTGCATATTTTTAAAACTGTATTTCAACTGAACTTTTATTACTTAAATTCTGATTAAACCTAACCTTTAAATAATCTGAGTTACCAAGCTTTCACTAAATCAGATCATTCTACAGTAATTTTATCTGTGCAAACCAGTCTAATGAGTTCTTCTATAATGTAATTTTGTCTGTGCAAACCAGTCCAATGGGCTCTTCCATAATATGTAATTTTATCTGTGCACATTAGTTTAATAGGCTCTTCCAATATGTATATTTACCCATTCTGGTGGCTCATTGTTGTTCTCCCAGGATGCATCTGAACCTTTCAGCCTACAAAAGATAGGGAAAAGTGCAACACAATTTAAACAAAAGTGAACTGAAGCCAATACAATTATCCAATAGTGACAAAACCTTCCTTACTGTGCTTGTGGTGCATTTTCTAACAGAACATTTGAGTAACTTTTCATGGCTCACCATCAGTAACCTATATGCATTACAAGGCATAGGTGGCACATGAGAATTGAGTAACTTGCTGCTAGGTGCTGAATTAATGAACCTTCAACATTGAAAAAGTATAAATTTCACATCTCACAATAAAATAATATGACTTCAGACTGCTGCTTGATAGGAACATCAGAAATGATTCACATTAACTTGCTGCTTGATGGGAACATTTCAAAGTGAGATTTTATTTTTCCCATTTATAAAATCCTAACTCTCAAATATGGCCATCAATGACATTATCTGGAATAGAACAATTTTACACCTTTCATATGGTTCTGCACTAGACTCCTCTCTCGTCTTTCTCGTGTTTTTCTCACTCCGCTTTCAACCCAAGTGTCCCCTAGGTCATAAAAATCCATCATGTCTTTCAGCTATGGGTGCATATGAAAGTTGTCTTTCAGCTGCAGTTAAAAAGTGTCTTTCAGCTGCATATAAGCAGTTGTCATTAATATGACAATTCCAGAAAACAAGTACAATTAGACATGCCCCCTCATGAAAGGACCTAAAGCACATGACATCATAAAATCAAATGGTGTAGTGACTATAGCAACACAAAATATTTCTTAACAAGATCACTATATTGTTTCACAGTTCATAGAATAAAAAATTAGGTAATTTTCATCATGTTATAACAAATTTATTACACCAGTGTTCACTCAAGATAAAGTATGTGAAAATTTTTCAAATTTAATTTTTTTCTTGGAGACTAAAAAAATGATAATACTACCAATTCTATGATAAAAGAACTTGCTGAAGATCATCTACATACTGGAATTCCTTGTACAAGAATTAAACTTACTGCCTGAGAGCATTAACAAAGACATATTTAGTAAAGTTCTCCTCCTCTGGTGCACAGAAAATTGGTGTTCCCACTTTGATTCCTTTGTTTTCTACATCAACTGGACTGTTGAATCGAATTGAGTACCAGGGGAAGACAACAGGGCCAAATATCTCAAACACCTGAAAAAGGTACACAAATAAATAACATTTCCGTTTGCATCTAAGTCCTTCGTACTTAAGAGAACTTTCATCTTTCTACGTAAGAGTTATTGTCAAACTCACAGGTGTTGCACTGGGGTTAAACTGCTATGGGGTATTTTATCTCCACCAGTCCACCAAACGATCACAGTATGGGAATTTGAGGGTCACTGGTAGTTTTGGGTTGGAAAATGTCCCCTGGATATTTACACCAAGATAATTTGGGCTTCCTGGATATTCCACAAAAGATAATTTAATAAAATTATAATATGGTATTTCTCAATTGAGAAGGCCATAAACAGCAGGCTTGTTACCAATCCTTAGTGAATATATGCCATAACTGTGAAAAATGGAAATATCATGTCATTAGTGAATATGGTACACTCAAACTTATGAATATTGTATGATAAATGGGCACCTATGTGTACTCCCTTATCACTGATAATGGTTCACAGCATGTAGCACATACAGGATATCCATACTTGGTGTTTGAGAGTGGATTGACTGGGGTAATTGTAGTGTTTGAAAGTGGATTGACTTTTGTAATTGTAGTTTTTGAGAGTGGATTGACTGGGGTAATTGCAGTGTTTGAGAGTGGATTGACTGGGGTAATTGCAGTGTTTTGAGAGTGGACTGGGTAGGGGATTTGCAGTTTTTGATGATGGGTTGAGTGGGGGTAACTGCAGTGTTTGATAGTGGATTGGGTGGGAATTGGAATGTTTGACAATGGATTGAGCGGGGGTAACTGCAGTGCCTGACAGTGGATAGGGTCAGGTAATGGCAGTGTGTGAAAATAGATTGAGTTTGGTATTTGATAGTAGATTTGGTAATTGTTGTTTTGGTAGTGTACTGAGTAGTGAATTGCAGTCATGAGCAGTTTCAAAGTGGTAAAACTGCAACATCTCAATGTGGCAAGGGGAAATATACTTAACAGAACTGAAGTTGAACAACTTCTATGTAAATTATGAAATATTGTATGAATAAGGGATGAAAATGGTTAACAAAGAAACCCTTCATTTGCATAGTATACAAACATTATTATCAATGTAGAAATTAAATCACAAACCTTACCATTAATCACAACTACTGAACAATATTTTGTTCTGTATCAAATATTTTATGATGAATACTGGCAAACTGAAAAGTGCATGTGTCCCTCAGTTAATGAAGTTGCTGTCTGATTTGATGTGGAGGTATTCCAGCCTACCTGGAGTGGTCTAAACACCCCAGGTCCCAGACAAGCTTTGTTATCTCATCAGAGGGAATTTAATTCAACCTTAAAGATGTATACTTGTAGATGATGGATATTATTAAATTTTATACTCTGTCTTATGGCATGCATATCAAACTTATAAATAAAACTTCAACTCATGTAGATACCAATGTAATACTATGATATAAAAAAAGAGGATGCATTGATGACTTAAGACTTGATGTCTTGGGGATGACATGAAGACCTAATGTCACAGTGTTGATTTAAGACTTGATAATATTGGGGATGACTTAAGACTTGATGTCTTGGGGATGACATGAAGACCTAATGTCACAGTGTTGATTTAAGACTTGATAATATTGGGGATGACTTAAGACTTGATGTCTTGGGAATGACTTGGAGACTTATGTCTTGGGGATGAATTGGAGACTTGATGTCTTGGGGATGGCTTGAAGAGTTGATGTCTTGGGATGACTTAGACTTGATTTCTTAGGGATGACTTAAGACGATGTCTTAAAAACTTGATATCTTGGGGATGACTTAAGTCTTGAAGTTTTGGGGGTGACTTGAAGACTTGATGTCTTGGGAATGTCTTGAAGACTTGCATACATGCCAACCCAGGGCGAGGAAAAAGCATAATCCAAGTGGACAAAAGGAGTAATCTGAGCAGAATAAGCGTAATCCACATATAACAATAAAATTAAATATGCATGTGTACAAAACACTTATACTTTCTGCAATTCTTGCATCAGGAAGCATCCGTTTGAACAAAGGACCAAAGTTGTATTCTACCACTAGTTGTAGTCAGTGTTCTATTAAGTTCTCGGTAAATAACACCCCTGCATTTATACAATTTGTTTCCACTATTTAGTTCTGCTGTAAAAAAAAAAGATTTAACCTTAGTATTGGAGTTAGTAAAACAAGATAATTCAAAAAGTCTTTGTTTTACACTATGACCAATATTGAAATCCTTTCCACACAGCCTGCAATTGGTGTGAATATGGTTAAAATGAATGGTACCGTATTGTGTTATTCATGTATTCATCTCTAAGTCGTTTTTTCTGGGGTTTTCTCCGAATCAATTGAAATCATTTAAGAAACATTTTTGTTCTAACATACGCATCGACTAGAATAAATATGACGACATTTACTGCCAATTCTTACAGAATGATTCTGTATCTCATTATTTGGAACAAAATGTATGTGAGCAAATTTAAAAAAAAAATAGAAAACGAGTCTGTACTGTCCTAAGTTAGACAGCTGCTATAAATAGAAACAGATCTTCTTGGAAATAGGGCAACTGCTATAAATAGAACATAACACATAGGAAGGTCACGGCTGTCTTCAGACGAGTGTACTTTTGTCATAGTTACACAGAAGCAGTCTTTTCTAGAATATGTTCTGTGCGATTAGTGGGATGCTAATAAAAATGAGAAAATAAATTAATTATTTTGGGAGGGGGATATATTGAAAAAGTGTAATCCAAATACATTTACATATAATGTGTAATTTAGTGAAAAAAATCACAATAATTATGCCAAAAGCATAATGGTTGGCATGTATGGATTTGGTGTCTTGGGAATGACTTTAGACTTGATGTCTTGGAGATGACTTGAAGACTTGATGTCTTGGGGATGACTTGAAGATTTCATGTCCTAGGGTTGACTTGAAGACTTGATGTCTTGGGGATGACTTGTAGACTTGATGTCTTGATGACTAAATATTGATGTCTTGGGGATGACTTGAAGATTTCATGTCCTAGGGTTGACTTAAAGACTTGATGTCTTGGGGATGACTTGTAGACTTGATGTCTTGGGGATGACTTGATGTCTTGAGAACCTCTAAATCCTTCAATCATTACTCACATTTTGAACATTCATATGGTTAAAATGAGTGCATCAAATTTTAATGATGAATGAATGTATTCTAAGTCCTATGTTTCAGTAAAATATTATTCAAAAAATTTTCTCACTTTTCCAATGGCTGTTCGGTCCTCTAAGAAAAGAACAGTATCTTCATTCAGCGGGGAGATTTGCTGGTTAGACTGAATGACCACTGTAAGTAAAGAAGTCATAACATTTTTTATGCTTTTCCCAAATATTTTTATTTTAGATCACTCAGTTTACTCACCAAAAATAATCATGATTCTTTTGAGACAATGATCTGTAAATGATCTCTGGCTTTCTACATAGCTACTACAATTATACATTTTGAGACAATGATCTGTAAATGATCTCTGGCTTTCTACTTAGCTACTACAATTATACATTTTGAGACAATGATCTATAATACTCTCTTTGGCTTTCTACATAGTTAAATTTCAAAACTACTACAATTATACATTTTGAGACTGATCTGTAAATGATCTCATTGGCTCTCTACATAACTACTACAATTATACATTTTGAGACAATGATCTGTAAATGATCTCTTTGGCTTTCTATATAGTTAAATTTATTAACTACTACAATTACACTTTTTATGCAGCACAATATTTTCTAATCTTAAAATGGGATAAAAGAAATTATTGATTTAAAGTAAATGATAAATCTAAACATGTAATTTGCCATCCAACACTCCAATAATTACATGAAATCAATGTAATTTTCATCAATACATGTCCTTCAAAATCATCTTCTCTTTACACTATAAATAAGAACACTTAGCAGTTAGAATCCCTGATTCCAGAACCTTCTGCTCTGCCTGATGGTCTACAATCCTTTCCAAATGGACTAAAACAGTAAGTAATTCAAAGCAATTTGTTAGACAAAACAGTATTTCATGTAATACAAACTTTTCACTGCTTCATAAAAAACTTAATTTACTAGGGCATGCAATGAAACTTGACACCTGTCCAACTTTTTTTACCCAGACATCCAATGACACTTAACACTTGTCCAACTTAATTTACCTAGACATATAATGACACTTGACACCTGTCCAATTTAATTTATCTAGACATCCAAAACTGCTACAGTGGTTTAGTGGTAAGAATGTCTGCATCAGATGCAGGAGGTCGCGGGTTCAAACCTCGGCAGAGTCATACCAAATATTTTTAAAAAATGGTACTAACAGCTGCCTTGCTTGGCACTCAACATTAAGTAGTTAGTTTTAGGACTGGTCGGCCTGGTGTCAGGATATGACTGGGTGGGATATCATGCCACATGTCTGCCCCAGTGCTAGCTGTCACTATAAAGTGTCACACTGTAGACGTCATAGCAATATCACTGAAAAATTGTTAAAGCTACATTAAAAATCCTAATCACACACACATGACACTCGATACCTGTCCAACTTAATTTACCTAGACATCCAATGACACTCGACACCTGTCCAACTGGCAGAAGCTTGACCTTCTCATCCACAGTAATATGCAGATCTTCAATAGGTGGTAGTTCCTGGGAAATTTAACAGAAGTAACTTTTTTAAAAATCTTAACTAAAGCAATCTTCATAACTAGTGAATGTATCAAGTATAATGTATCTTCATACAGCAACTATATAAAACATGTATCTGTGTATGTACAATGCACATCAGATTAACACTGCATGTGTTAACAAATATCTGTGTATAGCATGTATAACATCTGTGTGTACAACATCTATGCATAGCATGTATAACGTGTAGTGTGTATAACATCTATGTGTATCACATCTTTATAGCAAGTATAACAGCTGTGTATAGTGTATAACATGTATAGCATGTATAACATCTCTGAATAGCATGTATAAAATCTGTATATAGTGTGCATAACATCTATGTATAGCATATACAAAATCTGTATAACATCTGTATAGCAAGTATAACATTTGTGTATAGCATTATATCATCTGTATATCATGTATAACATCTATAAATAGCATGTATAACATCTGTGAATAGTGTTAAACATCTCTGTATAGCATTTATTAAATCTGTAAAGTATAACATCTGTGTATAGCATGTACATCTCTAACATCTGTACAGTATGTATACCATCTGTGTATAGTATGTATAACATTTGTGTATAGAATGTATAAGATGTGTATAACATCTGTGTATAGCATGTATAACATCTGTGTATATCATCTGTGCATAGCATGTATATGTGTAGTGTATAACATCTGTATAGCAAGTGTAACTGTATAGTGTGTTTAACATCTGTATATAGCATGTATAACATCTCTGAATAGCATGTATATAATCTGTATAGTGTGTATAACATCTGTGTATAGCATGTACAAAATCATGTATATAACATTTGTAAGGCAAGTATAACATCTGTGTATAGCATGTATAACACCTGTGAATTGCATGTATAACATCTGTTAAGTGTATAACATCTGTGTATACCATGTATAAAATCTGTATAATGAGTATAATATCTGTGTATAGTATGTACATCTCTGTTTAACATCTGTATAGTATGTATACCATCTGTGTATAGTGTGTATAACTGTATTTATAACATCTGTGTATAGCATGTATAACATCTGTGTATAGTGTGTATAACATCTGTGTATATTATGTATAACATTGTGTGTATAACATCTGTGTATAGCATGTATAAATTCTGTTGTTGTTCTGGGGCTTAATGCCATTTTTTAGCACACGATAGGCTTTACATGGCAGCCTGCATTAATGGTGGAGGAAGAAACCAGGAAATCCATGGAAAGAACCACTGATCCACGAGAAGCTCATGGCAAGCTTTCTCACATATCCACATTCTCCAAATCTTAGACTTGAACCCATGCAGACAGAGGTGAGATGGCAGTGATCTGTAACAGAGATGATTTAGACCACTCAGGCGATGTATAACATCTGTGAATAGCATGTATAACATCTGTGTATAACATTTGTGAATAGCATGCAATAAGTATCTGTAAAATATGCATATGTGAATAACATAACTGTGACTAATATTTCTCTTATTCTGTATGCATGTGTGTCCATGCACATGTTTATAACAATCTATCTACCTACCTGACATGTCAACCCTTCAGACAAATCTCACTTGTAAAATACACCCAAACTTGTACACTTTGAAAAAGTACACTTTTGCATGCTGTTTATGTTAATGTCAACAAAGCAGTTTTTAGCTGTACACATTCAAACAATATCAGGTTAACCTATCATTAAGATTCATGGGTACCCAGTTGATGTTCAGTAAACATTTCACAGCTCTAGTTATAACATTACGTGGAGGGGGTACAAAGCATGGGTCTCGTTGACATCATTATGAAGGAGTACTGTATCATTAAAGGCAACACACAGTATGGCTGTCACTGACATAATAATAAGGGAGTACTGTATCCTAAAAGGCAGTACACAGTATGGCTGTCATTGACATCATTATGAGGGAGTTCTGTATCCTTAAAGACATTACACAGTATGGCTGTCACTGACATTATAATGAGGGAGTACTGTATCATTAAAGGCAGTACACAATATGGCTGTCACTGACATTATGAGGGAGTTCTGTATCATTAAAGGCAGTTCACAGTATGGCTGTCATTGACATTATAATGAGGGAGTACTGTATCATTAAAGGCAGTACACAGTATGGCTGTCATTGACATCATACAATCTTAGACTTTTAATCACCTTTGTGTCTTGAGCCAATACTAATGCCAACATTGGAAGTTATTTTTGTGAAGCAGTCAGCTGAGATTTTTCTTCAATAATCATACTAGAAAGATGACTTGCATATGGTAGAAAAGGCCTTTGATTTATTTTGATTGTCCCTTTGCTTTTAAGAGTTTGAAAATAGAATGACACTCACAGGATGGCATACAGATATCAATGCCTTACCATAAGTACATTTGACCATATACTGTATGTGCTTGCATAAGTTACAAGAGTCCAACTGCACACTGTACAGACCTAGACCTACTGCAGCATAATGCACCTGCAGATCCAAGTCTGTTAGGAGTGATCAGTAGAACAATATAGACCCTGATCTGCAGGCACATTTCGTTATGGCAAATCATGATCTTTGTTATATGATATACAGAGACAGAGGTCTCGCTAGGATTTTAAAAATAGGAGTCCAGGACTCCTAATTTGGTAAAAAATAGAAGTCCAACCAGCAAAAGTTGCAGTCCCACCAGCAAAAGTTGCAGTCCCCACTAAGCCAGAAATCATGAACTTTCCTACACTTGGCTACGGTCGCATCCAAACTATCAGTTATAGCAACTTTAGCACGGTTCTGAACCTCATTGAAATCATCATTTTTTTGTTAACTACAAAACACTTGTCCAAATTTGAAAGCATTTTGTCCAAGTCTCTTGATTTTGAGTTCACAGGCAATATTAATATGGCAATAACCAGAAATGAAATCAATAACAGTGATTGTGCTGAGCTTCGCCAACATCGCAAATTTTAATTGTTCTACATATTGGCAACAAAAAATACCATCTGGCCAAATTTTTGGCTACAACATTTTTGGCTGATAAAAACGTTATATACAGTCTTGAGTTTGGAGTAGAGAAATTCAAAGGCAACATGACAGGAAACCACAAACTTGGATATAAAAATGCACTGGAATTTATTGTTATATAAACACATCCTTGTTTCATGTTGACAAACAACTCTAACAGTGCATTGTTTTATCATAATCCACTTATGCTGACATCAGGACTTGGTAATGTATGCTGTATTATAATCAAAATAGCCTTACAATTGACTATAGCTACAATCAACCAACTCCGAGGGTGAGAATGTGAAATGACTACAGTCTACAAGACAACAGCAATTAAAAACAAAAACCACAAAAAATAGTTTTGCTGCAACTTCAATGAACACTGATTACCTCTGAAGCAACACTATACACTCAGGATTTTTAAAAAATTGTCTCAATGTTCTACAATTATCTGATCTTGCCTCAGCAATAACAAAAGGGTTATTGGCCTTTAGCGGCGTCTTCAATGACATGTGTACCTTCATCAAAGCAAACCGGTGACCTTTGATCAAAGATGTCAGCAACAATTTAAAATAAAAGCAAAATACTTCAGTTTTCATAGTGTTTAGAATATATTTATTCTGCCACAAAACTTTCGCCTTTGCAAAAGAAATGTGCATACAAAGGACTCGTGTCAGCAATTTTATGAGTCCCAAATAAAAAATTTGCGTCCAAATACACGTAATTAAGTGTTTCCAAGATCCTGAGAGATACCTATTTATTTCTGGTACTATCTCAGTAAGCAACACCTCATTTCCAACAATAATAAAATATAATGGCAGCTGATAACAATAACAAAAAAACCCAAAAAACATTTCTTTGGCCCAGGAGGAACATTATATTGAAACACACACATCTAGAGACCTGTTTTGGCCAAGATGGGACATTACACTGAAATACATACATATATTCATTACATTGAAATACATACATATATACATTACACTGAAATACATACATACATTACATTGAAATACATACATATATACATTACATTGAAATACATACATTACACTGAAATACATTACATACATACATACATACATACATACATACATACATACATACACACACACACACACACACACACACACATACATACATACATACATACATACATACATACATACATACATACATACATCTATAGATATTTCTCCCCTTGTCCTTATGTCCTCCAAACCAAACTTGTTCTTCTTCACTTTCTTCTCATCTATGTCCTCGTCCACGTCTACCAACCTACAAAAAGTCATTTAACTACATTAGATAAAAAAATTAAATATAATTTATAAATTTGTAACCAAGGAGCTTTCAGCTTAATGTAAGTATTAACCAGTGTATCCCCCAGGAGTGTAAAACTGAGGGTCAAAAAAACCCTTTGGTGTCAGAACTGGGGGTCAAATAAAAAATGTGGGGGTCAAAAATGTAACAAAAAAACAAAAAATTTTCATCTAATCCATACTTTTTCAGCTGGAATAGGATATTGCAATTTGCAAAATACTCTCTCTCTCTCTCTCTCTCTCTCTCTCTCTCTCTCTCTCTCTCTCTCTCTCTCTCTCTCTCTCTCTCTCTCTCTCAACTACAGAATAAAACAATAGGCACAATTAACACAAATGCATTATCCATTCAAAGGATACTTTTATTAGTTAATTTTCCTTTTAGTTTAAAGTTGTAATTTTAACAGTCTCTTTATAATTTTTCATAGCATTATTATAGACCAACACATTACATATAAGCCATTACAAAACTCCATATAAATCTTTTCAACAAAACGACAGTTAATTTACTGCCTGTCATAAAATGTGTATTATCATCGGTTTCATTGTACTACGTCCTAAAAACACATTTATCCAAAAATCAGAGGCTAATGATTCATCTTCTCTTTAACAAGTTGCACTTGAACTTTAAAATCTTTCTTTCGTTGCAGCAAAGTTAGAACAATCTGCAACGACCCCCTGAATTTGTAATCCTAATAATGAATTTGTCTCTGCAAGTTTATTTCTTTGTTCTGAAAGAATGTTTTAGGTAATATTTTCAAAATATATCTTGTGGTGATCAAGTGCAGATTTTTAAAAATTCTCAAACGATGTCACGAAATGATTATTCACTTGTGTAGCCTTCGCAATCATGATGTCACACCTGTAATCCCAATGCCTTGGATCTGCCGTAATCTGGTCATGGGCATATTTTATCCATTTTTCATTAGAGTCAGATCCACATTTACTCTTTCGTGTTCTGCTTCTTTCACTTTTTTCACTAATGATTCTTAGTGCACGTCGTTTTCATCATGAGATTACATTTAGTGCAACAAGAATTGAGGTTTGAGATGTTTCTGGACATTTTGCTAAACTTGATAGAATTGTGTGAGAGCTCGCGAGATCAGGGGAAGCTACTCTGTCATAATATTGCCTAATGGTAGTCTGGGTCTCTGCTTTGTTTGCTCAGTATTGCAGTGTGCAACACAGAGAGCATACGAAACAGGAAACCAAAGTATTCATGATGCCATCCCTAATGATGTATAATCAAAGTATACATGATGAAACAAATTGAAAATGTTCTTGCACAGGATAAAGAAACATATATACTTGGTGATATAAATAAGGACCTTCTCAATACTCAAATAAGGAAAAACTGGACAGAATTTATTGAATCATTAGGTCAAGTACAGATGGTAAATGACCCCACTAGGGTAACAGAAACATCAAGCACTCTTATTGATCACATTTATACCAACCTACCAGACAATGTAACTTGTGTTAACATACCAAAAGTTGTCTTAGTGACCACTATCCTACTTTTTTGACAAGGTAGGTTAAATGCAAGAGAAATAAGAAAAATACACACAAAACTATCACTTACAGATCATTCAAAACTTTTAATGAAAAACAATTTCTCAAAGACCTATAAAAGCTCCATGGAAGATGATCCAAAATTTGGATGACATAGATGAAGCTCTGATGGTGTGGACTGACTTATTTATGGATGCAGTCTCTAAGCATGCACCACTGAAAGTACATCGCGTAAGGAATGAAGTCCAACCTAATTGGCTTACAACTGAAATCCTTGATGCTATGAAAACAAGAGACCAATTTAAGGCTATGGGAAACCATGCACACTATAAAGTATGGAGAAACAAAATAACAAATATGATCAAAAAAGCTAAACAAAATTATTATCAATCATTGCTTGAAAACAAAAAGAGCAACAAAAACTGCATTTGGAAAGTCTTCAATGAACTCACTGGAGGAACACACAAAGATCAGATAAATAAAATCCACTCACTTCTGGTAAATGACACCATAGTCACTGATGACAATGACATTGCAAATGTTTTCAATGATTTTTTCACCAACATTACCACAAAGTTAAAAGAACCAGTGATTGAAAACAACTTTATTGAACTGAAAAAGTTCTGCAGCAGCAAAATCTCTAAGGAGGTATGTTTGTCCATCCCACCAGTAACAAAAAACTTTGTTAAGAAATATCTCAGTGAACTTGATACTAAGAAAGCTACAGGACTTGATCAGATTGGTCAACGACTCATTAAATCTTCTGCCTCTGCTATTGTAGATAGCTTAACATTCATAATCAATTTAAGTATTGCATCCTCATCTGTTCCCAAAATATGGAAAACTGCAAAAGTAACTCCTATTCACAAATCTGGCCCTAAGGATGATGCTGATAACTACCAGCAAATCTCAATACTACCAAACTTGTCAAAATTTATTGAAAAGCATGTCCATGATTCATTCATATCATATTTAACCAAACACTTTCTGTTATACCCTAATCAATCAGGCTTTAGACAGAAACACTCATGTGAGACTGCCTTGATCTCCCTAACTGATAAATGGCTTCAAGCACTTGATCAAGGTAGAATAATAGGTTCTGTATTTGTAGATTTCAGGAAAGCTTTTGACATGGTAGATCATGAAATCCTTTTGAAGAAACTGAAAATCTACCAATGTGATGAAGGCACAGTTAGATGGTTTACTTCATACTTAAGTGAGAGAACACAACATGTTTATATTAATAATGTTCTGTCTGAACCTGAAACAATTAGATGTGAAGTACCACAAGGCTCAATTCTGGGTCCATTACTGTTTATTTTATTTATTAATGACCTACCACTTGTACTAAAGGACTCAGTATCATCTACAGATCTCTATGCAGATGACACAACATTGTCAGACATCCAAAACACAAAACAAGAACTCGAAATTCCTTTACAGAATGCCTTAAACAAACTAGAATACTGGTGCACATGCAATGGCATGGTGGTTAATACTGGTAAAACTAAAATATTACTTATCTCAACACAGAAAAAAAGAACAAAACTTGATAGCGATGAACTATGTCTGACATGGAAGGATAAAAGGTTGCAAATGGTCTGTCACAATAGTCTACTTGGTGTTTTGGTAGATAATAACCTATCATGGACTGAACATATCAAACATATCAGAAAAAAAGTCAATTCAAGTTCATGGCTTCTCAGTAGGATAAGACACTTTCTTCCGGAAAAGCACAGAAAACTATTTTATAACAGTTACATACAACCCTATTTAGACTACTGTAATACAGTATGGGGTAATTCAAATGATAAAAACTTAGCAAAGCTGGCACATCTCCAAAAAAGAGCTTTTGAGTTAATATCAATCCAGAGAGAAAGCAAGGAAAATTTAGTTGGTAAGTTAAAAATACTGTCTATTAAAGACCGAATCTGTTTAAGAAAAGCCAAATTAATGTACAGGATAGCCAATAATAATGCTCCTGAATATTTACAATCACTATTCAAGTATAGGCTACCTGGAAATACTCCCCACCTGCAATCAATGTCTACCAAACATTACAAAATTCCCAAACCAAATAAGGAATTATTTTAAAAAAGTTTCCAATACTCTGGAACTTTGCTCTGGAGTAATATTCCAGTTGAGATTAGAAATGCCCACTCTATTTCCTCTTTCCAAACCCAGTATATACAATGGCTTCACAGATGCAGCAAAAATAATTAAATTCCTTTGAATGAGGGCCTCAAGGTAAAATAGTTCTTAGCTAATTGAGTTACCCTCTTTAAATAAAGTCATAATAATAATAATAATAATAATAATAATAATAATAATAATAATAATAATAATAATAATAATAATAATCTCTAATGCAATGCATTGGATATAAAATAAATCCTGATTATATTTTGCAAATCCTTTGCATAAAAAAAAACGCACAGCAAAAATTTATGTGCGTCAATTTTCTATAGTGTGTGTCCCTGATGCACAACTATGTGTAAAGGGAAACACTGGTATTAACTTACATTCTGGCCTGCATATCATGCCCATGATCAATGCATTTCTTTAAAATCTAGAGTTTGTTTGTGGATGGATAGATGGCTGGTTGGATGGATAGATGTATGATTGGTTGGGAAGATGGCTGGGTGGATGGATAGATGTCTGATTGGTTGGTAAGATGGCTGTGTGGATGGATAGATGGCTGGGTGGATGGATAGATGGCTGGTTGGTTGGATAAGCAGATGGCTGTTGTTTGTGGATGGATAGATGGCTGGTTGGTTGGTTGGACAGATGACTGTGGATGGATAGATGGCTGATTGGTTGGGTAGATGGCTGGGTGGATGGATAGATGGCTGGTTGGTTGGTTAGGCAGATGACTGTGTGGATGGATAGATGGCTGATTGGTTGGGCAGATGGCTGGGTGGATGGATAGATGGCTGTTTGGTTAGATAAGCAGATGGCTGGGTGGATGGATAGATGGCTGGTAGTTTGGGCAGATGACTGGGTGGATGGATAGATGGATGGGTGGTTGGGCAGATGACTGGGTGGATAGACAGAGGATGGGTGGTTGGGTAGATGACTAGGTGGATGGATAGATGGCTTGTTGATTGCTTGGGCAGATGGCTGGGTGGATGGATAGATGGTTCGTTAGGCAGATGACTGGGTGGATGGACAGATGGCTGGTTGGTTGGGCAGATGACTGGGTGGGTGGAAAGATTGGTAGGTGGATAGATGACTGGTTGTTTTGGCAAATGACTAGGTGGATGGATGGATGGCTGGGTGGATGGATAAATGGCTGGGTGGATGGGTAGATGGCTGGATGGTTGGGCAGATGACTGTGTTGATGGATAGATGGCTGTTGGTTGGGCAGATGGCTGTGGATTAATAGATGGCAGGTTGGTTGGGCAGATGACTGTGGATTGATAGATGGCTGGTTGGTTGGGCAGATGGCTGTGGATTGATAGATGGCTGGTTGGTTAGGCAGATGATTGGATTGATAGATGGCTGGTTGGTTGGGTAGATGGCTGTGGATTGATAGATGGCTGGTTGGTTGGGCAGATGATTGGATTGATAGATGGCTGGTTGGTTGGGCAGATGGCTGGGTGGATGAATACATGCATAACATAATACTCAATCTGTATTTTCCTCATAACATTAAAAAAATAGAAACTGAATGTTGTATACAGCATCTTTTGCATTCTCCTTATGAATCTGAAACTGTATTTAGTAAACATAGCATACAAAATTATGTGAAGCAGACAAAAAAATTTAAAAGAATACTGACCTGTTAATTTTAGTAACTGTGTTTAATTCATTGCTTTCTTCTACATCACTACTATCTAAAGAGCTAGTGACCGTTGTGGAACTGCAACTAGACTCGGCATCACTTTCTCCATCACTGTCATCTCTATAGGCCATAAGACTGCCTCCCACTGGGTCCTCCAAGTTACCACCACTTTGGTACTCCAGCTTTTTATCTTCAGTAATTAAATCAATCTGAATATGGCAAGGCTGAGGCAGGTCTAAATGAGAATTACGTTTATCAACTTCATGTTCTGTACTATTATTAGATAGGTCATCAGAAATGGGTTCTGTTTTCACGATCACCATGGCAACAGAGTCTTCAATTTGGCCTATATTTTCAAATTGTACATCTGTAGCAATTTCTGCACCATTCTTTCCCAGATTATGCAACTTGGGTTCGGAGTTTACTATAGCCGCTGCATTAACCAAATCCTGATCAACATGAATATTTTTAGCTTCTTTACCTTCTTGAGAATTTTCACAATTATGAATATTCCCTCCCTTGTCCTGCAATTCAATTCCAGATTTCTTAGTTGTCTCTTCTGGAACATCAAATTTTGACCGTTTATCTAGTGTGTCAGTGGCATCCAAATTCTCTTCCGGAACATCAGATTTTGACTGGTTATCTACTGTGGCAATCGCAGCCAAGCTCTGACATGAACTATCAGTGCTCATGGCTGTATTTGATTCTTTGACATAGTCAGCAATGTCCCCAGAACTGTCTTCTGCAAAAAATGAAGTTTGTTTATTTTTTGCTGTTGTAACAGAGCCCTGATATATGCTTACACTTCTGGAGTCTTTGACCACTACTGCTTTGACCGCTGCCATATCTATAGATGCTAAAGATATCCCAAGAAATAAACTCTTTTGGATGTTAGGTATATTATGTCAATGCTTCTAATTATTCTAAATGTGAAGCACCTGTCCTGACTGAAACATTTTCCCTATCCCTTTGCTCTTCCACAGTAAGTTTACAGAATTGCACTCGGAAAAAGACAAAAAAAATAATTTATAAACCAATTTCTAAAATTTGGAATCGACATAAGTGCTGCAAAAAAGCATGTTGTCATTCTTTTTTTGGCCCTAGCTCACTACTCCAATATTTTGTTCTCTTCCCAATGGTGTTTTGTTTTCACTACTATTTTGTACTCTTCCCAATGGTGTTTTGTTTTCACTACTATTTTGTACTCTTCCCATTGGTGTTTTGTTTTCACTACTATTTTGTACTCTTCCCAATGGTGTTTTGTTGTCACTACTATTTTGTACTCTTCCCAATGGTGTTTTGTTTTCACTACTATTTTGTACTCTTCCCAATGGTGTTTTGTTTTCACTACTATTTTGTACTCTTCCCAATGGTGTTTTGTTTTCACTACTATTTTGTACTCTTCCCAATGGTGTTTTGTTTTCAAAACTGCTGCAAACATTTAACATACAGCTTCCCACCTGAAAAAATTTTTGCCCCATATACATATTTATAAATCAAATTGAATTTACACAAATATATACCATACTTAAAAATAAAAGATATTTATGCCCCATGTACATATTTATAAATCCAATTGAATTTACACAAATATATACCATACTTCAAAATAAAAGATATTTATGCCCCATGTACATATTTATAAATCCAATTGAATTTACACAAATATATACCATACTTCAAAATAAAAGATATTTATGCCCCATGTACATATTTATAAATCCAATTGAATTTACACAAATATATACCATACTTCAAAATAAAAGAAACTAGTCATATTCCTTTCTTGATACATATTTTATTTCAATTTTTCAAGTTTGAACATTCTGCATTAAAAATTAACAAAAAAATAAAATCTGCATATACTTTATTATAAAAATGCTGCTTTTCCATACAACTGAATTGTATGATAACAAAATATCATGAGACAAAAATGGAGTCTACTGTATTTTATGTATTTTTTCGTACCTTTAATTTTTTGTACACAATCCTGTTATCAAAATAATATTTTAAATGTATCATAATTTTTAGTACATATTACTTTGTATTTTTTGAAAAATTTATTAAATTATCGGACATAACCATTTCCATTAAGATTTACCTTTGCAAAAAAGGAAATCATACTGCAATATATATTCCAACATGTTTAACCATGCAAATGAAGCTGGAAATGTCACAAGATTCTGTTCAAAATACTTAGAAAATATCAGCTTTAGTTTCAGACTGCTTATTACACTAACTCTCTAGGCCATGACTGACTGACCCTCACCCCAACCCCTTTTTACAGAAGATACTGTGGGGGCCGATGTGCACAAACTCTTATTGTCATTACAATATCTACTAGTATTTATTAACAAACGAACAAAGGACTTTACAGACCACACCTTTAAATATTATCGTTAATTAGTTCTCCTTTATAAGTCCATCACTGTAACAAAATACCACATGCATTTTAAAATGAGTTTGGAAGATTTTTGATGTCTTTTTCAACAAAAATTACATCTCAGTACATGCAAAAAGTGAAGACCACAGACCATTCATCTTGTTTTATTGCTTCATTAGTAATACAAACATAACATAAAAACCTTGTCATTTTCCATTGTAAATTTGAAAGTCATGGACTCCTTTAAATCAATTTTTCATATACTATCTTTTAAGTGCTTGTTCTGTTTTGACTTGGATATAATTAAAAATAATGCAGATGCACTTGTCCGGATAATATCTGCTATATGGACAACCACTTCAAAAGCACACTGACAAATTTTCATTTCCCTAAAGAGAGCTTCATTTCCCTACTGGCAGTCTTGCTGATTTGACCTCTTCAAATGATTCTTGCCCTCAATAAGGTTTCAACTAGACTAAACAAAGCACTAAGCATGTTTTATTACAGTGTAAATAACACTATAGCCATGTGGTTGTCGTGACAATGTTCATGGTGATTAAAACAGGAATGAACTGTTGATTTTACTGGTGTTTATTCCCAATGGAATATAGTACTATCATAATATTTGCGGATTATCACACTTGTCAGGTAACTGAAAAGTCTTTTTTTTTTAATTGCAAAAGCTACAGTTAAATACTACACTCAATTAATATAGTCTTGTACACTAAACAAATTTTTTTGATTGATCACTCTGGCGTGCGTGCACACACATACACTAACTGAAGCATTGATTTCGAGTTCAATTTTTGGTACAATTTGATATTGAGATTATTGTTGAGGTTAAAATACAACTTGCACTTAATTTCCTGACAATGTGGGGTCATATTGTTGCAAACAATTTACCAATTAATAATAGCCATAACTTATACATGTTCAAACCATCTTGATCATTTTGTACAAAATAACAGATACAAATGTTCTAAATGCAGATGAGCGTGCACAAAGTCTCTCTCGTTCACTAATAACAAAAGTACTTTTGATTTATGAGATAGAATATATGTTTACTTTGTACGTTTGTAAAATTAGGTTGTCAAGTAGTGTTTGTACTGAAGAACTTGTTTTGGTATGATTCCTTTATTTTTCGTACATAGTCAACACTACCAAATGATAATTAATTCTTGTACATATAATTTTTCATACCCTGAAATAAATAATTATTTTTTTATGTATGAAAAATTACATAAAATATGGTATTCAATTTTTGACCATCTGTCACTACCACAAATAAGAGCCACTGTGGTCTTCTAGTTGCTGATGTGCCACACTTGTTACCTAAAGGATGTGGGTTTGAATCCCACCCACAACTGGCAGGTATGATCACTGTAGAGTGTCTGAGCATACTTTGCAGCCCAGACTAGATAGGTGGTCACTGTGGAGGGAGATGATTAAGTAAGTAGCAGCAAACTTCACCTTCTTCTGTTAGGAAAGTGAAAACGAGTTTGTCCTGCAATTTGTTTAGAGGTAGGTACATTGACAAATTGTACCTTTTGAGATGCCCCCTTCACATGATGTAGGTTTTTGCTAGTATTGTATTGTAGCAAAAGGTATTCTTCAAGCCATCAGGCCTAGTTTTGATAGCAATTATGATGACAAACAACAGCTTGACTGACCATTTCCCAAGTTGGCAACTAAGGCCCCTATCACAACCCGATTTACCCATGTCATCCTTCATTGATAAAAACATACAAACTTGTGTTTCAAAACTTAAACAACAACATGTATTACATTGTATAAAGCAATTATATATAGTAATTTGTGTTTTAAGAATAAAATCGGTGATCTGGATATCAGGGAAAAAATGGCAGACATTGTCCGAGAAGTACATGTTTTTTAGATTTTCTATTTTCGGAAATCATTGAGTAAATATTGACAGATAAATATACCATTCATAGAAAGCAAAGCCTAGGCATTATGTTGTTAATTTGTTTGGAAAGAGGCGTTTAGTTCATATACCAACTATAAATGATCTATGTTTGTGCTTTTATGCATTTTAGTGTGTTATGTATGAATAGTTACTGTAATGTTTTATCAGCAACAAAGAAATGAGAATGTGTGTGTTTGCCCTCAGTCATGTACATGGTACAGAGGTTGTGTCAAACACATTTTTACAATCTTTGAAAGTGCCATTAATGTAAACTTTGAAAAAATATTTTAAAAAATAAATACAAAAATATATTCAACAAATTTATTAACGTTAGCTGATTAAGCATTTTTTTTTTACCAACTTTCAATTACAGTAAAGTAATCAAGTTACTCAGTTAAATTTTGTTACAATGCAGTTTCTTTTGTTCTCTTTTAGTCATATGGCCAAAATAACTAAGAAAATTTTCTATTAGAAAAATTAAAGTATTGCTTAAACCCAATGTTAAATGCAAATATGAATTCAAATAAGAGATTGCATTTCTTGCTTCACGTTCACTTCTCCCTGTTGAGCTCTCACTTCTACCTGTCCAAAATGTGAAGTCATTTCTCCCTAAAACTCAAGTCTAGCTTACCCTGTTTACAACAGATATGTTCAATATACATGTAATGTCTTATGAAGTTATGAGCATGACATTTTCCCGACATTTTCCCAAAATTTCCTCATTAAAATATATCCTTCCATCCTGCCCAGACCAGGCAGGTATGGTCACTGTGGTGTGTTTCTGAACATGACACTTCAGCAAGATTTCCCAGTCACAATATAACCTTCCATACTTTCCACTAAACATTGGGAGAATCAAACAATCCATTTTTTTTAACATTACAAGAGCTTTCCTGAAAAAAACATCTGCAATTAATCAGTACTTATATAAGTAATAATTAGAAAAAAATTTTAATTCTCCATTTTTAAAAATACATTTTTGCCAAGTACAATGTTATTGCAATGAATATGTCAAAAAGTTTTCAATTCTCTTTTTATTCACAATATATCTTGAATTTAAATATTTTAAGGAGTTTACTCTCAATATATCTGCAATTATCATAAATTCCCTTTTGGCAAGACTAGCAAATACATCAGGAAGAACACTCCTCCTGTAAAGAAATAAAATTCTTCCAAGGCTGGTGGACTCTCTTGACAGGCCATAACACTGGCAATAAATATGTGCATGGAGAACCTGGTATCTTACAACAAGTGGTTTCTCATGATAGGTTTTACTATATCCTATATTTGGAATACTGTATTTGCAACCATCACAAACATTGATACACATATGGATTATTGAAAACATAGTTTATACATTGTAAGATTTCGTTTTCAGAAAAACAACTGTTCATTTCTTAAACATTGTACTAACTAGTTCTAAACTATCCCACAATATGTCATCATGGCCAGTTGTCTGCACTAAATCACCCGAAATAAATGCAAGTATTAGGACACTCATATTTTTTGAAAAATAAACTTTACATGCTCCATTACATTACAAGTACAAAATCATTGTAATTTTCATGAGCTACAGGTTTTGGGAGGTGACATTTTTCAAAAATATTTTAACCTGCTAATCAACCTATTCTAGTGATCATATTATTTGGCTTGTTTTTTAAGGAACTACTCTCAATCATGAATGGTGTATCGGTGGTCAGCATAATGGACTTGTGACCACAAGGTTACAATCCTATCATTTGATCAGTCTTGTCAGTTAATGTGGCGTGCCCTTGGCAAGGCCCTTTATTCCAATTGCCTTTGCCTTATTTGTGTTACTGTGTCATAAAGCACCAAATCCAACTGTTACTTAACAGGTTGGTTAGTTACATACCAATTAGATATACTTGTTTTAAAATACATAGGTTTTTTTGGTAGGTAGTTTTTAATCAAGTGCCACCCCCAGAGATATGGTGGCGCTCACCAGTTATTATGTACTTTTGAGAGTGATGTATGTAAGGTGAAGTTGTTTGCATTTTAAACATACACAGTGGAGAGAATGTTGGCATACCTATATACTACTTTCATGTAATGTGGATGAAATTTCTTTGGATATTGAACTTTTGGAAATTTTAAATGATCTTAGGACACTGCTAACTAAAATGACTGCTCCCTTGTGCTCCAAAAATCAACCTAAATTTGTCTAAAGTAAACTATTCTTGGCAGCTATTTAAATATGGAAAATGAATTTTGCCAAACTAGATAATACCAGCTTCTAAAAGTGCATTGACTGAATTACCAATTACATAAAATGTAAAAAAAAGTTATCTGCTCTTTTTTTTTTACAATTTACCTCTGAAGTTCGAGAAGCGAAAATGAGCAAGTAGAGCTAGCACTTTTTTGAAAGGTGCACATCTGGAGTAAGGCCAAGCTATGTACTCTCTAACCCATATTACACCCATCAATCATACATCAAAATAAAGGGAATTAAAGGTTTTTTGAACAATACCTAAGATATACAAAGTCTCTTTTAAATAACCAGTATAACTAGTGAGAAAACCCGGGGTAAACTCTTTTTCTTTAAAATTGTAACCCTATGCTAAATAGTTAACTGTATAGCGCCACTTATATGGGCAGACAGTGATTCATTATGTGGCTTCCAGATTGCCAACTCCGACGAGTTCATCTCAGTAAGGTAGTTGATAATTTTTTTTCCTTAAGTCTGATCAGTTTTCAGTAAGTTGTAAAAAAAATATCAACTGCTATTGTAGAGCTCGAAAATGTAATTAAAGTTCAGTATTTGAAACAGGCAGCAAAAATAAACATTATGTTCAACTGAAGAGATTGTAAACTATGCATAGACTTTTTTTTACCACTAGTACAGTTGCACAAACTCAAGTTCCAAACCTTATGCAGCTCAATGGCTTGTTGCTGTCTCTCAATTTGTTCTTATCTTTTTCCACTGCACATGACAAAATCAAAGCTATCGTGATGAGTCATACTAAAATTTGCACGTAATATCAAAAAAACAAAAACAATTGTGTCCGTTCCAGCTTTTATTCAGAAGATTTTGAATATTCCTTTTTATTCTTCAGTGTTGATTAACAATTTTCAAGACGCTTATTTCATCTTTCATCTTAAACATGCATTTAAAAAAAAATTCCATAATCAACATTTGAATCATGCAGATGATTCGCATGAACAAATAGGGGCAGTTTAAAGTATCTGAGACTCTACTGTAAAATTAATCTGGTTCCCTGATGATTTTCACTAATTCTAATATGAAACCTGGATCAAACCGCTCTGGTGGCCTAGTGGTTAGAGCATCCGCCTCATGTGGGAGGTCGTGGGTTCAATCCCATATTGAGTCATACCAAAGACTTGCAAATATGGTACTAACAGTTCGCTCGCTTGGCGCTCAGCGTTAAGAGGTTAGTGCTAGGAATGGTCCGCCTGGTGTCAGGATAATGTGACTGGGTGGGACATCATGCTACATGTCTACGGTATGATGCCCCAGTTCTAGACATCACTATAAACTGACACACTGCAGACATTGTAGCGATATGACTGAACAATTATTGAAGCTACATTAAAAATCATAATCACATCATATCAGAAACCTGAAGCCTAATCAAACATGGATGAACCAATTTTTCAGAATTTTAGGCAATCATCATTTTTCCATAGTTTTGATTTGATGTCACAAGTCAGTATTTTATGGGTAATTTTCGTAAAACTTATGGCAAAATCTTAAAGAGTTGGCAGGTCTGCCTGGGGGACCAAGTCAAGTAAAGAGTTCCAGGTTTCCAAAAGACAAAGATAAACATTACAAAGTCAGGAAGACATCAAGGTCTTAGCCTGTGAAGTTCCTAAAAGACCTAAGACTGTTAATCTGAAAAAAGATAAAACTGGCCAAGAGTGGTAAGGAAATTTATTCATATGAAACAAAATCATGAGAAGGAATAAGATCTACGATTTCTCTAGGTCCTGTGTAAGTTCTAACTAAGCCAAAGTGGAGCATTTGATACCATCAACCAGCATCCAGAACTCTACTGGAGAAGAGGAATCCTCAGATATGTGACACTGGAAGTCACAATTTCTATAACGTTTGTAAACACCCTTGGCACTGTGGCTAGACCAAATAGCATGGCTCAGAATTTGAATATTTCCTGTCTATTGCAAACATGATGGGTTCTGGGCACTGAAGCTAGACCAAACAGTATGGGGGCCCTGAGTGGGCAAGTGATCTAAGTGCGCACCTTTCTGGATTACTGCCATCTCACCTGCATGGGTTTGAGTCTTGGATTTAACCAATATGGATATGTGATGTGAGAAAGCTTGCCATTAGCTTCTCATGGGTTGGTGGTTCTTTCAGGGATTTTCCCAGGTTCTTCCTCCACCATTTATACTGGCCACCATGTATAGACTATCTTGCAGAACTGCCAACCCTGACAAGTCCAATTTCAATAAAGTGTAACAAAATATTAATAGCATCTACTGTAAAGCTGCAAAAGAAGCCCATTTGTACTTTCTTCTACTCAGCAGTAAATGTGCGTTAAGGTCTAATAATCGTTCCGAACACGGCGCAGAATCTTCCAGGTGAATCTAATAGTTGAATATGATGACGTCATCAGCCGTTATTTGCACTA
This sequence comes from Potamilus streckersoni, assembly GCA_016746295.1. Classification (NCBI taxonomy): domain Eukaryota; kingdom Metazoa; phylum Mollusca; class Bivalvia; order Unionida; family Unionidae; genus Potamilus; species Potamilus streckersoni. The sequence goes on along the minus strand of JAEAOA010002287.1, from coordinate 120,124 downwards.
TCAGAACTTTAACTATACATTTCTGTTCTGGAAATTGATACAAAAATGATAAAATGATGCAATCTGAAATAAAAATAAGTTAAATATTTTATCTTGTAAAATTAGTTAAATGACGTTATTTAGCCCATGGTAGAAATGGGCTACTTCCTCAAATGTTTCACGTCTCCAGGGTTTGTGACCGTAATGGTAAAAATCAAGGTTAATTCGCCGGATTGGATTCATGCGATGGTCGTCCGAGAGTCATGAGAAGGTACATTACTGTTTTTTTTTTTTTAATGGATATGTGTAATTTTTCTGTCTTCGTGCAATTCTGAAGGGATAAAAGACTCGTGAGAAAATTCGAATCGAGCGGAGGGTTGTGGTCGAGTTGCATTCCTTTATTATTTTATAATACCGTTAATGTGATTTCATGTAGTCAGAAATTTCGTCGTGCTTTATTGATAAAATTGCAGAATCCTGTGAGTTTACAGGAGAATATGAAATCTGGAGGTAATAATTGTGTATTTGAGTACGATTCATCTTCACATAATAATATATCTAGGAATACTTTTTTTACTGCGCTAAAGGAAAATATATTACTTTTAGTTTTAATTTCGTTACACTTCTTAAAGATCACGTTACAAAGCATCACTATGAAACTCGCAACGTCATGTTAAACACGAAACACATGTATAAATAATACAGCATTATAAATTACAAACATAAAAATCATCTAAAATAACTGCTGTTATACAAAGGATAACCTTACACTCGGAAATATGTCGAGCCTTTACAATCAACCTTAGAGTAATCTCTAAAATACAGACCTTCTTTCATTTGCCATGTGGTTTCCATTTGTAACTTCTCGGTCAATGTTACGGATCAAGTCTCGAACTCATGAGTAGGGTTCCGTAGCTTATAACAGTAATAGGAACCAAAATATTTGTAATTGAAATCCCGTAATATCTGCTCTGGGAACCAGTGGCCATGCCCAAAATACGCCACGAAGCAATATTGAGACCGGCATGTATGATCAGTATTCCGGATTATTTATTTATTTATTTATTATTATTATTATTATTATTATTATTATTATTATTATTATTATTATTATTATTATTATTATTATTATTATTATTATTATTATTATTATTATTATTATTATTATTATTATTATTATTATTATTATTATTATTACTGTTGTTATTGTACATGATCATACTGCTGATTAATGTTAATTATATAATCATTGCCCAATTATTGATAAAGCAAAACTATAGAGAGCTTGTCATTGATGGAGGCCCTTTTATCATATTTAAAGAGATCATCTTTACCATTTAAGAAAACACTCTCAACTTGTTTACTAATTTGTCTTAATTAAATTAAAAATTTTCTGATGAACTTACATAGAATCAACTGCAATTGGTTCAAAATCTAGGTAAAACTGATAGAACGTCTTTAACTAACTACCCGAATGGGAAGTGAATATATAATTTAATTCATATTCATGACAATGTTGTAGATTTATAATATTTTCATTTCGCATTACTTTTAAATTTACAACGTATTTCTTCTTCTTGCTTTTCACAATACAGGAGAATGTCGTCATTATCATCATCGTCGTCAACAACAACAACAATAGCACAAAAACTATATGGCAGTAATTTATTACTTCATGCTGTGACTCCGTGTATATTTTATTTCAATTGTTAGTCTCTATATAAATCCTTCATAAAACTGGTGGATAAGTTGGCATTTATATGATATAATTTATGTCTCATTTGATCCAACACTTTAATGCTTTCTTTTCCTAATTCTGTAATAATGTATGCGTAATGTAGTTTTATGGTTATAAGTAAAGTGTTTATATTTATATCTGAGTAAAGTGATAATTGCCAAAATCTACAAATTACTTGAAGGTTTTAATTGGATTCATTTTTCAAGAAGAGTACTGACAGTCTTAACAGTTGCAGAAATAACAGATGTAGATGATAAGAAAATCAAAGCAAATAATATCATCTGATTCAGTATAAACAGCAGTAGTAGTAATAGTTGTAGTTTTCTGACTCGTAATTCTCTCAGATTAAGTTTCGAGAAATGTTCTTTTCTTGTGCTTGTCATAGTTTAATATTTCATTCCAAATTATTTCTAGCTAAAATTAACCCTCTCCACCACCCTCCTCTTGTTGAACCCACTACCTGTATTTTTTTAGTATTATTTAGTGCTTCGTTTTAACATTTCAATCAAAAACTCCGCAAGTCAAATATAAATATTACTTCTCAGTGACGTACAAACTGTTAGAACTGGGGGGGGGGATCCACCCCGGAGTGACAGCCAAAAGAAGCGAGGAGTATATCCGGAGAGTTGAAATACCAGTACAAGTTTTCAAACTAAATTAAAAATTCGCCAAGCAAAAAGTTGCATGTATTTCCAATTTGCAAACATAATGTATTTTTTTTTTGTGTGTTTACATTTTTAAATTATTAGGAACGATGATCTGCCCAGTGTGCCAAATAGTTTAGGTACAACCCTGTTACTTTTACATTATATATCTAGCAAATATAAGAACAAATTATAAAATAAAATGATGCTCAAAAGAGTGTCTATAATTTTTGTTTTCTAAAGAAGTATTAACAATAGATACATTTAGCATTGTCCTTTCTAATGGAGTAGTCGCTAACGATTGGAACTATCATTTCCAAAACTTTGCATTCAAGAACATACAAATCTATGGTAATGGTATGTGATCCGGTAAGTCAGTGTCATCCATGTTATCAGGGTAATTCATGATTATGTGAAAATATAAGATGTTCTACATTACATAACAGTGATAAAGCCAAAATTAGAGATATTTTATAACTCAGGTATAAAATTATTGTCTCCTCATTACTTTTAATTTTGCTATTATTGCCTCATTTGGACTCATTCGGATATTACCTTCCTGTTATGGCTTCGTTCATTGTCTTAGTACTATAATCTTCTTGCGATAACGCTTTGCCTTTTTCTTAATGAATAGCGAAAGCAAAGAGTACGTCTTGACTTATTCATCTCTCTACATTTAGAACCACAAAGTGTTTGATTGAAGTAATGCCCTAAGATACTGCAACTACGTTATTCAAATAATATAATTTTATCCTATATCATAATAGTCCTACAAGAAATTACTTTGAATTGAATGCTTAATGATTCAAGTGTGTAATGCAATTAAACTCTTCAAACAAAACTTTCACTGAGTTTTTAAGGAATTATAAGTGTAAGCTTCTTGTTGTTTCAAACAAATCTTTTTCTTTCTTCCAGTTGTTTCAATAATGTACAAATTGGACTTATTAGAGAAATAATCATGAACATCATCCCATTAACCAGTCAAATTGTTTTCAATTGTTCACGTTTGACTTCTTGACCACTACAAGCAATAGATTTAACATTTCTAATGCTAGATCAGTTACTTAAATTGTGTAGTCTACAAATGAAGAATTATTACCAGAGTTACATATACTTTCAGAAGAAAAATGATTTCTATAAATAATTGTTAATGTTTTAATCGTGTAATTTACATTATACATAAAAAAAATTATTACAGTTCTTTCCCACTTTGAGTGGAAGATATAAATTATACCTCGCCTGGCTGGGTTTTAAGGTCTCACTGGAAAGTTTCACATTTAACGTAGAAGGCATCAGCCTAATTATCACAACCTTAGCATTTATAAATTCACACACAATCTAAACATGTAATGTTGTTTACATTTAGATTTAGTTAGATTTGAAAATGGGTTGGCTTGTTGGTGACTGCCTGTCAGAGACTAGCTTTGGAAATCAAATGTGTAACTTATGCTGCAAATGAGCAGCCAACTTGGCTTACATATTTACACAATGCTAAATCACAATGCATATATATATATATATATATATATATATATATATATATATATATATATATATATATATATATATATATATATATATATATATATATATATATATATATATGTATATATATATATATATATATATATATGCATTGTGATTTAGCATTGTGCATTGTGATTTATCAGCTTTCTTCTTAAATCGTTGCTCACAACAGCTGGTTCTTATGTGTGTGTGTGTGTCTCTCTCTCTCTCTCTCTCTCTCTCTCTCTCTCTATATATATATATATATATATATATATATATATATATATATATATATATATATATATATATATATATATATATATATATATATATATATATATATATATATATACACACAAACACACACACACACACACACACACACACACACACACACACACACACATTTCTGCGAAGCGATGCATCTTCGCTCAGAACCATGACGCTCTTACCACTGCCAATCTGATCACAAGTTGATGAGAAAAAGAAATATCTGTAAATTATGACTTGGACACTAACCACCAATAAATTAAAGTAATTACTGTTCCTTATTTTAGACGAAAAGGCCCTTAATAATGTATATAGTGTGACATACGACTAAAGTATTATCATTACTGCAAGTTTCATACAGCATCTCAGCCTAAAACCAACATTTCTTCCACAATTTTAACTTGGAATGATTGGCTATGCACTCTTATGTATCGTCGATATACATGCTTAGAACTGTACGTGTTATTTAAAGCCGCACGTGACAATCTACCTTAGTCTATTTATTACTTCAGGTTTCGTCATAGCATCCGTGCCTTAAACCAAATATTCTTGTTGAAAAATAATTAGAAATTATAGACTTCTATCTGCCATAACCTGCATGTAAATAACCGTCCATTTTTTTTCAATTATGCATCGATAACACGTGTAATATGGACATTTATGCCATCAATGATAAGATCATCGCTGGGAACCAAAATGAAGTTCATATATTATCATGCCATATTAAATAGATTTACCAGAAGATCTGAAATTCAGTGTGCAGTATTAATCAACATATTTCATACTGTTCGTTCTTTTCATGCTTTAGTTTTCCTGGACATGTGCTGTCAAGTACCGTATCATAATTAGCAACAGTGCTCAGAATCAGTTTGTGTTACTGTGTATATCAACGCTTGAGTAAAATATATTGTGCGTCCCCCACATATATACATGAAAAATTATCTCCATTTGAATCGTTTATCATCTCCTGTTCCTTAGGTAATACAATTTACCATTTCTATTTTTTACAAGCTGCTGAGAAAAATGTGGCCTAATATCAGGTACCAATACACGTATATTGGAAGATATGCATCGGAGCTCAGATCCACGAAATTCGTAAACAAAGATATCCAAATAAAACACATAAGTGGATACCCTGTCATTTCCTGGAAAGAAAATTAACAACTGACTGTAACGACGACTCGACGAAAGGACAAACTATATCAGCGTCTCCCCCCCCTCTCTCTCTGGATCTTATACTTGACGTTTCATCTGAGATCTGTATGTGAGGCTTATAAAAATTTTATACATTCTGATGTGATGTGATTATGATTTTTAACGTATTTTTAACAATTTTTCAGTCATATCACTACGATGTCTGCAGTGTGTCATTTTATAGTGATGTCTAGCATTGGGGCATCATGTCGCAGACATGTAGCATGATGTCCCACCCAGTCACACTATCCTGACACCAGGCCAATCAGTCCTAACACTAACCTCTTAATGCTGAGCGCCAAGTGAGGAAGCTGTTAGTACCATTTTTGTAAGTCTTTGGTATGACTCGACCGGGGATCGAACCCACGACCTCTCGCATCCGAGGCGGACGCTCTAACCACTAGGCCACAAGAGCGGTAAACATTCTGAAACCAGTGTGGTGAGAGGTGAGGATCGTGTAAGGAAACCTGCAATACAAAATATAATTGCGACCATTAAACTAGGAGTTGTTTGCAGAATTTAACCATATTAATCGAGGATTCCAACGGGTTCCGTAATTTCACTTAAATTTTGAGCAGGCACATTACGCTCTGTACGGTAGTGCAAATATTTAATTTATATCGCAGATGTATCTAAATGAGAGAGAGAGAGAGAGAGAGAGAGAGAGAGAGAGAGAGAGAGAGAGAGAGAGAGAGAGAGAGAGAGAGAGAGAGAGAGAGAGAGAGAGAGAGAGATGTTTCATATGCCTTTGCTTTGGACGCGAGATGAAAAAAATAAAAATTGCTTTACAAAGAAATCATCTAAAAAATCGCTTTACAAAGAAATAGTGTTTATTCACTTTACTTGAAGAGACAGGGGTAACATATTTATTAGCTCTTTTGTTGTTGTTGTTCTTTGTACAATTGCTAATAGAGGGATATTACTCTTGCATATGTTCCCTGATATTATACTTCGAGGGTCAATTCTTCGGGTTCGTATATATCTCGCAGTAATAGCCGATATAGTCCGAACAATTTCATGGAAGATTTCCGAGAATTTTTATTACGCAGTTGTTGTTGCTGTTCGTCCTTCGTTCTCGAAGACGACAATGACTTCACGTATGGGCTGGTCTGTGAGTGCGCAGCTGGCTTGTGAAGCCAATTCGTGCTCTGAAGAGTCTAAGGCAATGAGGGCAGAGAATTGCCAGGACCTAGATCGTTTGAGGGATAGCGCTGGCTCATCTCTTCCTCTGCTGATATTTATGCTTAGCCTCATTGATCCGGCGCTCTTCAAAGGCAGTTGGGACTGAGTTGATCTGGTGACGTCAGGAAGCGCGGTCTTCGACAATCTGCTCCCAGCTGTCTGGATCAATGTCACAGGACTTCATCGAGGTTTTAAGCGTGTCGTTGTACCGTCTCTTTTGGCCTCTTCTGGAACGCTTGCCTTAAGCTAGTTTCCCATAAAATATTCTCTTCGGGATGCGTTCATCAGGCATACGGCAGACATAGCTAGACCAGCGGAGGTGTGGTCTTCTGAACATGGTATGGACGCTTGTCATTTCAGCTCTCTGGAGGAATTCTATGTAATGTGTCTTGTGTCTTGACCTGCCATTTGATGTGGAGCAGTTTTCTGAGGTAGCACATGTGGAAGGAGCTTAGCTGTCTTTCATGGCGCATGTACACCGTCCATATATCACATGCGTACAAAAGGAAAGGAGGAGATACTACGCGGTACACCTTGATCTTCATCGATGGAGACTGTGCACGAAAAGGCGCTGCCAAGGTAGATGAACTTGACAGCAACATTGTGCTTCTGGCAATCAACAGTAACGCTGAGTTCAGTGTAGGGGATTGATGATACAGACTGGTCTTCGTCTTGCTTATTGTGAGTCTGAAGTCTACGCAAGCTTTGGCAAACCGATCCATACGTTCTTGCATGTCAGACTGAGTACAATCATTCAAAGCACGTTCGTCAGCAAAGAGGAGGTCGTGGATGGTGTATTCCTGGACTTTGTTCTTAGCCCGCAGTCTTCTCAGGTTGTTCCCATCAATCCTAAACCGGATGTCGATGCCAATATAATTTTCACGGAAAGCGTCAATTAGCATCGCTGTGAAAATCATGCTGAATAGGGTCTGAGCTAGAACGCAGCCCTGTTTGATACCGTTTGTCACTGTGGGAAGGACATGGAGAACTCTCCATCATCCTGCACTCTAGATAGCATGCCATCGTGGAAAAGTCTGACCATGGTGATGAACTTTTCAGGGCATCCGAACTTTGCCATGGTCCTCCACAGACCTTCACGACTTACAGTGTCAAAAGCCTTAGTGAGATCCACAAAACTTGTGCAGAGGCCGACGTTCTGCTCTTGGCATTTCTCCTGGAGTTGTCTGGCTGACAAAAATCATCTCCACGGTGCCTCGTTCCTGCCTGAAAACGCAGACTCTCCGGTAGCAAGCCTTGTTCCTGGTGAACGGTTAAGTGATTTAACAGAATTCTGGCCAGTATCTTCCATGCAGTGGGTAATAGAGAGATGCCACGGTGATTGTCGCATGCTTGTCGGTTCCCCTTCCCTTGTAAATGTGGACAATAGAGGCGTCTTTGAACATCAGCAAAATCCTCTCCTGGTTCCACATAGACTCGAAGAGGTCAGTTAGCTTCTGCGTCAGTCGGGGATCACTGACTGCGTAGACTTCCGCTGAGATGGAGTCAGAGCCCGGTGATTTGCCACTGGATAGGCTTTTCATTGCCTTCTTTACTTCTGTGAGACTTGGTGAATCCGAAAGTGAAGCGTTGGTTGGTACCTGGGGCAGCCGAGCTATGGCTTCAGCGTTTATGGGGGAAGAACGGTTGAGGACTCTGTCGAAGTGTTCTGCCCAGCGCTTCAGAATCTCCTCCTTATGAGTGATCAGCGTGTTTCCATCTGCACTGAGGTTGGAATATCCTGATTCAATGTTACCGTATATTGTCTTGAGCGCCTCGTACAATCTCTTCATGTCATTGCGGTCTGCATACGACTTTATCTCGCCAGCCTTCTTACTCAGCCATGTGTCATGTATCTGTCAGATCGCTCTCTGAACTGTTCTTCTGATATTGGCGAAAGCAGCTTTCTTAGATGTGAATTGCAGGCCATTTATCAGCTCTCTGTGTGTGCGGTGATTTTCTTCGAGCAGTTCTTGAATGCGCTCTTCATTATCATCGAACCAGTCCTGGTGCTTTCCCTAAGTTGGGTCAACTACATCGGCGGATGTGGAGTATAAAATATTCCGAAGGGTCGCCCAATCAGACTCTACATCATGCAAGCCTAGAGTGATGGCTTCCAGCTTGTTGTCTAGTTCGTCTACAAAGGACTGCTTCACTGAATCGTTTTTCAGCTTGGAGACGTTCAGTCACTTTGGTGTCTTGCTTCCTCGAGGACGTCTAGGAAATTCTATCCTGATGTTAAGTTTGTAGATGATCTATCCGTGGTCAGTTCAGCACTCAGCTCAACACACAGCCTTCGTCAGTCTGACATACTGCCTGTCTTTCTGTCGCACTATGACGTAGTCGAGCAGATGTTAGTGCTTAAAGCGTGAGTGAATCTATGACACCTTGTTGCGAAGTGATAGGAGGAAGATAAAGATGGCATAAAACCAGTTCGTGCGCTGAACAAGTTTTCAGCAGTAGGAGGCCATTGCTGTTTCAGCTGCCAATCCATTTTTTCTCAGCACTCCTTCCCATGAGATGGGATCTGTGTCAACCCGGTAGTTAAAGTCACCAAGGATGATGAGTTGATCTATTCTGGGCACTGCAGCAATAGTGGATCTCAGTTCCTCGTAGAACTCGTACTTGATCTAATCGGGGGTTGTCATTGTTGGGGCGTAGGCTCGTACTAATGTTGCATAGCGCTTTGTTGGGAGCGGCAGTCGAACGGTCATCAGACGATCGTTCATGCCTTTAGGATGGCCAACTATCTTGTTGACCAGGTTTGACGTGATGGCAAACCCAACTCCTGCATCGCGACGTTCTTCCTCGCTGCACCCGATCCAAAAGAAAGTGTAGCCTGTATTTACCTCTGACTGTTGACCTTATCGGCAAGTCATGTCTCGCTGATTGCTGAAATCTAGACATTGTACATGGCTAGCTCTCTGGCAATCAAAGCAGTCCGTCTTTCAGGCCTTTAAGTCCCGGCACGATCCAAGAGGAAGTGCTTATTCTATGCGCTTAAGGTGAGACTTGTCACCTTGATCTGTTTCTTTGTTTTCTTACCGCTGGAGTGGGATTCTCAAAATCCGCGGTATGCTGGCCAGGGTAAGATGAAGTAAACAATGTTTAGGACATCTTTTCTAGTCCCGTCCTCTTGCTATTGAGGCGAGCAGTGTAGTCCTAAAGATGGCTGCTTAGACGCTTAGGTGGCTGCCGAACTCCCATGCTACTTCAGTCACAGGAAGACGACACTATAGCCTGAGCCTCCTGCGTGCCGGTTTGTTGCTATAGTTGTCAGTGAATCCACACAGGACTTGCAAAATGAAGTGGGATAGTGATCTGGTGAAGTCATGACTTGCGCGTGAGACTTGGATTTCAGTGAGAACGAGTTGCGCACTCGTCAACTTCACTCTCTCGTCCTCGCATATCTGGGTCCAGTGGCAAGACAGAGTCTAGACAGTTGGAGATACGCATCAAAGGTGTCTCACTGTGCCCTAGTCGCGTTCCACATCTCTTCGGCAGTTATATACCCATTCGGGGTATACTCGGCTAGACTGGAATTTGCGAATGAGCCTTCTTCTTCCTCAAAGAATGACAACCACAAATTTGCCTTTCACGGTGATTTAACAAGTGGTTTAATTAACATGTTCATGGATGCAAAGGAATGTATAGTCCGACTATACTATAGCCTCTCAAACAATGTTGGATCGGGGCCTCGAGTGGCAGAGTGGTCTAAAGCGCTGTCCGTTACGGATCACTGCCATCTCACCTCTGCGTGGGTTCGAGTCTAGGATTCGGCGAATGTGGATATGTGAGAAAGCTTGGCAGTAGCTTCTCGTGGGTCGGTGGTTCTTTCCGCGGATTTCCCGGTTTCTTCCTCCACCATTAATACTGGCCGCCATGAATAGCCTATCGTGTGCTGAAAAATGGCGTTAAGCCCAACAACAACAACAACAATGTTGGATAACCCTTGTCAAAAACTTCACCGTGAATTTATCTTTGAATACATTCTAGATTCTATTATGATTTATTAGGATTTGAACAGAGGATAAAATTAAGTGCCAAGAAAGAAATGTCGAGACTATATAAGAAATATAATTTAGATCTGAGACATCAGCCCGAAATCAGGCAAGGTCAGAACCATACAACAGCCTTTCTTATTCTCAAGGTTTACTTATTACCATCCCTATCTATTATTATTACTGAGAAAGTTACTAAACCAGTCTAAAGGATATTTATTCGGAGATACTTTGCACTTGTAGGTTTATTTCAGTTTCTGTTTCAGTCCATGTGCGTGTGATCAATTCAAACATATACAGAATGGATCAACCAAATAAGAAAAGAGGATTTTTCAGCTCTTTTGCGCCATCGCCGGCACCACCCGTAGTTACAACAAATGTTGATATACCAGGTGAACAAAAACCTCAGGACAGCAAGCTGATAAATGTATATTGATTAGAACTCAACAATACTTAAAAATGAAGGTCAGAATGCGCCATGCATTCTTACACAATGTTAAGTATCACGTATATAGCTCGCGCTTATTTTTCATATTAATAGCAAAAAGAATTATTCCATCCATCATATTACATGACATTCAATTTAAATAACAATATACGGTATATTGGAAAATATTAAATGAAGTAATGTAATGTTCTTCATGTAATACGTTGATATTTATGTTTTGGGCGTCTGGGTATTACAGCGCTGTGTAAGGTGTTTTGATGTCGACTAACATCGTAACGAAAGTCAAATTTTTATGAATATTTCACACAATTAGCAACCAATAAGGACGCTTTTGTGCAAAGTAAAGTCATACTGTTTTAATCAGACTTTACTGACTGATGTCTTTTCTCTAATAAATGCAACTGTTTTCAAACTTGGTTGGCCATTTCATTTGGCTGGAAGGCGATCAAAGCTAAGAATGATGAAATCAGGTTAAGTTTAAATTTTAATCTTTAATGAAAGGAATAAAAATGTATTATGCCTATTGTACTTCACTGAAAATTCAGGAAATTTTGTGTTAGCTTTCTATTCAAGAAACATATTCCCCACATGAACCTACTGTAACACACTTTTGCCTACTTAAACTACTGTCGCATTGCAACAAATTCAAAATCAACAGAACATGAAAATGCCTCAATTTGCTAATGTAAGATTTTGATTCAACCAGGATAAAAACTGCTCAATAAGTATATTAATTACATATCAGTTTGTGGAAGAGTGGCGCTATGGTCTGCCAAGTGTGTGAAATATTTTTGAAACTTTTACTATTCGTTCCGATGTGAACTAGCTTCAGAACACACTATAAAGGCCGTTATTTGGGTAGTAAGATGCAGCACTAAAACATAAATAACATGTGATATGTCTTACATTATAGGACAAGTAATGTTTGTAAATACTGAATGCACACCTAATTCTCAATGCATATATTCTGAGAACAATGAACAAAAACATGTTAGTATCACAGCAACCTCAAGAAAGACAAACATATCAAGCACTGAGTATATTACAGTGCTGCATGTATCACGTGACTACAGTGTTCACATGTGCTTTCCGCTTGATGAACCTGCTTTCTCTAGGTTGATGCAACAATGACATGCTTCTGGTCCCTGTTCTGATAATAAATATGTTGAGAAGTTTGTGCTCTTTGGTTTTTATAATCGATACATGACTTTTATTTATATCTTTGATTTGTTTTTGTACAGTAATATTACAAATGGGTTTTTCTTGATATGTGGCTGTTAGTCCTCTGATTTCATGGAAATGTAAGCGGCGAGATTTTGGGTAGTCATGTGATTAGTTTTACGACCCTGTAGTTAAATTGTGTTTGTTAAGGAATGAATTCAGTATAAATCTTTTTATTTCATTTTTATATAATTAAATGTAGTTATTATTATTATTATGATTATGTTAGAATTGATCTAATGTTTTGTTCGAAACATTGTGTTTACTTAAATAGAAAATGTGACTCTTCTAAGGATGAGCTTTGTGTGATAGTAAATTCGCAGCAAGGAAACATTCAGAAGTAGCTATGTAAATGATTGGCTGATACTTGTTCAGGCTTTTGTTATGTCCAGATGGATTGTGAAATTACATGTGTCCTTCATGCTTATGTACATGAAACAACGTATTAATGTCTTTTATATGCTTATTTATCAGTAAGAAAGTTCAGTCATAGTCGTAAGTGCAGTTTAGTAACTGTTTTCAACATCTTAGAGAGTTATATAGCCTCTATTACCTTAAAGAAGGTATTTTTGTGCTAGAAGTTGTCTGTTCATATGTCTACATAGAATGACATGTGTTTTGTTAGTGGAGATTGTACTTCATCTACTTTCTAAATAATAATTTTCCCTGGAGAACAACACTACTGGTATGGACAAAAACAATTTCTGAAACTACTTCTAAATTGGAACAGAACAGTACAGATTGAACTTCACTGTGAATATTCAGGACCTTTTGTGTTAGCCTTCGTCTGACATCATTTGCCATCTTGGACAGGAACTGAAGTTCAGACTGTCAATTTAGAACTGTTCACAAGACTTATGTGTTTTCATATCTTTAGAACAAATTTTTGTATCTCTTTCGTAAATAGAAAGTTTTGTTTCATATATTTCTCTTTTGCCATTTTTTTCTAGGGAAATAAGTTATTTTTGTTAAAATATACAAAACTTGTTGTCTTCACTCTTTCTTTGTGTTACTTTGAATGAACGGATATGTAACACTAGCAATACAAATGGCAAGTTCCTAGTAGTCAAATTTTATCAACAATGTAATTTTATCGTGTCAGCAGATTGCAGACATATCGAAAGTTATATTCTCTAAAATATGATCATCTTGCTATTGAATTTATGTAAATATGACCTAATGTTTGCTAGGAAGCAGTTACTCTGTGCCAGCAGAGGCAAAGTTCAACTTTTTGATAGGCAGATTTCTCTGAACGTACATCCCAAAATAAATGTCCAAATATTAATAAAATGGTTTGGCAAGGATAAGAGGAAAATCACTATATATGAGTGTACCATTTGTCATAGAGAACTTTCTCCCAGTTGTATTGATGCAGACCCTGTATTATTTTTCTGTAGTGCCTTTTTAGACTTGTGCACTTATTTGCTTTTATAGAGCAGATCAAATCCCTTAGCTTGATATCTTACACAATTCTCGTTCAGAGTCAGGCAAGTAAAATTTTTCAAGTCACGAGTTCATGGCTGTGGCGGTATTCACGATACCTTGTATGGTTTACAAGAGTTTGGGTGGGGTGTTCCAAATAATTATTTAGATGTGGTACCCACCCAGGCTCGATTATGGTTCTGAAGTTAGTAAATGTTGGTATATAGCTCTGAGCCCCCAGTCAACAATGTCAGCAGTTACAGTTAAATAATAATGTACAAAGAGAGAAATTAAATAACAATTTAATTGACAATCAAATATTCAATCTCTCGAACATCATGTACCCTTTTGCTTGACCACTTTTAGTCTATCTCATCATATGAAGGTTAGTGTTAGAGTTTCGCCCTGTCCCTGGTTATTACTCATTTGATTCTTCTATCTAATTCCCTGGGTTGATTCTCCTACTCTGATTCTTCCGTTTTTTTTAATTTCCTTGGGTTGCTTTCCCTTACTCTTTCCACTTCTCCCGACTATTTCTTCACCTCCTCATCTGCTTGTAGACTCAGACTTGTTGACCCGGACTGTACCTTCAGCCTTGTTCCAGTCCTTCTCTCTCTTTATAACTTGGGACTCCTACCCCCAACTTGGGGGGGGTAAGTTGTCTCCGGAAGCTTCCTTGAAGCTCCCTTTATATTAATGCAATCTTTTGTTCTGTGATTCTGCCAAATTTAATAGGCGTGATTCCAGAGTGATGTAACGGCAATGTTCTCATATGGCTGTCTAGCCCATACTGGGACAGAGATAGTTAATATTTTTGAATCTAGGATTTAGGCCCACATCCTAGCTGAATTTGATTAGGTGCGGGGAACTAAACCATTCAATTAAGCTGTCAATGTTCTGATAGTCTATGTGATGGTGGTAGCCCATGCCCAGCTGAGTTTCCTGGCAACCTATATGATAGCTTGACACTGCTGGGGTGATGATTCACACTTCATGCATGTTAAACTAGCCCCTCTGCTGTATAGCTTAGGCTAGCAGAACGTGACAATGGCAAGTGCTTTTTTTTTTTCCTATTTTAAAAGTTATGCAAGTGCATATTTTTCTGTTTTTATCCCTTTACCTATATTTGGCCATTTATAGTTTTGCATGTATATGTTTACATACTGTATTACATCTGTTATTGATCATAGATAACTAACTGTTCCTTTGTGCACTTGTTCTATTACTACTTGACTACAGTTTTGGCTATGTGACATACCAACAAATCAAATCACTAAACAAAGCAATGCCAGTGTGATTCATTAGCAATGTTTAAAGCAGCTCTGTTGTATTTTGTTTACTCAAACAGGAATTACAAGAATGGCCATGATTTTATTGCAGGTTGTCTGTGTAATTAATGTTACTGACATTAGTTAAGGTTAAAGGTCACCACCATATTCCTGTATTTTTTTTTTTACATCATATTTGCATTATATGATTAAAAGTAGTTATACTAGCACAAAAAGAACAAACAAATTATCAAGTGAAATAACTTAATTGAAATAGAAGTATACATTGCTCGATATCCCACCTATAGAGGAGGGCAGCCAGAAATTACATACATTTATCTTCACATGAAAAAGTACATATGCATTGGTAGTGCAACACAAGACTTCAATATCTATCCAGTTTTAGATGACTGACAGACAGTTTACCACAGCTGGCTCCATGATAAATGTAGATCATTTTTTAAAAAAATTTTTTGCACTAGTTTTTTACAAATTACTTCCATTGATTTCCTTTATCCTTGAGTGCAAACAATAAGACCGCATTCCAAATTCACTTATCTAAGTATCCATGAAAATGCCATGTAATGATGTATTGCAAACAGTAGGACCCCATTCCAAATTCACTTATCTAAGTATCCATGAAAATGCCATGTAATGATGTATTGCAAACAGTAGGACCCCATTCCAAATTCACTTATCTAAGTATCCATGAAAATGCCATGTAATGATGTATTGCAAACAGTAGGACCCCATTCCAAATTCACTTATCTAAGTATCCATGAAAATGCCATGTAATGATGTATTGCAAACAGTAGGACCCCATTCCAAATTCACTTATCTAAGTATCCTTGAAAATGCCATTTATTACAAGTAGTAGACCTAATTCCAAATTTACTTATCTAGATACCTTTTGAACATGTTATACATTGCAAACAGTAGGACCCCATTCCAAATTCACTTATCTCAGTATTTTTGAAAATGCCATTTATTGCAGACTTATGAAAATAATAAATTCATGTAATTCATAAATTATATTTGGTTCTTACAGCAACACCCACAGTCCAAGCTCCAAGTCTCGTGTCGCCCTATCTCAATTTTGATCCAGCTTATATCACATCAGTGAGTATAGAATTGTGCTGAATGATAAATACTAAAGTATGTATAAAGTTTAAAATTTTTAATTTAAAAAACATCTTTCACCATTGTGAAAGGTTTTTTTAATTGCTTTACATGTGTTAGCTGATTATAAGATACATGTATTGCCTTGTACAAGTAGAAATAGCATCATATTACATGTAATACATGTATTGCTTTTTTGCAGTTAGAAATAGAATCAAATTACATGAGATACGTATATTGCTTTTCTAGTTCGATATAGAATCATATTACATGAGATACTTAAATTTTGTTTGAGTTTTTGAAAGTGTTTTGCATTTACATCATAATAAGATTATTTTTTTAATGGCTGTCACTGTTTGTGTTAATAGCTACTACTAAACTGTTTGTGTTAATGGCAATCTACTGAATATTCTAAACTGTTTGTGTTAGTGGCTGTCTACTGAATATTGCAAACTGTGTTAATGGCTGTCACTGTGTTAATGGCTATCAACTGAATATTGTAAACAGTGTTAATGGCTGTCACTGTGTTAATGGCTATCTACTGGATATTGTAAACAGTGTTAATGGCTGTCACTGTGTTAATGGCTATCAACTGAATATTGTAAACTGTTGATGGCTGTCACTGTGTTAATGGCTATATACTGGATATTATAAACTGATAATGGCTGTCTCTGTGTTAATGGCTGTCTACTGAATATTGTAATCTTTGTGTTAATAGCTGTCACTGTTGGTGCTAATGGCTGTCTACTCAATATTGTAAACTATTTGTATTAATGATTGTCAGCTGAATATTATTATAGGTTACCCACAACAGTTCAACTGTTTACTGTGCCTGTGAATAAGTTGAGAGATTTACCAATTTTATTTTTTTCTTCAATACCCATCACTGTAGCTAGATAAGTGGGTTAACAATAATCGCTATATAATGTTGGAATGGAATGGAAAAATTTTTTTTTGTTTGTAATTACCAGCAGTCACCATCATTTTTTTTGCTGAAGATCACTTTAGTCTCAGCTTAATTTTTGCATGACAAACTATGTTTCCAGTAGCTAGACTTTCAAAACCTTCATAGAGAGCAGTCATTGATTCATTCTTCATGAGAATGGATTAGGCCATTGCACATCGTGTACATCAGGCTGTGCATGGACTTAATAATGAAATTTTACCGTTCTCAAGACTGTTTTAAAAATTATGTAAGTTTCCAGTAAGTAATGTTTCAAGAGGTTGAATCATTTTGAGCAATTTTAACTGTAACAAGTAATATGATTGGTTACAACTCAGAATGGGTCGGATCAATATCAGAGATCTCTGAAACGCTTTATTACGCATATTTGGACACAAATTAAAGTTTTTATGTGGGACGCAGAAAATCACCCACACAGGAGTCCTCTGTACACACTTTTTTGTTGCAAGGAGAAAACTTTTGTGGCAAAATAAATATGTTCTAATCACTATGAAAACTGAAGCAATGCTTTTATTTTATTTTGTTGCTGACTTCTTTGATCAAAGGTCGCTGGCTTGTTTTGATGAGGGTGCATGTGTTATTGAAGGCACCAATATAGGCTCCCTTTGAAGGACAAAACAAATACCCACTTGTTGTTGCTGTAGGAACATCAAATGATTGTAGAATATTGACAGTTCTGAAAAAGTCCTTAGTATATATCGGTGATACAGAATTATTCAATTTACATTGAAGTTGCAGCAAAACTATATTCTTCTGTTGTTTTTAAAAATTTTTTAAAATTGCAGTCATGTGGTCAACTGTAGTCATTTCACGTTTCCGCCCTTAGAGGTGGTCGATTGTAGCTAGTCAGTTGCATGGCTATTTGATTATTTTACAGCATACAGTATCCAGGCCAGATATTAGCATAAGCAGACTATGACTTTAAAATTAACTGTTAGGGTGGTTGGTCAATATGAAATAAGGATTTGTTTATGTAACAATTGATTCCAGTGCATTTTTATATCCAAGTTTGCGGCTTCCTGTCATGGTGCCTTTGAATTTCTCCACTCCAAACTCAAGACTGAATATACAGTTTTTATCAACCAAAAAATTTTGTAGCCAAAAATATGGCCAGATGGTATATTTTGTTGCCAATATGTAAAACATAATCGAAATTTGCAACATTGGTGAAGCCCAGCACAATCACTGTTATTGATTTCATTTCTAGTTATTGCCATATAATTATTGCCTGTGAACTCGAAATCAAGAGACTTGGACAAAATGACGTTTGCAAATTTAGACAAGTGTTTTGTAGTTAAAAGGAAAAATGAAGATTTTGATGAGATTTAGAACTTTGTTAAAGTTGCTATAACATAGTTCAGATGCAACTGTAGCCAAGTGTGAGAAAGTACAAGATTTCTGGCTTATTGAAACTTTTGCTGGTGGGACTGCAACTTATGTTGGTGGGACTCCTATTTTTACCAACTTAAGAGTCCTGGAATCCTAGTTTTAAAAATCTAGCGAGACCTCAGAATATGGAATGATACACATCAAATCAACAGCACCAGAATCAAGATTTAATGGGTCTTTCCTTACCTTAATTACAGGACACAGGTTCAGAATTCATCTTTCCAGAGGGTGCCAGTCGTCAGAGGGGGAGGTTTGAACTAGCTTTTTCACAGATTGGTGGATGTGTGTTTGCAGGTAACATCAGTCGACTCTTTCAGTAGAAGTCATCATCCTTTCTTTTCTTATTGTTTCTGCTCATATTATTCACACACCCTGCCATATGGACAAGTGAGCTAAAGTAAAGATTATACTTGAAATATGGGTATATATCATGAAAATTTCACCCCATGTTCAGTAATCAAACTTCATCCATATTAATCTTGCATCTGATTGGCTGAATGTGTTACCATTTGTCTTGTCTCCTTCATCATAAGTTGAAGAAGATATCTAACCACTTTCACATGTATATGTCATTGTTCTGAATTCTGTTTACAGAAATCAAACAGATCTTATAAGCACTGAAATGTGGGGGAGAAAATGGTAGCTTCAGTGATGAGAACAAAAGATGCAGATAATTTGTGATGGAAATTAATGCTTATCAATATAATTCAGATCTGCCAGCTCTTAAGATTTTTTTATTTTTTCGAAAAAAGCGCTAAAAGTAGGGATTTACGGAATGATAGCAAGAAGTATGTAAATATAATCATTTTTTTCTTTTCGGGATATTTTTTGTACTGGTTCGTTTCATTTCTGGATTTTCATATTGGACTCCTAAGGGTCACGCTACCAGGCGAAGTGGGCAAAAAAGTCGCCCAAGAACTGTAAACTTTGCCTTCTTGTTTGCCATCGATTTTTCGGACATAAAATGGCTGTAGATTATAACTTTTCAGATGCCCCCTAGCAACAGCCAGTATGTTTTGGCACTGTTGTAATCCCAGGTGAAATGCATCAATATATAAATAGTAGTTTGCTTTTAAAAAATGTGATCAGTGAAGAGTGTTTTCTATTTCTTGTTTTTATTAATGGAGATTTTAACAGCCGTATTTGCATATCTTCTTGATAAAATCAGTTTGAAACCGCAAATGAACTTGTAATGGCAGATGTTGCTACGTATATGATATACCACATCATTAAACTCTGTATTCGTAAATAATTGGGAAAATAGATTCAGGAAAATATATAATATAATGAAACAAAGATTAAATGTTATGTCATAGGATATTTAGCCTACATATTTAATAATGTAGGTCAAAAACATATGACAATCTCTGTTGTGGAATTCGAAACAATGCTGCAAGGTCAAGGTTCTTTCCTGGCCTACCGTAATTAGTTTTCGTGAAATTACAAAAGAGTTGTATAGTAGTGAAGCAAATACTATTTAACCAATTTATATAGTTAATACCAGTAGGTAGACAAAAAATTCAATGAGTAATACACTACTCCCTCGATAGCTTGTGCCCGAATAACTCGATTATAACGCGGTGTCATGCATGGCTCCTGATTTTTTCCCCAAGGAAAATATATTTTAAAATGTGTTAAACATGAAAAAAGGCGTGATAAGAAATTGTAAATTGGCAAATTTAACCTTGATACATAGCTCGTTTTTATCATCGAAAATGGTGATTACCGTATTTTCCGGGGTATAAGTCGCTACTTTTTTTTTTTTTTTTCAAAAATGACGTGTACAATTTATATGCAGGAGTGACTTATATGATAAATAAATTTTTTAACGACTGTGACTGATGCGCAGTGATGCTGTGCTTTGGCAAAATGCATCTACCGGTATACGGGCAAGCCAATTGCTGGAAACTTACATACGGTACACATAAGTATTAGACTATAAGATTATCAAATTAAATAGTCAAATAATATTTAGTTGTATAAGTGTTAAAATTTGTTGTTATTAATAAATAAAAAAATATTGAAATAACAATTGCCATTGTATTTCCTTTATTATTTGGCATATACATCTTAGAATCTTTCTGTCTCTAAATTCAGTCGTAAATTTCAGAACATTTTCCCACCCAAGCTGCTAGTCAAAGTCCTTTGAACTTGCCGCCCAGCTATTGCGTCATGTTCTTTTGATGTACTCAAATAAATACAGGATGCAGAACTGGGATTATTTTGTTATTTTAAACAATGAATTGTGTCCCTGTAAAGCGTTTCCGAGATTTCTGTTAGCACTTCATAATTTACTTTAATAGTAGTTTATAAAAACACAATCATTTTTTGGTTGGTTTCGCAATGGCTTGTTTTAAAAAAAAACAAACATAGCATGAATATTTCCTCTGATGATTGCTCTAGTTTTAAACTGGATTAAGCCAAGACTGGCTTCATGGAGAGAACTTCAAAGTACCGGTAACTAATAAAAAAAAAAATAACTGGAAGGCTGGTGAACATTTTCAATTGTTAGGTGATTTCGCAATGTCTTTTTTAGTGTATTAAATACACTTTAGCGTATAAAATGCCTTTGAAGTTCACTTAGGTTGTGGAAATGACCGATGTATAAATACGTACCGTTCATACAATGGAGCATTAATAAAATATAGTTTCACAATAACATATGATTTAAAATTGTTATATTAGCGTAAGTCAATCAGTTTTCTTTTTAAATTAAATTCGTGCCATTTATCATGGCACCAACAACTTGAAGAAATATGATGCAGAATTGAAGTTAAATGTCGTAGCATTTGCGAAAGAAAACGGAAATCGTGCAGCAGAAAAAATTCAATGTAAGTGAGAAGATTGTGCGTGACTGGCATAAAAAAGAAGACGAGTTAAGGTCAACAAAAAGAACAAAACAAGAAGGGAAATCGTAGTGGCAAAGCAAGTTGGCCAGTTCTCGAGGAGAATCTACGAAAATGGATTGTGGAACAGCGTGCTGCAGGTCATGGACTTTCAACAATTCAAATATGACACTAGGCAAAGTCAAAGTCTATTGTAATACTGACTTTTATATAACTCTTAAACAATTGTATACTATTTCTTACACGAAGTTGGAAATTACCAAGTCACATGCAATGGCCGGCGGTATCAAAGACTGATTATGGTAAGTGAGTGGGAGCGACTTAAACGCAAGAGCGACTTATAGGGCGGAAAATATGGTATTGCCTGTAAAGATAGAATCCATATTGTGAAATTTGCATTTTTTCAAAATGTGAAGTGATATTTCTCAAACTTGTTACAAACCGCACGTGTTATCGTGTTCTAATTTATGGCGTTTTAAATTTTTAGACCCATTAAATTCATGTTGGCAATGGTTAAACCTTGTGAATTTTCTTTTCTTCCATTTTACTTCTACCGCAATAAAAATCTACACATCGTTTGATCGACATTGTTTTTTCGAAGTGTGTCAATCTTTTGTATTTGAAAAAAAAACCTGTCTACTTTGGATCAAACAATAAAATTAGAATGTATACCATTCACCTCAAAAATAAGTGACGTAATACACAACATGTGAAGTACATGTGCTAAGCAAACGGAAACCAGGAGGAATAATGTTTAGATGATTTCCTCAATATACTGTAAGTTATCCTGAAATTGATGTTACTCTGTGAGGAAAAATAAACAAAGTACACGGATATGAAAAGATATTTATCCACTGATAATCTTAGCGCAATTATTGAGTATTCAATATGCCAAGCCCCCTCCCTTTATGCGTCGATCCCATTGTTAAATTTTTTGTTTGTTATAGGTCCCTCGATAACTCGCGCCCTCGCTTATATCGCGGTCAAGGTTTTTGGACTCCAATGTCCGCGAGTTATTGAGGGAGTGGTGAATGTAGTTCTATTAGTGAATTTGTTGTAACAAAGCAAGAAAGCAAATAGTTGTATTAAGAAAAATCCTCTTTCAGAAAACAGACACACTCGCTTGGTGCAATATGTGATCTTGGATGTTTCGGTTTTGGGGGGAAAAAGGGTCCAGTTTAGTTATTTATTTACTTTAGTGCTTCTGTGTGTTGTCTATGTATAGTTACAGTAATGTTTTATTGGTAACAAGGAAATCAAGACAAAGAGTATGTTTTGAAGTCGTTTGTACATTTATTCCTAATGAACATGAATTAGGGGTTGTTTCAAAGAATACTAGAAATCATTTTTTTTACTCCAAGTTTACACAAAACTTGTTCAATATAAATAAAATAATTAAGTGGTACTTTATTAAGCATTTTTACCAACTTGAAATTACAAGACTCTAATCTTGTTAATGATTTCAGTTAAAATTAATTACAATGTATAGCTTCTGCTGTGCTTTTTAAGTCATATTGCCAATTAGCCTGTATCTCAATTCAAACACACATATACTACAAGTATGAATAGAATGGGTATGAATATAATAATTTTTATACATGCACAAAATAAGTTGATAATAAACATATAACAAATTTTTTTACTTAAAAATAAGGCATTGTTTAAAACTAATAAAAGCACTATGAGAAATGGACCACATACAAAAAATAATGTATATATATATATATATATATATATATATATATATATATATATATATATATATATATTATTTTTATTTCGCATTTCTTGCTTTGGTCTCACTTCTCCCGGTTTAGCTCCCACTTCTCCCTGTTCTGACCAAAAGGAGAAGTCACTTTTTACAATTTAAGTCTAGCTTGACCTCTGAACTCTGTGTTTGGATTCAGAGTTTTATCTTTGAGTGGATTTTGGTAGGGAACAAGACTAACTAAATCTTGGTACCTCAGATGCTTTAAACCTGCCTATTTTGTTCATGAGAAGTGTGCATCTAATACAGTTTTCATTTTTCGTTTTGTCATCCAGTCGTCTGAAAATGTCTTCCAGACAAAAATGCATCAAGGTAGAGAGGACAACCAGCCTCCTAAAATAGCTGAAACAGTGTTTGTATAAGTATATAAGAGATTACTCAGATATTGCTTAGAAATTTACATAATTTAGATAATTACTCAGGTAATGCTTAGAAAAAAGTAAAAAAAAAGGTGACTGTTATGTCGTGTTGCTTGAACATTTTCCATGGTGGGCGAGATGACTGTCACCGCCATGTGAATTCCAAAAAACATAAGAATATGTTGCAATGAAATCAAGTTGTAAGTCATTGACTTCTATGGGATTTGGATCTGTAGTGCCAGAAACTGAATTGGCAGTTATTAATGCTGAATTATATTTTACAAACATTTTGCTTGAACATAATGTTGCATTTGCTGCATCTAAACTATTCAAGTGCATGTTTTCCAAATCATCATCAGCAAATATTTGTCAGTGTTGCAGAACAAAAACTACTGCTATTGTATTACAACAGTGCAAGTCAATACAGGAAGGAATTGTTAACAATATTTCTTCCCATCCTTTTAGTATAGCAACTGATGGTAGAAATGATTCTGAGAAGCTGTACCCAGTTGTTAAATATTTTGATAACACATGTGGTTGTAACTGAAGCACTTTTGTCAGTTCCAACATGTGATGGAGCCTCTACTGGGGGAACTATTTTCACATTATTGGATGAGGATTTAAAAAGGAGAAATGTAAGTTGGAATTACTGTTGCTTTTGAATCAGATAATTCTTCATTGATGACAGGTTGCAGTAAAGATGTATATGGACATATAACTATGGTGAATCCCTCAGTGTATATCAGTGGATGTTCATGCCATTTGATACATTTAGCAGCTAAAAAGTGGGCTGATATGCTGACTATTATTTTTGATGACTTTTTAATGAACATATTATTTGGATAATATAGATAATATAGAAACTTGACAACTTCCCATAAATTGACTGAAATAGAATTCCAGCATCTTGTCTCCTCCTGCACCGTCAGTGGCATCATACTAAATTTCCACATCCATCAAGTTATTTAGAAAAAAGGCCAGTCATTTTAAAAACAGGTTCTTCAGCATGGTCAGATTGAAAAAAGGCCAGTCATTTTAAGAACAGGTTCTTGAGCATGGTCAAATTGAAAAAAGGCCAGTCATTTTAAGAACAGGTTCTTCAGCATGGTCAAACTGAAAAAAGACCAGTCATTTTAAGAACGGGTTCTTCATTCAGCATGGTCAAATTGAGAAAAGGCCAGTCATTTTAAGAACGGGTTCTTGAGCATGGTCAAATTGAGAAAGGCCAGTCATTTTAAGAACGGGTTCTTGAGCATGGTCAGATTGAAAAAAGGCCAGTCATTTTAAGAACGGGTTCTTGAGCATGGTCAGATTGAAAAAAGGCCAGTCGTTTTAAGAACGGGTTCTTGAGCATGGTCAGATTGAAAAAAGGCCAGTCATTTTAAGAACGGGTTCTTCAGCATGGTCAAATTGAAGAAAGGCCAGTCATTTTAAGAACAGGTTCTTGAGAATGGTCAGATTGAAAAAAGGCCAGTCATTTTAAGAACAGGTTCTTGAGCATGGTCATATTCCTTTGAAAGGAAACCGAATCATCAGCAGGCTTTTCACAACATTGACTCTCATCAATTTTAACTCAGATTTTATAAGACATTGACTCTCATCAATTTTAACCCAGATTTTACAAGACATGCATGCCAAGTTTTGTTATAACTAAGTGTAATTTTGTTCAATCTTTCTTTCCAGGTGCAGCTTTTGGGGGTGTAAATGGACTGTATTCTGGTTTCTTGGAAACAAAGGAATTAACAGGAGCAGCCAAAAGAACACAGTGATTATATACATATTTAGACTAGATGGCTCATATATGCATGTGTGCGTGTGTGCATGCACATGTGTTTATGTATGTATGTATGCATGTATGTAGAGAGAGAGAGAGAGAGAGAGAGAGAGAGAGAGAGAGAGAGAGAGAGAGAGAGAGAGAGAGAGAGAGAGAGAATAGCTCACTTCTACATACTTTTAGATTAGATTGGCTTATTTCTACAGAGTGTGTATATCTTTAGATTAGATTGGCTGAGTTTTACAGAGTATATACATTTCTTGATTGGTTTACTTCAGGGGAGTGGTGGAGAGGTATTGTACAAACCTACAACAGGCATCAGTTTTGGATTAATTGTTTAAGGAGGCAGACTTTGTTACTCACCTGAACAAGGTGATTTCACTGATAGTTATCTTGTGATATCATTTTGA
This sequence comes from Potamilus streckersoni, assembly GCA_016746295.1. Classification (NCBI taxonomy): domain Eukaryota; kingdom Metazoa; phylum Mollusca; class Bivalvia; order Unionida; family Unionidae; genus Potamilus; species Potamilus streckersoni. The sequence goes on along the minus strand of JAEAOA010002287.1, from coordinate 94,622 downwards.
GACTAAACAGAAATGATGTTATTCTGATGTAAAATATGGCAGCCATCTTAGAAAACCTTGGTATTGCTATTTCTACTGAACATGGCTTTTCCACTAAAAGATTTCTCATGATGCCTAAATACAAATGGCGCTGAACTGAAGTCCACTATGGCTACTATGGCAGCCATCTTGAAAATCTTATTACAGCTTCATTTGAATGGAAAATTATATTGATAGTGTTTTCACCCAAAGACTTCGTATGATGACCAGTTCTGTACCAATTTAACATCCAATAAGGCCATAAGGCCACCATGCGGCTGGCATCTAGAAAATATTTTATTATCGCTGCTTCTTTGGAATGGATGGTCAAATCAGCATTGGCTTTTCTCTTAGAGACTTCTTCTGACTAGGTCCTAATAAAAATGCTACCAATCTTAGCTCTAATATAGCCACCACCGCAGCTGTCTTTTTATCACTACTCCTCCTAAAGCTTTCTGCTTGATCCCAAATGAAAATGGTCTGGGGTCTAACATGTAACAGAGTCCAGCTTGAAAATCTTGTTACGAATACTTCTTGAGAATGAATGAACATTCCACCAGGAGTCACTATGTCATTAAGAGACATGTAAAAAAATCTTGTTTAAAGGGAAACTTATTTGGACATGAGTTTTTTATCAGAAGATATCTTATATTGTTGAATGAAAATGACGTACCAGTCAATATGGCTACAATAATGGCTATATTGCAACTCGCAAATTGATGGCTATATCAAGATGGGATTTTCACCAAAAAGAGTTCTTATGATACTAAATTGATCATAAATGAATATGGTGCTAGTCCTACATCCAATATTGCTGCCATGATGGATGTTGTGAAAGTCTTGTTGTTGCTACTCTCCTTAAATGGATGATCACTGTGACATGGGGCTTTGGCCAAATGATTTCTACTCCTGTCTTCTTTATCGTAATGGTGCAGATTGGACATTCATTATATGTCTTCCACAGCAGCTGATTTGAGAATCTTGTTAAAGCTGAAGAATATGAGAAATAGCTTCAACACACAGCAGTTAAAAGGAAGAACGAGTCTTATCTTGAATTCCTGGAAATTTCATTTGGTCAGTAGAACATCAGTCCCTTTGAGGGACACTTCTTTTACTATAGATTTATCTCCTTAATGTGGTAGAGTTGTTTACAAGAACAAATTGTTCATTATTTCATCAATTTTAAAAGGATGTCATTTTGTTTTTAATATTTGTAATGGATGCTCATGTACCATTTTCATTGTTTTCTTTGATTGTCTTCTATTTGATTTAGTCAAATCTCTAAGATGAAATTGTCACTGGTTTTTTTTTATAGGGTGTGAGCAATAATTGTTTCTGTGTAACCTTTTGAGATTTCAGCTTTGCTCTTTTAATTCACCACTGTCACTGTTTTTTTTTAAAAAAAATTGTCCAAGTTAGGTGTCACTATTCTGTAATATAATTCTTTTTTATATAATTTTTTATAATGGATCCTCCCACATTCCTAGTGTATAAGATGATAACAGATTATTACATACACTGATGCATAGGGTGATACATTATTACATACACTGATGCATAGGGTGATACATTATTACATTGAATGCATAGGGTGATAGATTATTACACTGAATGCATAGGGTGATAGATTATTACATTGAATGCATAGGGTGATACATTATTACATTGAATGCATAGGGTGATATGTTATTACATACACTGATGCATAGGGTGATACATTATTACATTGAATGCATAGGGTGATAGATTATTACACTGAATGCATAGGGTGATAGATTATTACATTGAATGCATAGGGTGATACATTATTACATTGAATGCATAGGGTGATACATTATTACATACACTGAATGCAATAGAATAATAACATTCACATTAAGATTATATAAAATGGTTGATCTTAAAACAGAATCTTTTTTTTCTTGAAATTGCAATTTTAGTTGTAAATGACTAGAGTAAAAAGCACTTGCTTTTTGTGCCTTTTTTATATATTTGTATTTAAATTGCCTTTTGAGTTCTAATTGAGTGTTTTGTATTTAAGTTGCCTATTGAGTTCTAATTTAGTGTTTTGTATTTAAATTGCTTATTGAGTTCTGATCTAGTGTTTTGTATATAATTTGCCTATTGAGTTGTAATTTAGTGTTTGGTATTTAAATTGCCTTTTGAGTTCTAATTTAGTGTTTTGTATTTAAATTGCCTATTGAGTTCTGATTTAGTGTTTTGTATTTAAATTGCCTATTGAGTTCTGATTTAGTGTTTTTGTATTTAAGTTGCCTATTGAGTTGTAATTTAGTGTTTGGTATTTAAATTGCCTTTTGAGTTCTAATTTAGTGTTTTGTATTTAAATTGCCTATTGAGTTCTAATTTAGTGTTTTGTATTTAAGTTGCCTTTTGAGTTCTGATTTAGTGTTTTTGTATTTAAATTGCCTATTGAGTTCTGATTTAGTGTTTTGTATTTAAGTTGCCTTTTCAGTTCTAATTTAGTGTTTTGTATTTAAATTGCCTATTGAGTTCTGACTTAGTGTTTTGTATTTAAATTTCCTTTTGAGTTCTAATTTAGTGTTTTGTATTTAAGTTGCCATTTGAGTTCTAATTTAGTGTTTTGTATTTAAGTTGCCGTTTGAGTTCTAATTTGGTGTTTTGTATTTAAGTTGCCTTTTGAGTTTTAATTTAGTGTTTTGTATTTAAGTTGCCTCTTGAGTTCTAATTTAGTGTTTTTGTATTTAAATTGCCTTTTGAGTTCTGATTTAGTGTTTTGTTTTTAAGTTGCCTTTTGAGTTCTAATTTTGTTTTGCATTTAAGTTGCCTTTTGAGTTCTAATTTAGTGTTTTGTTTTTAAGTTTCCTTTTGAGTTCTAATTTTGTTTTGCATTTAAGTTGCCTTTTGAGTTCTAATTTAGTGTTTTGTATGTAAGTTGCCTTTTGAGTTCTAATTTAGTGTTTTGTATTTAAGTTGCCTTTTGAGTTCTAATTTAGTGTTTTGAATTTAAGTTGCCTTTTGAGTTCTAATTTAGTGTTTTGTTTTTAAGTTGCCTTTTGAGTTCTAATTTAGTGTTTTGTATTTGCAGACTGTTGAACTTTATCACAAAGAAAGGTGCAGTGTCAGCACAATCCCTGGGAGTAATAGGTAATTCTAAAATATGAAATTGTTTGATTAATGCATTACATAAAAGACTTGTAAATTTCATTATGGCTTGCACACACTATATTTGATCAGGGCTTGTATTCAGCAAAAGACCTCCATCAATTTCATCATGGATTGCATAAAGTGTGGGGAGATAATTTGGAAAACTTTAATTGTGTATGGGACATATTTTTTAGGTGATTAATTTATGTGTATGTTTTATTAGCTGCACCATGTGTAGGAATAAATACAATATACTGAGTAAATTATTAGATAAACTGTTATATGCACACACATAATTTGGAAAATTTATTGTAGAAAGGTATGTAGGTCAGTGGATACTTAAGTAGGTAGTAGGTGGATATGTGAGAAAACTTGCCAGTAGCTTCTCATGTCAGTGATTCTTTCTGGTGATTTCCCTGTTTCTTCCTCCACTATTAATACTAGCCACCATATATAGCCTATTGTGTGCTGAAAAATGGCGTTAAGCCCCACAACAACAACTGCAACACTTTTAGTGATGACACTAAAAATGATAAATACAACTTTTGACAGATTTTTATTTCATTTAATTATTAATTTACCAAAACAGCATAATCCAGATACTGGAGAGGAGAAAACATAATTTGTTGAAAGAAAGTGAATGATTATGACAAAGGCATAATGGCTGACATGTATGCATTTAACCCCCAAAATAATTATTCAGATTGGCAAACTGCATTTTGTCCAAGCCACAACGTGAAAACAACAATGGTAGTAACATTTATTATCATATGGTTTATCTTTTAACTTAATTTGAATCCTAAGCACCTCATTCTTTCGAGACGTGCACTATACTTAATTCGGCTACACTCAGATAAGAAAAGAATGGATAATTAATGAGCAGGACCTCAACAGACAGTGTAGAAAATTATCAGGACCTCTATTTTGTGAAACCTTGACCTACATGCTTGAAGTTGACTTGGTCAGCAATTTTTATTGCGACCTTCAGAACTCTTAGGTTTGGGTTTTAATGTGTCATTTTTAATTTTAAAGCATCAGGGATACACATTTGTGCATTTTCAGATGCCCTGCTCAGTGTAAGTAAATGCTTGATAAAATCAATATAATCCTGGATGTTTTTAAGTGTGTATTCATGTGATTAATTAAGTTCTAATATTGAGAAAAAAGCTACACAATATTAACAGTGAGACAGGTGTGAAATATTTCATTGCTGTACCAATGAATCAGTATTTTTCCTGATTATTCAAAGATCGTTACAAGTTGTGAAACATATTTACCATATACAAGTTATTTTAAGCTTCAGCAGACATCAAAAATTGTATTAGTCATCTACCTTGTTAAATTGAGAATATGTTTATGACAGTTGTTGCAGTCACATGCACATGCACTCATGAAAAGGCTGTGCCATCTACAAAGTAAGACTCCAGTGTCATGATATGCCTTCTATGGTAATTATTTTATTGCAAGAACTTGTTCCTCATAAAGAAGTCTGAGTTTCCTCTTAATTTTGCCACCCCATTTTTAATATTTGGGCATTCATGTTGGGGCGTAGGGTCAGAACCAATTCCCAATCAAAATGTTTGAATTCGCAGAGACTGCATGGTGTCAGATAGGATAGCTTTTTACAAGCCAGACAAACTTGAGCGCCCTTAATTCGAGCCAGATCTGCATTAAATCCAAAGGAAGATTTGTTTTCTTAGAAATTGCAATTATAACATTTATTATGTTTTTAATCTGCTGACAGATGTAACAAAACTACAGCATTGAAATTTGATCTGGAACTCTCCATTTACATTGCTAGTTACATGACATAAATGGTTGTTAAGCTAAATTTGATTGGCACATTGTTTCCTAGAAGAAGCATTATGTTGTAACTTGAACTTGCACGAAGCAAGTTTTGCATGTTTGAATTACTGGCTACTTAGAAAACACTAAATGGCTGATTCCCAGCATGGTTCATCTTCAAATGAAGATTTCTTTTGACAAATGCTGGCTGATGATTGGCATGACAATATCTATAATATATTATTGGAATTGGGAAAAATGTTTATGGAGATATCAGTATGTAATTTTGAACCCCAAAATGGTTATACATGTCAGTCCAATATACATGCTGGATGAACAAAAAATATGCTGTCAGTCAATCTCTCAACAAATATAGAATAGGCAGAATACCAGTCCAAATTAAAATCTAATCAATTTAAAAGTATAATGCAATTATTTTTTTATATTTTCAAACAATTTAGCCCTAGGGATTCATGAGTTACGAAACTATATTTCCCAATCAGGGTTAAGACAAACTGAATAAATAAGAATGAAAATATGGAATTAGGAAGTAAAGATATTTTGATGAAAATACCTTGACTGCCTGGTAGCAAGTCCTGCGTCGGGTCAGATAGAGCAGCCTAAAATGTTGAAATATTACTCTGAAGTTTTTTTGTTTTCTTATCATGGATAAGAATTGCATGTAAATAGGTGCTCAGAATATTTTTGTCATCATTACAGTGTGATCCTGCTATAACGTGCTGTTATAACACAAATTTGGATATAACACGGTTGTGGCATTGCTCCCAAAATTTAATTTACCTTATTACCTGTATTTGTTTTTAAGTACCAAAAGAAAATTACGTAAAGTTTTATTAACATTTTGGAAAAGAGATTGCTTATAAATTTGAATATAAGACATTTGTGGTGTATATAGAAAACATTTCTTCTTAAAGTGCAAAAAATAACATGTAGTAAGTTTATTATCATTTCGGAAATCACATGGATTCTAATATAAAATGATCATGGCATGGCTCCTAAAAAGTTTTAATTTAACAAATTTTTTACAGTTTTGTGCCAATATAATCATTGCAAATATAGTATGTGAACCCTTGGTAGGGCCTTTAGAGAACTTTGATCATTGTTTAATGTTGAATGATGACAGCTCATAATTGTTAATGTTATTTTTATTGGTGAAGCCATGAGCAATGAAGCCATCAAGTCTACTTTGTGTTTGTCTTCACTACATTCCCTATACAATCATTGCTCAAGCAATATCTGACATGTTTTATAGACTGCATACATATGTCAGAAACAACAACATAAACTGCATACACAACGAAGCAACAGACAATGTGGCGGTTGATAAAGATTCTCATCTAAATTTATAGATCAATTAACTTGAGTACATTGCTCATCATCAAAGTCAATTGTAGAGCTAAACTTTTTCAAATTATGGGTCAACGATTTATAAAACGTCAAACGTAAGCTGCCAACATGTGCATATGGCTTGGTGGTGGTGTTTTATGCTGTCAGCTGACTAGTGAATAATGTCATCTGTTCCCTACAAATATAACCCTCTTGTTTATTTACAATTATTCTTGCTGTAGTCTTTTCAAACTAATAGGTGTGAAAGTCTTAATTAGTGGACATTTTTAATAAAAATGGGAAATGGAAATGTAAAGCTTTTGCTGCTAAAGAAAAGATTGAAATTTTGGATGTGATTAAGTTCAGTGTTAGACAATCACAAATAGCTAAAGATTTTGGTGTGAATGAATCAACAATCCAATAATGGAAGTGGGACAAAGCCAAACTAAGATAGATGATTGTGGATATGCATGCAAACAATAAAGTATTACAAATGATGGATGAGAAAATTGAGCAGTATGAAATTTATACAGACATCGTTATTTATCCTTCAGACATTTTGTCTCATCATTCGTTACATGCTATTTGCTTTTTTTTTTCCCATTGAATTCAGTCACATACCGATCTGTGACAAAATTACAGAATATTTTGAATGTGTGCGGATATTTTCGATGGAAATACTTGTATTGTGGATTCAATGTATATGATGCAGGGATGGTCCTGGCTTTCAAAAAGTTGAATTATATAGACAAATATTCTCATGGCAGCCATGATGTACAGTGCTATTGAAGTTGTTTGTATCGTATATACCAATGTTATTCCCATTGCAATCTTGATGTAGAGTGCCATTGGAGTTGTTTATTCTTATGTTTTTTCCATTGCAGCCTTGATGCAAAGTGCTATTGGAGTTGTTTGTATTGTATATATCAATCTTATTTCCCAATGCAGCCTTGATGTAGAGCGCTATTGGAATTGTTTTTTTTTTTGTATATACATGTTATTCCCATTGCAGCTTTGATGTACAGCACTATTGGAGTTGTTTGTATTGTATATACCAATGTTATTCCCATTGTAGCCTTGATGTACAGCACTATTGGAGTATTTTGTATAGTATATACCATTGTTATTCCCATTGCATAATTGATGTACAGTGCTATTGGAGTTGCTTGTATTGTATATACCAGTGCTTTTCCCATAGCGGCCTTGATGTACAGCACTATTAGAATTGTTTGTATTGTATATATTAATCTTATTCCCGTTGCAGCTTTGATGTACAGTGCTATTGGAGTTGTTTCTAGTGTATATACCATTGTTATTCCCATTGCATCCTTGATGTACAGTGCTATTGAAGTTGTTTTTATTGTATATACCATTATTATTCCCATTGCAGCCTTGATGTACAGTGCTATTGGAGTTGTTTGTATTGTATATATGTGTTATTCCCATTGCATCCTTGATATACAACACTATTGGAGTTGTTTGTATTGTATATACCAGTGTTATTCCCACAGCAGCCTTGATTTACAGCGCTATTGGAATTGTTTATATTGTATATATTAATCTTACTTCCATTGCATCCTTGATGTACAGTGCTATTGGAGTTGTTAGTATTGTATATATATATTTGTTTTTCCCTTTGCAGCTTGATGTACAGTGCTATTGGAGTTGTTTGTATTGTATACACCATTATTATTACCATTGCAGCCTTGATGTACAGTGCTATATGAGTTGTTTATATTGTATATACTATTGTTATTCCCATTGCAGCCTTGATGTACAGTGCTTTTGGAGTTATACTCTCCTTGTCCAGAGGAACGGAAGATGAGTTGAACACAATGACAGCAGGGACATGTACTGGCTTATTGTACAAAAGTTCAGGTATATCAAGATTTAACTATGTACAAACAAAAGTTCGTTTTTGCCCATCATCATGCTGAATATAACAATTAATGTGGATGCTTCAGAAATTATTTGAAGTAGGCGTTGAAGTGGTTGGGGAAGAGGTTGTTTAAGAGTTAAGCAGAGGTTTACAAGTTGATGGGGTTGAGGGTGAGGTTGTAGAGCACTTTTTCAAAGATTTAATTCCACTGGTCAGTGCTTGGATTTGTTATTCCACCACCATTCAAAAGCTGTCCCTGAAATTTTAGTTCTTGTAACTGATTGTGGTCAGTCCCAGATGTTTTGGTTCATTCAGTCTCTGATGATTTGGTTCAGCCAGTCCCTGATGTTTTGGTTGTTGTAATTTATTGTGATCAGTCTCTAAAATTTTGGTTCTTGTAATTTATTGTGATAAGTCAATGATGTTTTGGTTTTTGTAAATGTTTTAGTTCTTGTAATTGATTGTGTTGTTATTGAGTTATATTGTTGTTAGCTGATTTTTTTTGTATGGGAAGATAATCTTACGGGATACTGAAAAAAATGCTCATTTAATAAATAATTAGTGCACAATTATCTGGTTATGTTGTTAATTAATGCACATTTATGTAGTCATGTTGTTAATTAATGCATATTTATGTAGTCATGTTGTTAATTAATGCACACTTCTATAATCATGTTATTAATGCTCACTTATGTAGTCATAATGTTATTGCACACTTATGTAGTCATTATGTTGTTAATGCACACTTATATAGTCATGTTATTAATAAAAGCATGCTTATGTAGTCATGTTGTTAATTAATGCATGCTTATGTAGTCATCATGTTGTTAATTACTGAACACTTATGTAGTCATTATGTTGTTAATGCACACTTATGTAGTCATCATGTTAATGCACATTTAAGGAGTTATCATGTTAATTAATGCACACTTATGTAGTCGTTATGTTATTAATTAATGCTCAGTTATTAAGTCATGTTATTAATTAATGCACACTTATGTAGTCGTCATGTTTTTAACGCACACTTATGTAGTCATCATGTTAATTAGCTAACTGTGACTGTTTTTACAACAAAATGAAAAATTTGTTTTTGTGCCTTGAATGAATATACATAATGAATGGAACTATATTCCAATTGATAGAGCAGTTTTTAAGATATGGCCTGTCAGTATATATCAATAGTTTGAGCTACATTGTGCCAATATAGATAAAGTTGTGTCATCACTAAGTTGCATATGCTTGTTAAAACACTCTTTTTCTAATCTGATTTGTAGCACAATAGTTTGACAAATTCTGAAGATCTTGTATGAGTACAGGGATAAGTAAACAGATAATGCATTGTTGTAGCACCTGGTTGGCCAACAACACACATAATGCATTGTAGCACCTGGTTGGCCAACAACACACATAATGCATTGTAGCACCTGGTTGGCCAACAACACACATAATGCATTGTAGCACCTGGTTGGCCAACAACACACATAATGCATTGTTGTAGCACCTGGTTGGCCAACAACACACAAAATGCATTGTAGCACCTGGTTGGCCATCACACACATAATGCATTGTAGCACCTGGTTGGCCAACAACACACATAATGCATTGTAGCACCTGGTTGGCAAACAACACACAATGCATTGTTGTAGCACCTGGTTGGCCAACAACACACAATGCATTGTTGTAGCACCTGGTTGGCCAACAACATACATAATGCATTGTTGTAGCACCTGGTTGGCAAACAACACACAATGCATTGTTGTAGCACCTGGTTGGCCAACAACACACAATGCATTGTTGTAGCACCTGGTTGGCAAACAACACACAATGCATTGTTGTAGCACCTGGTTGGCCAACAACACACAATGCATTGTAGCACCTGGTTGGCCAACAACACACATAATGCATTGTTGTAGCACCTGGTTGGCCAACAACACACAATGCATTGTTGTAGCACCTGGTTGGCCAACAACACACATAATGCATTGTTGTAGCACCTGGTTGGCAAACAACACACATAATGCATTGTTGTAGCACCTGGTCGGCCAACAACACACATAATGCATTGTTGTAGCACCTGGTCGGCCAACAACACACATAATGCATTGTAGCACCTGGTTGGCAAACAACACACATAATGCATTGTAGCACCTGGTTGGCCAACAACACACATAATGCATTGTTGTAGCACCTGGTTGACAAACAACACACATAATGCATTGTAGCACCTGGTTGGCCAACAACACACATAATGCATTGTAGCACCTGGTTGACAAACAACACACATAATGCATTGTAGCACCTGGTTGGCCAACAACACACATAATGCATTGTAGCACCTGGTTGACAAACAACACACATAATGCATTGTTGTAGCACCTGGTCGGCCAACAACACACATAATGCATTGTTGTAGCACCTGGTCGGCCAACAACACACATAATGCATTGTAGCACCTGGTTGGCAAACAACACACATAATGCATTGTTGTAGCACCTGGTCGGCCAACAACACACATAATGCATTGTAGCACCTGGTTGGCAAACAACACACATAATGCATTGTTGTAGCACCAGGTCGGCCAACAACACACATAATGCATTGTTGTAGCACCTGGTCGGCCAACAACACACATAATGCATTGTTGTAGGACCTGGTCGGCCAACAACACACATAATGCATTGTTGTAGCACTAGGTCGGCAAACAACACACATAATGCATTGTTGTAGCACCAGGTCGGCAAACAACACACATAATGCATTGTTGTAGCACCAGGTCGGCCAATAACACACATAATGCATTGTTGTAGCACCTGGTCGGCCAACAACACACATAATGCATTGTTGTAGCACTAGGTCGGCAAACAACACACATAATGCATTGTTGTAGCACCAGGTCGGCAAACAACACACATAATGCATTGTTGTAGCACCTGGTCGGCCAACAACACACATAATGCATTCTGGTGGCGCTCACCAGTTATTATGTACTTTTGAGAGAGTGATGTATGTAAGGTGAAGTTGTTTGCATTTTAAACATGCATAGTGGAGAGAATGTTGGCATACCTATATGTTACTTTCATGTAATGTGACTGACATTTCTTTGGATATTGTACTTTTGGAAATTTTAAATGATCTTAGGACACTGCTAACTAAAATGACTGCTCCTTTGTGCTCCAAAATTCAACCTGAATTTGTCTAAAGGACACTATTTTTGGCAGCTATTAAAATATGGAAAATGAATTTTGCCAAACTAGACAATAGCAGCTTCTAAAAGTGCAATGAATGAATTACTAAATACATAAAATGTAAAAAAAGTTATCAGCTCTATTTTTTACAATTTACCTCTGAAGTTTGAGAAGTGAAATGAGCAAGTAGAGCTAGCACTTTTTTGAAAGGTACACATCTGGAGTAAGGCCAAGCTGTATACTCTATAACCCATATTACACCCATGAATCATACATCAAAATAAAAGGAAATTAAAGGTTCTTTGAACAATACCTAAGATATACAAAGTCTCTTTTAAATAGCCAGTATAATTAGTGAGGAAACCCGGAGAAACTCTTTTTCTTTAAAATTCTAACCCTATGCTAAATACGAAACTGTAGAGCGCCACCTCTTGTAACACCTGGTCGGCCAACAACACACATAATGCATTGTTGTAGCACCTAGTTGTCCAACAACACATAATGCATTGTTGTAGCACTTGGTTGGCCAACAACACACATAATGCATTGTTGTAGCACTTGGTTGGCCAACAACACACATAATGCATTGTTGTAGCCCTTGGTCAGCCAACAACACATAATGAGATGGTTACTCAAGTTTATGCACCTTCAACAAAATCTATTGGAGACTTCCTTGAGTAAAGATAGGGTAGAAGAATTTTGCCCATAGTTTGCAACAATGCATTAAAGGAAGGTCATATTGATGTGGGTATTTTGGTGAAAATTGTTTATTATTCATGGAAAGGATCGTCGTATTGATGTGAGTATTTTGGTGAAAATTGTGTATTATTCATAGAAAGGATGGTTGTATTGATGTGGGTATTTTGGTGAAAATTGTGTATTATTCATAGAAAGGATGGTCGTATTGATGTGGGTATTTTGGTGAAAATTGTGTATTATTCGTAGAAAGGATGGTTGTATTGATGTAGGTATTTTGGTGAAAATTGTGTAATATTATAGAAAGGATGGTCGTATTGATGTGGGTATTTTGGTGAAAATTGTGAAGTATTATTCATAGAAAGGATGGTCGTATTGATGTGGGTATTTTGGTGAAAATTGTGTAGTATTATTCATAGAAAGGATGGTCATATTGATGTGGGTATTTTGGTGAAAATTGTGAAGTATTATTCATAGAAAGGATGGTCGTTTTGATGTGGGTTTTATTGGTGAAAATTGTGTAGTATTATAGAAAGGATGGTCGTATTGATGTGGGTATTTTGGTGAAAATTGTGTAATATTATTCATAGAAAGGATGGTCGTACTGATGTGGGTATTTTGGTGAAAATTGTGTATTATTCATAGATAGGAAGGTCATATTGATGTGGGTATTTTGGTGAAAATTGTGTAGTATTATTAATAGAAAGGAAGGTCGTATTGATGAAAATTGTGAAGTATTATTCATAGAAAGGATGGTCGTATTGATGTGGGTATTTTGGTGAAAATTGTGTAGTATTATTCATAGAAAGGATGGTCATATTGATGTGGGTATTTTGGTGAAAATTGTGAAGTATTTTTCATAGAAAGGATGGTCGTATTGATGTGGGTTTTATTGGTGAAAATTGTGTAGTATTATAGAAAGGATGGTCGTATTGATGTGGGTATTTTCGTGAAAATTGTGTAATATTATAGAAAGGATGGTCGTACTGATGTGGGTATTTTGGTGAAAATTGTGCATTATTCATAGATAGGAAGGTCATATTGATGTGGGTATTTTGGTGAAAATTGTGTAGTATTATTAATAGAAAGGAAGGTCGTATTGATGTGGATATTTTGGTGAAAATTGTGTAGTATTATTCAAAGAAAGGATGGTTGTATTGATGTGGGTATTTTGGTGAAAATTGTGTATTATTCATGGAAAGGATGGTTGTATTGATGTGGGTATTTTTGGTAAAAATTGTGTATTATTCATAGAAAGGATGGTCATATTGATGTGGGTATTTTGGTGAAAATTGTTTATTATTCATGGAAAGGATCGTCGTATTGATGTGAGTATTTTGGTGAAAATTGTGTATTATTCATAGAAAGGATGGTTGTACTGATGTGGGTATTTTGGTGAAAATTGTGTATTATTCGTAGAAAGGATGGTTGTATTGATGTAGGTATTTTGGTGAAAATTGTGTAATATTATAGAAAGGATGGTCGTATTAATGTGGGTATTTTGGTGAAAATTGTGAAGTATTATTCATAGAAAGGATGGTCGTATTGATGTGGGTATTTTGGTGAAAATTGTGAAGTATTATTCATAGAAAGGATGGTCGTATTGATGTGGGTATTTTGGTGAAAATTGTGTATTATTCATAGAAAGGATGGTCGTATTGATGTGGTATTTTGGTGAAAATTATGAAGTATTATTCATAGAAAGGATGGTCGTATTGATGTAGGTATTTTGGTGAAAATTGTGTATTATTCATGGAAAGGATGGTCGTGTTGATGTGGGTATTTTGGTGAAAATTGTGTATTATTCATAGAAGAGATGGTTGTATTGATGTGGGTATTTTGGTGAAAATTGTGTAGTATTATTAATAGAAAGGATGGTCGTATTGATGTGGGTATTTTTGTGAAAATTGTGTATTTTTCATGGAAAGGATGGTTGTATTGATGTGGGTATTTTGGTGAAAATTGTGTATTATTCATGGAAAGGATGGTTGTATTGAAGTGGGTATTTTTGGTGAAAATTGTGCATGATTCACAGAAAGGATGGTCGTATTGATGTTGGTATTTTGGTGAAAATTATGTATTATTCGTAGAAAGGATGATCGTATTGATGTGGTTATTTTGGTGAGAATTATGTATTATTCATAGAAAGGATGGTTATATTGATGTGGGTATTTTGGTGAAAATTGTGAAGTATTATTCATAGAAATGATGGTCGTATTGATGTGGGTATTTTGGTGAAAATTGTGTATTATTCATAGAAAGGATGGTCGTATTGATGTGATATTTTGGTGAAAATTATGAAGTATTATTCATAGAAAGGATGGTCGTATTGATGTAGGTATTTTGGTGAAAATTGTGTATTATTCATGGAAAGGATGGTCGTATTGATGTGGGTATTTGGTGAAAATTGTGTAGTATTATTAATAGAAAGGAAGGTCGTATTGATGTGGGTATTTTGGTGAAAATTGTGAAGTATTATTCATAGAAAGGATGGTCGTATTGATGTGGGTATTTTGGTGAAAATTGTGTATTATTCATAGAAAGGATGGTCGTATTGATGTGGTATTTTGGTGAAAATTATGAAGTATTATTCATAGAAAGGATGGTCGTATTGATGTAGGTATTTTGGTGAAAATTGTGTATTATTCATGGAAAGGATGGTCGTATTGATGTGGGTATTTTGGTGAAAATTGTGTATTATTCATAGAAGAGATGGTTGTATTGATGTGGGTATTTTGGTGAAAATTGTGTAGTATTATTAATAGAAAGGATGGTCGTATTGATGTGGGTATTTTTGTGAAAATTGTGTATTTTTCATGGAAAGGATGGTTGTATTGATGTGGGTATTTTGGTGAAAATTGTGTATTATTCATGGAAAGGATGGTTGTATTGAAGTGGGTATTTTTGGTGAAAATTGTGCATGATTCACAGAAAGGATGGTCGTATTGATGTTGGTATTTTGGTGAAAATTATGTATTATTCGTAGAAAGGATGATCGTATTGATGTGGTTATTTTGGTGAGAATTATGTATTATTCATAGAAAGGATGGTTATATTGATGTGGGTATTTTGGTGAAAATTGTGAAGTATTATTCATAGAAAGGATGGTCGTATTGATGTGGGTATTTTGGTGAAAATTGTGTATTATTCATAGAAAGGATGGTCGTATTGATGTGATATTTTGGTGAAAATTATGAAGTATTATTCATAGAAAGGATGGTCGTATTGATGTAGGTATTTTGGTGAAAATTGTGTATTATTCATGGAAAGGATGGTCGTATTGATGTGGGTATTTTGGTGAAAATTGTGTATTATTCATAGAAAGGATGGTTGTATTGATGTGGGTATTTTGGTGAAAATTGTGTATTATTCATAGAAAGGATGGTCGTATTGATGTGGGTATTTTGGTGAAAATTGTGTAGTATTATTAATAGAAAGGATGGTCGTATTGATGTGGGTATTTTTGTGAAAATTGTGTATTTTTCATGGAAAGGATGGTTGTATTGATGTGGGTATTTTGGTGAAAATTGTGTATTATTCATGGAAAGGATGGTTGTATTGATGTGGGTATTTTGGTGAAAATTGTGCATTATTCATAGAAAGGATGGTCGTATTGATGTTGGTATTTTTGTGAAAATTATGTATTATTCGTAGAAAGGATGGTCGTATTGATGTGGGTATTTTGGTGAAAACTGTATTATTCATAGAAAGTATGGTCGTATTGATGTGGGTATTTTGGTGAAAATTGTGCTAAGGAAATCGGGGCCTGAAATGTGGCTGAGTGGTCTAAAGCACTATCTGTTACGTATCACTGCCATCTCACCTCTGTCTGCGTAAATTCAAGTCTAGGATTCGGTGAATGTGGATTTGTGAGAAAGCTTGCCAGTAGCTTCTCGTGTGTCGGTTGTTCTTTCCGGTGATTTCCAGGTTTAATCCTCCACCATTAATACTGGCCGCCATGAATAGCCTATCATGTGCTGAAAAATGGCATTAAGCCCAACAACAACAACAACTAACGAAATCTGCAGCAGTTTCTCTAGGGACTGTTAACATCACCAGGGAATTAGTGGGCAATATTATTAAACTGCCCCAGATATGCAGTAGGTTACGTTTCCTGTTATTAATGACAGATTATCATCTAACTTTACTCTTACATTTGTCACCACAATAAGTAACAGATTTCTGGAGTTGTGCTTAAAGTGCATATACTTTGTGTATGCTGGAACAATTTACCTTCAGATATGCAGTGAGGTCACCAGATTCCCCATAAGTGTGTAATTTATATATGGAATATATTGAAAGCACTCAAGACTGCTCCCCATTTTTTGTGTTGGTGGTAACAGACACTAAGTAGAAGAATAAGTAGCTGTATTAACAGATCAGCTTAATAGCATTCATCCAGCTAGAGAAGGAGAAAAATGGCAGGGTGGCATTTTTTAATACAAGCACCATTAGAAACATGGCCAGTATGTTGAAAATTAGTTTATTGTAAAGCAAGCATACCATCCAGTACCTCCAGTTCAAAATGTACCATCCAATAGATCAGAATCTTGGGGGCATTTCAACATTATGCCATACAGTCCAAAGTCGTTACATCTGGCATCATAGATTTAAAACAAGAACTCTATCGTGTCAGTGCTGCCTACATAGGTGTCATTAATTGGTATTTGCAAGTTTCCAACAGGCAGACTGCTAGTCAGAATGACAGGAAGAGTCGATCAGTAAAATAAACTCAGAAGGTAGTATCATTCTCCCATATGTGACAGGACTTTTGAATGCATGAATGTTGTATTTTGGAGATGCAGAATTTCATGGATGTCTGAAGTATCATGTTAAATCCGCAATGTTTGCCCAGTCCATACTATAACTCGGTGAATATCTCAGATAGAGAACCAGCAAGGTTTGAGGAGGGGGATACACATAAAACTAAATGGGAGCCATTAAAATCTGATGCATATCTAGGACAATCTGTTAACATCAGTCACTTTTCCCTCGGCTGATGTTAACAGTCAGCAAAGAATAGTCAGTCTGCTTTCAGATGAAATCCTAAATACCAGGACCAGGACAAAAGTTTCAGGTTTTATTGTGTATGTGATTTGAACTTTATCAAATAATTGACATAGGCTAATCAATAAAATAATTCTCGTGCTTCTAATGAGGTCTTTTGAATGGATGGTCGTATCAACATGGGATTTTCACCAAAAGACTTTTATAGCTTCTAATGAGGTCTGTTAAATGGATGGTCATATTAACATGGGATTTTCACCAAAAGACTTTTATAGCTTCTAATGAGGTCTGTTAAATGGATGGTCATATTAACATGGGATTTTCACCAAAAGACTTTTATAGCTTCTAATGAGGTCTGTTAAATGGATGGTCATATTAACATGGGATTTTCACCAAAAGACTTTTATAGCTTTTAATGATTCTGTTAAATGGATGGTCATATTAACATGGGATTTTCACCAAAAGACTTTTATAGCTTCTAATGAGGTCTGTTAAATGGATGGTCATATTAACATTGGATTTTCACCAAAAGACTTTTATAGCTTCTAATGATGTCTGTTAAATAGATGGTCATATTAACATGGGATCTTGACCAAAAGACTTTTATAGCTTCTAATGAGGTCTGTTAAATGGATGGTCATATTAACATGGGATTTTGACCAAAAGACTTTTATAGCTTCTAATGAGGTCTGTTAAATGGATGATCATATTAACATTGGATTTTGACCAAAAGACTTTTATAGCTTCTAATGAGGTCTTTTGAATGGATGGTCATATCAACATGGGATTTTCACCAAAAGACTTTTATAGCTTCTAATGAGGTCTTTTGAATGGATGGTCGTATCAACATGGGATTTTCACCAAAAGACTTTTTATAGCTTCTAATGAGGTCTTTTGAATGGATGGTCGTATCAACATGGGATTTTCACCAAAAGACTTTTATAGCTTCTAATGAGGTCTTTTGAATTGATGGTCGTATCAACATGGGATTTTCAACAAAAGACTTTTATAGCTTCTAATGAGGTCTTTTGAATGGATGGTCATATTAACATGGGATTTTGACCAAAAGACTTATATAGCTTTCAATGAGGTCTTTTGAATGGATGGTCGTATCAACATGGGATTTTTCGCCAAAAGACTTTTATAGCTTCTAATGAGGTCTTTTGAATGGATGGTCATATTAACATTGTATTTTCACCAAAAGACTTTTATAGCTTCTAATGAGGTCTGTTAAATGGATGGTCATATTAACATGGGATTTTCACCAAAAGACTTTTATAGCTTCTAATGAGGTCTTTTGAATGGATGGTCATATCAACATGGGATTTTCACCAAAAGACTTTTATAGCTTCTAATGAGGTCTGTTAAATGGTTATATTAACATGGGATTTTCACCAAAAGCCTTTTATAGCTTCTAATGAGGTCTGTTAAATGGATGGTCATATTAACATGAGATTTTCACCAAAAGACTTTTATAGCTTCTAATGAGGTCTGTTAAATGGATGGTCGTATCAACATGGGATTTTGACCAAAAGACTTTTATAGCTTCTACTGAGTTCTTTTGAATGGATGGTCGTATCAACATTGGATTTTCACCAAAAGACTTTTATAGCTTTTAATGAGGTCTTTTGAATGGATGGTCGTATCAACATGGGATTTTCACCAAAAGACTTTTATAGCTTCTACTGAGGTCTTTTGAATGGATGGTCGTATCAACATGGGATTTTCACCAAAAGACTTTTATAGCTTCTAATGAGGTCTTTTGAATGGATGGTCATATCAACATGGGATTTTCACCAAAAGACTTTTATAGCTTCTAATGAAATCTTTTGAATGGATGGTCATATCAACATGGGATTTTCACCAAAAGACTTTTTTAGCTTCTAATGAGGTCTTTTGAATGGATGGTTGTATCAACATGGGATTTTCACCAAAAGACTTTTCTAGCTTCTAATGAGGACTTTTGAATGGATGGTTGTATCAACATGGGATTTTCACCAAAAGACTTTTATAGCTTCTAAGGAGGTATTTTGAATGGATGGTCATATCAACGTGGGATTTTCACCAAAAGACTTTTATAGCTTCTACTGAGGTCTTTTGAATGGATGGTCGTATCAACATGGGATTTTCACCAAAAGACTTTTATAGCTTCTAATGAGGTCTTTTGAATGGATGGTCATATCAACATGGGATTTTCACCAAAAGACTTTTATAGCTTCTAATGAAATCTTTTGAATGGATGGTCATATCAACATGGGATTTTCACCAAAAGACTTTTTTAGCTTCTAATGAGGTCTTTTGAATGGATGGTTGTATCAACATGGGATTTTCACCAAAAGACTTTTCTAGCTTCTAATGAGGACTTTTGAATGGATGGTTGTATCAACATGGGATTTTCACCAAAAGACTTTTATAGCTTCTAAGGAGGTATTTTGAATGGATGGTCGTATCAACGTGGGATTTTCACCAAAAGACTTTTATAGCTTCTAATGAGGTCTTTTGAATGGATGGTCGTATCAACATGGGATTTTCACCAAAAGACTTTTTATAGCTTCTAATGAGGTCTTTTGAATGGATGGTTGTATCAACGTGGGATTTTCACCAAAATACTTTTATAGCTTCTAATGAGGTCTTTTGAATGGATGGTCATATCAACATGGGATTTTGACCAAAAGACTTTTATAGCTTCTAATGAGGTCTTTTGAATGGATGGTTGTATCAACATGGGATTTTCACCAAAAGACTTTTATAGCTTCTAATGAGGTCTTTTGAATGGATGGTTGTATCAACATGGGATTTTGACCAAAGGACTTTTATAGCTTCTAATGAGGTCTTTTGAATGGATGGTTGTATCAACATGGGATTTTGACCAAAAGACTTTTATAGCTTCTAATGAGGTCTTTTGAATAGATGGTCGTATCAACATGGGATTTTCACCAAAAGATTTTTATAGCTTCCAATTAGGTCTGTTAAATGGAGCGTTATATTAACATGAAGCTTTCACCAAAAGATTTCAAATATAAATGAGTTCTAGTTGGTCCAAAATGAAAATCATACTGATCTGCCATCTAGTATAGAAGTTTGAAAAACTAGTTATCACTCAGTAGAATCAGAGATAGTATCAGTACTTAGTGTGTCTGTGTGTGTGTGTGTGAGAGAGAGTGAGAGAGAGAGAGAGAGAGAGAGAGAGAGAGAGAGAGAGAGAGAGAGAGAGAGAGAGAGAGAGAGAGAGAGAGATGGATACAGGTTAATAACAACAAAATTAAATTTGTCTTATCAGACATCTTCATATAGAAGATGCCAGCACTCAAATGACTCCCAATTATTTCCATGCCATTCCAGTTTTATATGAAACCTTGTAAGGAGAACTGGATTTGATCAAAAGTGATTCACTCTGTTGTTTTATGGTTCAATGCCATTTTTAGCACAAGAATGGCTATGCATGGCAGCCAGTATTAATGGTGGAGGAAAAACCCGGTAAAACCCCGGAAAAAAACACTGACCCACAAGAAACTACTGGCAAACTTTCTTACATACCCACATTGGCCAAACCTGAAACTTGAACCCATGCAGATTATAGGTGAGATGGCAGTGATCCGGAATGGTGAGTGCTTTATACCACTCTACCACTCTGGGCCCAGATTCACTGGTTTCATCAGTTGAGATCATTGTTGTTTTTAATAATGTGTTTCCTTATTTATATCATAGAATGACTTTGTCATAAATCCAGTTCATAGTTTTGATATTAGTTGTGTAATATCATAGCATTACACACAAGTTCATATCATATATATTAAAGTTAAAAGGGCACAATTTTGCAATAAAATTAATTTCTTCTTGTTATGATAATCATGTAATTGATTTCCTTTGAAATTTATTAAATGTTTGAAAGATAGATTTATTCATCTAGTTTCAAATAGTGTCTGTATATATGTAAGATGATTTTCTTTCTTTGAAGTGGAGGCTAAAGTACTAATTTGGTTACCTTGCGCATTGTGTTAGTATCTTGCTACAGTCTTAGAATGCATGTAGCTTTCATTTGCCGAATGTTCCTTTTTTTTCCAGCGGGCTGGAAGAAGTGTGTCAGAGGAGGCCTGGTGGGATTTTCATTAGCAGCAGTGTACTGTATTTATACCAGCCAAGACAGACTTAAAGCCATATTATCGAAAGATTGATGAGTCTTCACTTCACATCACATAGACTTCTGTATGAATAAAACTGAGCACCGTTTTTATTTGAAGAAAATGGAATGGCTGCAGATGATTGAGATGACTTGCGTTAACTGTTTGCTAGAACACATTATTTAAAACATGCAGTAATAAAAGCTTCTAATATGATGGTCACTCTTCTGAGGTCACTGCTAATGTAATGAAAAGGTTGCTTCATTGGGATGGTACTTCTTATGCAAACTACATTGTAAAAACAAACTATCTGCAGGATGAGGTGGTCCTTCATCAAGCTACATTTGCAGTCCTAAAGTGACATTTATTACAGTTCTTTCTTCTAATATTTAATTTTTTTATGCATATGGGTAATTGATTGTTGGAAAGTATTTTTTATTTCCTTTCCCTGGACCAAAGGTGCACGGAATATGGTGAAAATAATGTCTATTCATCAATCCATAGACAGTGTGGTTTCTTCAACATAACTAGAACACATTATTTTAAACTAATGTATCTTACCCATGGGTAGGGGCAAAAGCCTATGGATTTGGTCCAAGGTCAATGTTACTGGAGCTGGAAATGTGACTATTTTCCTTTCTACATGAGACATCAGGATTCTTTGACCAAAATTTCATCAAACTTAATGGTTAGATAACACTTAGTCAGGTTAGCAGGTCTCTAGATCGATCAATCTCGACTCTGAGGCCAAGCTGTGGAAGATCAACATCACTGAAGGCAACATTGTATTTGGGTTGGGAGGTTCTGCTTGAAAAGTTATTTCTCCAGCAGCAAGTGTTTATCAACATCATAGTTGAATTACACTTGAGGTGGGGCAGGTCTCTATTGAATCAATAGACCAAAGCTGAGGTTGACTAGTCATAGAATTGCATTCTTGGTTTCTGCAGAATAACTTGCATTTACTCAGTTACCACTCTCCATCAGTATACAGTGAAATGCATCATTATAACACAAGCTAAGATATAGCACAATTGTGGTCTGGTTTCTGAAATTTTTCAAGAATTTCACTAATTGCTTGAAGTAATACAAAGCTTTAGTACTAATTAAACAAGAGTTTGATTTAATAATTTGGCAGGATGTGTTGTATGCTTCAGGTGGACTTAGTCAAATCAAAGGGTGATAATTTAAAACAATATGTGAATACATGCCAGTTGAATTCTCATTTTAAGTACATTATGAGGTCATATCCCTTGCCACCTTCGTAAATTGCGTAAGTATTTTGCAAGCCTCAACATAAGTTTCCTTTCATTTCTTGCTGACAAGAAATTCTACCCTTTTAGACATGTTCATCAAATATGAATGATCCAGAAAATAATGGATTCATCCTTAAGTATAAGAGTGTCTGCAAGAAATTATTTAGTTGGATTGAAATTGAATCTAGCAGAAAAATTCTAAAAATTATGTTTGTTGGTGTACATTACTAATTGAATTACTTCTGAAGGCATTTTTTAAACAAGCACTTCATCTCTGTATCTCTAACTAAAAGGGACCTATTTGTAAATACATGAGTGTATTATAATAAAGGATATCATCAAAGACCAACTGAGTTGTGTGATAATTTTTAAAAATATTTTTAGCATTGTTTTGAATTATGCAATTGATGTTAACTCTTTACTCTTGATCTGGAATGGACAGAAAGGTACAGTATAAGCACTGCAAGTCAAATAGTATGTGGTTTCCTGGAAAGAGAAACATCAAAGATTTACAAATTGATATAAATTGGTTAGACTTGTTCACTTGTTCCTTGAGAACAAAATGATAACCGGGCAACTTGCACTTTTCTAAATGCATCTAATAAGAATATTTTAACCAATGTAAACGGATTGAAATTGTACATTAACATTTGATGATAAATCACACAGTTTGAATGATTCTTTAGTCCGAAGAAATTTACCATGTTATGGAGCTTTGGCAGTGGCTTTCCTTATTTCCTACCACCCCCGTCATTAATGTTGAATATGTACACTAATACATATCATAAGAGACAACTGTGGAAGGGAGGAACCACAGTAACATGGTATTTAGTACTGAAGTAATGACCAATATGTGTCCAAAAATAACATCAGCCCATGTTGGCTGCCAAGGTTTGTCCTTGAGCTTGGAGTATACTCCTTGGCATTAAATAACTTGCTTCTATTGCTCTGCCACAAAACACTAAACCAAACCAATTTAATTGCCATGCTCTGTTTCTCGTGTATTTGGTGTCTACTTGAAATTCTGTTGGCATTTTTTGGCACACTGTTAGGTGTAATAAGTAAATCCTTCCGATGGGTTTCATGCCTTATCAGGGCATATGTAGTTCGTTTTTTAAATATTTTCATACCTTAACAGGACATCTCTTAGATTTTCATTTCTGCTTTATCATAGAATCTATACAAGTTTTTAAGGCTTTTCCTACTTTATCATGGAATCTAAGTTTTTAAGGCTTTTCCTACTTTATCATGGAATCTAAGTTTTTAAGGCTTTTCCTACTTTATCATGGAATCTATACAAGTTTTTAAGGCTTTTCCTGCTTTATCATGGAATCTATATAAGTTTTTAAGGCTTTTCCTACTTTATCATGGAATCTAAGTTTTTAAGGCTTTTCCTACTTTATCATGGAATCTATATAAGTTTTTAAGGCTTTTCCTGCTTTATCATGGAATCTATATAAGTTTTAAGGCTTTTCCTACTTTATCATGGAATCTATATAAGTTTTTAAGGCTTTTCCTGCTTTAATATGGAATCTATATAAGTTTTTAAGGCTTTTCCTACTTTATCATGGAATCTAAGTTTTTAAGGCTTTTCCTGCTTTATAATGGAATCTATATAAGTTTTTAAGGCTTTTCCTACTTTATCATGGAATCTAAGTTTTTAAGGCTTTTCCTACTTTATCATGGAATCTATATAAGTTTTTAAGGCTTTTCCTGCTTTATCATGGAATCTATATAAGTTTTAAGGCTTTTCCTACTTTATCATAGAATCTATATAAGTTTTTAAGGCTTTTCCTGCTTTATCATGGAATCTATATAAGTTTTTAAGGCTTTTCCTGCTTTAATATGGAATCTATATAAGTTTTTAAGGCTTTTCCTACTTTATCATGGAATCTAAAAGGTTTTAAGGCTTTTCCTACTTTATCATGGAATCGAAGTTTTTAAGGCTTTTCCTACTTTATCATGGAATCTATATAAGTTTTTAAGGCTTTTCCTACTTTATCATGGAATCTAAGTTTTTAAGGCTTTTCCTACTTTATCATAGAATCTATATAAGTTTTTAAGGCTTTTCCTACTTTATCATGGAATCTATACAAGTTTTTAAGGCTTTTCCTACTTTATCATGGAATCTATACAAGTTTTTAAGGCTTTTCCTACTTTATCATAGAATCTATACAAGTTTTTAAGGCTTTTCCTACTTTATCATAGAATCTAAGTTTTTAATGCTTTTCCTATTTTATCATGGAATCTAAGTTTTTAAGGCTTTTCCTACTTTATCATGGAATCTATACAAGTTTTTAAGGCTTTTCCTGCTTTATCATGGAATCTATATAAGTTTTTAAGGCTTTTCCTACTTTATCATGGAATCTAAGTTTTTAAGGCTTTTCCTACTTTATCATGGAATCTATATAAGTTTTTAAGGCTTTTCCTGCTTTATCATGGAATCTATATAAGTTTTAAGGCTTTTCCTACTTTATCATAGAATCTATACAAGTTTTTAAGGCTTTTCCTGCTTTATCATGGAATCTATATAAGTCTTTAAGGCTTTTCCTGTTTTAATATGGAATCTATATAAGTTTTTAAGGCTTTTCATACTTTATCATGGAATCTAAAAGGTTTTAAGGCTTTTCCTACTTTATCATGGAATCAAAGTTTTTAAGGCTTTTCCTACTTTATCATGGAATCTATATAAGTTTTTAAGGCTTTTCCTACTTTATCATAAAATCTATATAAGTTTTTAAGGCTTTTCCTACTTTATAATGGAATCTATACAAGTTTTTAAGGCTTTTCCTACTTTATCATAGAATCTATACAAGTTTTTAAGGCTTTTCCTACTTTATCATAGATGCTATATAAGTTTTTAAGGCTTTTCCTACTTTATCATGGAATCTATACAAGTTTTTAAGGCTTTTCCTACTTTATCATAGAATCTAAGTTTTTAAGGCTTTTCCTACTTTGTCATAAAATCTATATAAGTTTTTAAGGCTTTTCCTACTTTATAATGGAATCTATACAAGTTTTTAAGGCTTTTCCTACTTTATCATAGAATCTATACAAGTTTTTAAGGCTTTTCCTACTTTATCATAGATGCTATATAAGTTTTTAAGGCTTTTCCTACTTTATCATGGAATCTATACAAGTTTTTAAGGCTTTTCCTACTTTATCATAGAATCTAAGTTTTTAAGGCTTTTCCTACTTTGTCATGGAATCTATATAAGTTTTAAGGCTTTTCCTACTTTATCATGGAATCTATACAAGTTTTTAAGGCTTTTCCTACTTTATCATGGAATCTAAGTTTTTAAGGCTTTTCCTACTTTATCATAGAATCTATATAAGTTTTTAAGGCTTTTCCTACTTTATCATAGAATTTAAGTTTTTAAGGCTTTTCCTACTTTATCATGGAATCTATACAAGTTTTTAAGGCTTTTCCTACTTTATCATGGAATATAAGTTTTTAAGGCTTTTCCTACTTTATCATGGAATCTATACAAGTTTTTAAGGCTTTTCCTACTTTATCATGGAATCTATATAAGTTTTGAAGGCTTTCCCTACTTTATCATGGAATCAAGTTTTTAAGGCTTTTCCTACTTTAACATGGAATCTAAGTTTTTATCTATTTTCTTGCTTAATCAGGACACCCATTTAATTTTTCAAGACAGTTTCATCATTAATATTCATGTTTTAGAGGTCAGTTTTTAAAGAATGAATGCAATTTCTGTTGTATGCTATTTATCCATCAATGATTTACTGACTATCATGCTATGCATTTTTTTTGTTTATGTTTAAACCTTGCCTGTGCTGTTACATGTGGTTTGCTTTCAATAGGGTTAGAGTACTGTGAATGATTCAAATCTCTTGCCATGAAATATGACACACATTACATAATAAGAATATAGTTTATTTTCATTTCGAATAGAAGTTATTTTCTTTTTCTGATAGGGGATATTTTCTTTTTCTGATAGAGGATATTTTTTCTAATAGTTTTTCTTTTTCTAATAGAGGATATTTTCTTTTTCTAATGGAGGTTATTTTTTTTCTAATAGAGGATGTTTTCTTTTTCCAACAGATTATTTTCTTTTACGAATAGAGGATATTTTCTTTTTCTGATAGAAGTTATTTTTATTAGAGTTTATTTTCTTTTTTCAGATGGGATATTTTTTTCTTCTGATAGAGGTTATTTTATTTTTCTAATAGAGGATATTCTTTTTCTTAAAGAGTTTTTTTCTTATGTTTTTTTTTTCTAACAGGATATTTTCTTATTCTAATTGAATTTTTTTCTAATAGAGTTTATTTTCTTTTTCTAATAGTTTAATTTCTTTTTCTAATAGCGGTTTTTTTTGTAATAGAAGATATTTTCTTTTTCTAACGGTTTATTATTTTTAAATAGGTTATTTTTCTATACTAGAGGATTATTTCTTTATCTAATGCAGGCTTTTTCTTTTTCTAATTGATGATGTTTTTTCTAATAGAAGTTATTTTCTTTTTTTAATAGAAGATATTTTATATTTCTGATAGAGAATATTTTCTTTTTCAAATAGGTTATGTCTTTTTCTGATAGCTTATTTTCTTTTTCTACTAGTTTATATTATTTTTCTAATAGAGGATATTTTCTTTTTCTAATAGTTTTCTTCTTCGAGTAGAGGATATTTTCTTTTTCTAATAGAAGTTATTTTCTTTTTATAGAACGTTTTCTAATAGCTGATATATTCTTTTTCTAAAAGAGGTTATTTTATTTTCTAAGTTTATTTTCTATTTTTAACAGCTTATTTTCTTTTTCTAATAGCTTATTTTCTTTTTGTAATAGAGGATATATTCTTTTTCTAATAGTTTATTTTCTTTTTGTTATAGAGGATATCTGCTTTTTCTAAAACGTTACTTTCTTTTTCTAACAGGATATTCTTTTACAAAGTTTTTCTTTTTCTAATAGAGAATATTTTCTTTTTCTAATAGATGAGGCTTCCTTTATCTAGTAGAAGTTATTTTCTTTTTCTAAAAGAGGATGGTTTTTTAAAAGAGTTTATTTTCTTTTTCTAAAAGAGAATGTATTCTCTTTCTAATCGAGGATATTTTCTTTTTCCAATAGAGGTTATTTTATTTTCTAATAGTTTATTTTCTTTTTCTAATGGAGTTTGTTTCTTTTTCTAATAGAGGATATTTTCTTCTAACAGGATATATTCTTTTTCTAATAGTTTATTTTCTTTTTGTTGTAGAGAATATTTCCTTTTTCTAATAGAAGATATATTCTTTTCCAAATAGTTTTTTTTTGTTTTTATGATAGAGAATATTTTTTTATGGTTTATTATTACTAATAGACTTTGAAAAAGCCTTTGACTCAATTGAATGGGCCTTTGTAGAAGAAGCTTTACAATCTTTCAACTTTGGTGATTCTATTTGTAAGTGGTTTAGACTGTTTTATAATGACTCTAAAAGTTGTGTTATAAATAATGGGCATATGTCATCTTTTTTTAGACTAGAAAGAGAATGTCGTAAAGGAGATCCCATTGCACCTTGTTTATTATTGGGGTTGAGATTTTAGCTATAATTTTAAAGCAAAATGTGGATGTACATGGACTGATCTTTGGAGTCGATGAATATAAATTGGGTCAGTATGCCGACGACGTTGGTATTCTTGATGGATCTCAACTTAATTTTAAAGCAGCTATGAATGAATATCTAGCAAGGTTTCTTTTTCTATTATCTGGACTTAAATGTAGCATAACAAAAACAAAAACCATTTCTAATGAAAGACTATGTCCCGCCATGGGCCTAATTTGATCCTCCTCTAACTTTAAACTCCTTGGCATAGATTTTTCGCCAGATTTACAACAAATTGTAGAAATTAAGTATATGAAGAAACTAACAAAGGCAAAACGAATATTTGCAAGTTGGAGCCAAAGACATCAGTCAGTTGTTGGTAAAGTATTGTTGTAAAAACCTTTGTTCTTCTCATATTTATACATCTTTTCTCAGCACTTCCAAATCCATCAGCTAAAGTTGAAGCTGAACTAAATCGTACATTATTTAAATTTGTATGGGGTGGAAAAGTAGAGAATTAAACGTGATATATTAGCAGCCCCAGAGAATGAGGGAAGACTCAATATGATAAAATATATTCTCATTTATTAGGTATATTAAGATAAGATGGGTAAAAAGATTGCTGGAAAATCAAAATGGGGCTTGGCAGAACTTAGTCAATATAGCTATACTTAAAAATGAAAAGGATATTTGGAACTTGGGGAGAAGGAAATTAGAGGAATTTAGTAAGCTCGTTAAAAACGGTTTATTGGAAAGAGGAACCGCAAAGTGCAAATTAGTTCTTATCCATGAGTATTTTTAATTGTATCCCTCCTAGAATCTTCTATCAATACAAATCCTGAACAGAAGCCGAGTTTAAAATTTTGAATGATCTAGTAGACGATCATGGCAATTTATTACTTTTTGAAATAATAAAACAATAAAACTAAAAATGGTGACTTCTTGAAATACTACTCTTTAATATCCAAAATTCCAAAAGCAGGGAAGGACGCCATTAAAACATTTAGCTCATAATAATTTTGATAGGCAGGAGGATAAAATAATGGACCTGCAAAAACAATTCACTCAAGTTTGTTTACAAAGATCTTTTAAAAAGGGCTGAAAGGTAACATACTGTTAAGCAAGAATCTTTAAAGTAAGTATTAAATACAAATATAAGTAGTGAGGAGTGGTCTGAGATTTATAGTCGAGCCAAATTTTGTACTAAGGATACCAAGTTGATCTCTTTCAACTTAAATTAATCCACAGAATAATCGCTACGAATAGTTTTTTTTTGAGAAGAATTAACATACTGGACGACAACAAATGTACGTTTTGTAAGGGAATGAAAGTATTGAACATCTCTACTATGATTGCAATATTACTTCACAGTTCTGGTACAGTTTTGTTGAATGCTTTGTACCTTCTTGCCTAAATATTGTACATTTGCCCAAAAATGAAACTTTTAAGAAGTGAGCATCTGGACAGTTTGTGTAATTTCTTGCTTTTTTTGGGTAAAATATTACATTTATACTTGCATATTCAACATGAAAAATCCTTCCAATCATGGTTTTAAGCAGAGTTGTAATGTATAAGAACGTTGCAAAATACGCTACTAAGGTAAACAAAAAAAGAGGACCAATTTCTTAAAAAATGGACCTCAACAGATGAATAGGTAACTTGTATTTGATTGGATGGTAAACAGGAACAAAACACCATTTTCAAAATCATGTAACCTACATGTATTTGTCTATTTACATTTGAGTAGGCTTTCTAAAGAGACCGTGTGCCATATGCATGTGTACATGTGTGTGTGTGTGTGTTTCTTTTTTTTTCTTCTTTTTCTTTTAACATACATTATATTTACTATCACTAGTTTATCTGGAATCAAGAAATATTTGATTGTAAGGTGGCCATGGGATGGTTCCCCGACCCAATGGTCAACCTATTACGGGGATAATAAAAAAATATTTTAGTTTTCTAAGAGAGTTTATTTTCTTTTTCTAATAGATGATATTTCCTTTATCTAATAGAAGTTATTTGTTTCTAATAGAGTATGTTTCCTTTTTCCAAGAGAAGTTGTTTTCTTTTTATAATAGATTTTTTTCTTTTTCTAATAGAGTTTATTTTCTTTTTTCCATTAGTGGTTGTTTTCCTATTTTAGTAGAGGTATTTTCTAAGTGGTTTTTCGTCTATTTGGTTGATTGGTAAACAACTCTAAAGCCTGTTCAAACTCTCAGTTTATGTAAGACAGCCACCTTTATTATGCGGTAAACATAATACATTTCATTTGGAATTAAATTATTTAATGGAAATCTATATTACATCTACCTTTATACTAAACCCACCACAATATAACAGCTAGTTTATTATTACAAGAAGTTTTAGTCATTTTCAAATGGTTGGGTTTTGTTCACAATCTTCATTGGGCTTTGAATTGAAATGAATGGGTACATCGTACAAACTAGTTAAGTCTAACTTGTATTCATTGAAGCCTTGGTGTTGTTAGGGGCTTTGTTGTTTGAATCCAACTAGGAACACTGCCATATTGACAGATACTTGTCACATAGTTAAATGGAAGTTCTGTTTCATCTGCTGGATATTTAACTCTGGGGCTCTCGAGTAGACCCGTGCTTTACTTGATACTCGTTGGGATGAAAAATGTAATTAAGTCTGACACCAAGTTTGATGTACAGGACCCTCGTGTAAGAGTAATGGTAGTTTTAAATTTTATTGGTTATTGAAGAGGTTATTAAATTACTGCTTGTCCATCTATCCTTCTGTGACCACATGTTCTGACAAGCTACTTGGATTACAATGATATTATTTTCACGGAATTTGATATTTTTTTTCAAGTAATTTCTGCTTGTATCGAAGGCAAAAGGTATTACATTAGCATTATTTTTAGCTGACACTTGGTAAACACCGAGTTGAAATGATTGGTCAGTATCAAGGTTATATCTCAATTGCGTGATAACCATGTATTATCAACGTTTTTGTATTATTGGTTCTTAATTAGGGCTACACTGGCGTACGTGATAAATGTCTTGTAGTAAATTGTAGTAACTAACCACGTGACCTTGTTGTTGTTGTTGTTGTTGTTGTTGGGCTTAATGCCATTTTCAGCACACGATAGGCTATTCATGGCGGCCAGTACTAATGGTGGAGGAAGAAACCGGGAAATCACATGAAAGAATCACCGACCCACGAGAAGCTACTGGCAAGCTTTCTCACATATCCACATTCGCCAAATCCTAGACTCGAACACACGCAGACAGAGGTGAGACGGCAGTGATCTGCAACGGACAGCGCTTTAGACCACTCGGCCACTCGGGGCCCCACGTGACCTATTTAGTGATCTAAAAATGTGTTTAAGACTAACGCTTTTAGTGATTTTGAGTGAGTCGTAAAATAATGCTTGACAGTTCATAAGTATTTTTGTTGTTGCTAGATGAGTTTATATTTGAGTTTTTATATTCTTTTGATAAAGACATTTGGTGGAAATTATTCAGAGTTCTAAAGCCGGAATATTCTTTCGTGATTCATAAAATTCAGCGTTGAACATTTGGCACATCAATACTGCATTCATCTGACGTAATCGTCCGCCATCTTTGGAACTTCATTGAGATTCGAACTCGGATTGAATTAGGACTTTTTAATGATATGACTTGTATTTTTCAATTCTAGGATTAATTTTTGGATTATTTTCACTAACCGTAAGTCCTAAATTACTGATTTTATTTACATTGTTTCATAGGGAAATAAATTATTTTGTTAAAATTTACAAAGCCTGTTGACTTCACTTTTTTGTTTATTTCAACGAGCCGAGATTTGTAACAGGATGATTACTTGGAAACTTTGCACATATTGCCAAGGCCTAATTCGTCCTCTGATACCGTATAAACACCACATTTACCATCTTGAAAGTCTTGCTACTTGTATGTACAATGATATCAGCATGTAATGTGTCCTCAATAAATAGTATCAGCATGTAGTTTGTCCTCAACAAAAAGTGTCAATCTGACAACCAATGTGACCACCATAGCAACTACCATGAAAATACTGTTTTTGTTGCTGCATGTGAATGGCAAGTCGTATCAACATTAACAGAAGTCTGCTTATGATGTCTAAGTGCCTGCCTCTCATTAAAAATGGTGTTGAAATGAGCTCCAAAAAGGCGACCATGTTGGCCATCTAAAAAATCTTGTTATTGTGATTCCTATTGCATAGATAACCATAACACCATAGGGGTTTTCACCCAATGATTTCATTTGATGCCCAGTTGGTCCCGAATGAAAATGGTATCAGTCTTATGTCTTGCATGGTCACAATAATAGCCATATAGACAAAGTTGTGGAAAAACTATATCGACACCGGATTTTCACCAGAATAGTCGTAAACGAAAATGATGCCAAACCGATATCCCTCCATATGCCTATCATGGTGTCCAAAAGACTTTATACAATGTCTATTTAGCCCTAAAAGAAAATTATGCCAAATCAGATGTACAATATGACTACTATACTTGGGTGAAGCGATTCATTGATATATCGAGGCATCGATACTTTTACTGCAACAATACACATCGATACACATCGATGGAGAATCGGTACAAAATGATACCGCATGACGTTATGCCAGTCTTAAGCAGTCATGAATTAGTCTGCCTTGTTATTCTTTAAACATAGAATTCGTCTGAAACAGCACCTGGAGTCCTAGGCACTCATTTTTAAAAGTAAAAACAAGGAAAGACTCTTGAGAATACTCGCTCGCCATCCGCAAATTAAAACTAAGTCATATGGTTCGTAATCTGCACCAACCCTGCCCGTTCCAGAAATGTTCGACAGTTATAACGAAGTAGTTTACTCCTTATTTTACGCCAAATATCTACGTTGAATTTTATCGTGTCTATTTTGGTCGATTTGAAAGCTACTCTGTCAGTGTGTCACACGGTAAAATATGTTACATTGAAATCGTATTGGTGGTTATTGCTTGTTCCGGTCCAGGTGAAATAATATCTAACAATCAGAAATTAGTGTAGCTTATTTCGAGTGACAAACAGAAAGTACTTGCAAAAGCAATCAGAGAAACTTTGCGTAAATGTAATTTATATATAGTACTTAAACCGTAATATTGTTAGGATCGCGATTGCGTGAATGGTGCAAAATTTGTACTAATTTGCTTACTTGAAGAAAAGTGATGCGCGAGACCTCCCACACACTGTAATTGGTTGAAAGTCCCTCATATGGAAATATGCTCCGAGAGGTATACAATTTTTAATTAAGCGTTCTTATAGTGATATTCGTTTTTTTTTTCTTCTCGGGTAGTCGTTATTGCTATAGGATTTTATGCCATTTTTCAGCACAAGATATGATATACATGACAGCCAGTATCAATGATGGAAGAAGAAACTGGGAAAACCCCGGGAAGTATCAACGACCCACGAGAATCTACCCGATTTTTGGGTAGGCAACTATTTAAAACATCTGGGTTCTGCAAGCATGGCATGAATGGTTGTTAAAGTTTGATTGGAACAGTTTGAACCTGCCGCGAAGGACGTTTTACAAATGCGTGTTTAAAATAGGGCTACATAGAAAACCACAAATGTCAATCCTGACATGGTTCGTTACGTTTTGTTTGACAAATAGTGGCTGATGATAGTGATGATGAAAAGAGTTGTTAATGTTATATAGTATAGTGTATAAAGTCTTGTTATAGCTATAGAACTTATTAATTATAGTGTATAAAGTTTTGTTATAACTATAGAACTTATTAATTATAGTGTATAAAGTCTTGTTATAACTATAGAACTTATTAATTTTAGTGTATAAAGGCTTGTTATAACAATAGAACTTATTAATTATAGTGTATAAAGTCTTGTTATAACTATAGAACTTATTAATTTTAGTGTATAAAGGCTTGGCATAACTATAGAACTTATTAATTATAGTGTATAAAGTCTTATTATAAATATAGAACTTATTAATCATAGTGTATAGTCTTGGTATAACTATAGAACTTATTAATTATAGTGTATAAAGTCTTGTTATAACTATAGAACTTATTAATTTTAGTGTATAAAGGTTTGCTATACCTATAGAACTTAATAATTATAGTGTATAAAGTCTTGTTATGACTATAGAACTTATTAATTTTAGTGTATAAAGGCTTGGCATAACTATAGAACTTATTAATTATAGTGTATAAAGTCTTGTTATAACTATAGAACTTATTAATTATAGTGTATAAAGTCTTGTTATAGCTATATAACTTATTAATTATAGTGTATAAAGTCTTGTTATAACTATAGAACTTATTAATTATAGTGTATAAAGTCTTGTTATAACTATAGAACTTATTAATTATAGTTTTTAAGTCTTGATAAAACTATAGAACTTATTGATTATAGTGTATAAAGTCTTGGTATAACTATAGAACTTATTAATTATAGTGTATAAAGACTTGTTATAACTATAGAACTTATTAATTATAGTGTATAAAGTCTTGTTATAACTATAGAACTTATTAATTATAGTGTATAAAGTCTTGTTATAGCTATATAACTTATTAATTATAGTGTACAAAGTCTTGTCATAGCTATATAACTTATTAATTATAGTGTTCAAAGTCTTGTTATAACTATATAACTTATTAATTGTAGTGTATAGAGACTGGTTATAACTATAGAACTTATTAATTTTAGGGTATAAAGTCTTGTTATAGCTATATAACTTATTAATTATAGTGTATAAAATCTTGTTATAGCTATATAACTTATTGATTATAGTGTATAAAGTCTTGTTATAACTATATAACTTATTAATTATAGTGTATAAAGTCTTGTTATAACTATAGAACTTATTAATTGTAGTGTATAAATTCTTGTTATAACTATAGAACTTATTAATTATAGTGTATAAAGTCTTGTTATAGCTATATAACGTATTAATTATAGTGTATAAAGTCTTGTTATAACTATATAACTTATTAATTTTAGTGTATAAAGTCTTGTTACAACTATAGAACTTATTAATTATAGTGTATAAAGTGTTATTATAGCTATATAACTTATTAATTTTAGTGTATAATGTCTTGTTATAACTATAGAACTTATTAATTATAATGTATAAAGTCTTGTTATAGCTATATAACTTATTAATTATAGTGTATAAAGTCTTGTTATAACTATAGAACTTATTAATTATAGTGTATAAAGTCTTGTTATAACTATAGAACTTATTAATTATAGTGTATAAAGTCTTGTTATAACTATAGAACTTATTAATTATAGTGTATGGTCTTGTTATAACTATAGAACTTATTTATTATAATGTATAAAGTCTTGTTATAACTATAGAACGTATTAATTTTAGTTTGTAAAGTCTTGTTATAACTATAGAACTTATTAATTATAGTGCATAGTCTTGTTATAGCCATATAACGTATTAATTAGATTATAAAGTCTTGTTATAACTATATAACTTATTAATTATAGTGTATGAAAGTCTTGTTATAGCAATATAACTTATTAATTATAGTGTATAAAGTCTTGTTATAACTATAGAACGTATTAATTATAGTGTATAGTCTTGTTATATCTATAGAACGTATTAATTATAATGTATAAAGTCTTGTTATAACTATAGAGCTTATTAATTATAATGTATAAAGTCTTGTTATAACTATAGAACTTATTAATATTAGTGTATAAAGTCTTGTTATAACTATAGAACTTATTCATTTTAGTGTATAAAGTCTTGTTATAACTATAGAACTTATTCATTTTAGTGTATAAAGTCTTGTTATAACTATAGAACTTATTCATTTTAGTGTATAAAGTCTTGTTATAACTATAGAACTTATTAATTTTAGAGTATAAAGTCTTGTTATAACTATAGAACTTATTAATTATAGTTTTTAAGTCTTGATAAAACTATAGAACTTATTAATTATAGTGTATAAAGTCTTGTTATAACTATAGAACTTATTAATTATAGTGTATAAAGTCTTGTTATAGCTATATAACTTATTAATTATAGTGTATAAAGTCTTGTTATAACTATATAACTTATTAATTATAGTGTATAAAGTCTTGTTATAACTATAGAACGTATTAATTATAGTGTATAGTCTTGTTATAAATATATAACTTATTAATTATAGTTTATAAAGTTTTGTTATAAATAGTTCCACTGCATGGATAGTCATATAATTAATCTAGTTTTCATCAGAAGAGTTCTTTCGATGCTAGTTTGTACTAAATGAACAGGATGACGATCTTACATCCAATATGGCCACATTCAGCGTCCTTTCATTTCGGATACCTACCGTTGGTTCAGGAATGGAGAACAGGCCTAATGCATTATTTTTTATGCCACCATAAGAGGTGACAAAAAGGAGACTCGCTTGCTGTACTTGCGACTAAATCTGTTGGGTTGAATCTTAACATTGGATTAATCTAGGTCAGTTACCATGAAATTGGGGCCACAGGTTACTTACTGATCTTAAGCGTTCATCTTTACAGATCACTGCCATCTCACCTTTGTCTGCGTCGATTCGAGTCTAGGACTCGGCCAGTGTTTTTATGTGAGATAGGTATTAGTAGTAACAATGGGTTGGTAGTACTTAATGGGGTTTACCCAGTTTTTCATTCACCAGTTATACTCGCCATCATATATAACCTATTTTGCATTGTTAAATGGTATTAAACCCCAAAACAACAACAACGGCTATGGTGTGTCCATGAGAAAGTTACTTAACTCAAAGTTTCCTTGGTACTGAGTAATCTACTTGTGTTGGTGTGCCATTAAAACAAATAAAAACTTTTTATTTCAGACACTATTCTCCCCCACTAAATATCAACAGTATAATATGGTTGAACAAGATATGGACTAGAGAAGATAAAAAAGAGATGGACTTAAGAGGCAAAAATAGAGATGGACTAGAGAGCTCAAAAAAAGAGATGGACTTAAGAGGCAAAAAAAGAGATGGACTATAAAGCTCAAAAAAAAAGATGGACTAAAGAGGCAAAAAGAGATGTACTAGAGAGCTCAAAAAAAGAGATGGACTTATGAGGCAAAAAAAAAGAGATGGGCTAGAGAGCTCAAAAAAAAGAGATTGACTTAAGAGGCCAAAAAAACAGAGACGGACTAGAGAGCTCAATAAAGCGATGGACTAGAGAGGTGAAAAAAAAAAGAGATGGACTAGAGAGCTCAAAAAAGAGATAGACTAAAGAGGTAAAACAAGAGATGACTTTAGAGGTCAGAAAAGAGATGGGCTATAGAGCTAAGAAAAGAGATGGGCTAGAGAGCTAAGAAAAGAAATGGACTAGAGAGGTGAAAAAAAGAGATGGACTAGAGAGCTCAAAAAAGAGATAGACTAAAAAGGTAAAACAAGAGATGACTTTAGAGGTCAGAAAAGAGATGGGCTAGAGAGCTAAGAAAAGAAATGGACTAGAGGGGTTTAAAAGAGTAATCAAAACAAGATCTAGCAATACATTGGTTATCACATTATTACATTAGTTAGAATATGTCAAATGGTTGAATTATAAATGAGTTTAAAAAAAATAAAATTTGATTTGTAACACACAATATAAAACGATTTATGGAAACTTAAATACTTATAAAATTTGTTTTACAAGGTAAATGTTAATGTTTGCTGGACAGAACATAGAGGGTTGTTTTAATTGAGTGTTCATAGAATTGTCTCCCCTTGACTTGAAAAACAATTTTCATAGAGTGCTATCCAGCGATTTATGGGTATCAAGTGTTGCATTTGCCTCTCTCATCTTGTGGTTGACATTTTCAAATTGATTTTTTTTTACACGCTGATTTTAGAAATAAGAGTGAATCACATTTTGGAGATTACATAAAATGAGGATTCTGTAATATTCATGAAAAGCTTCTGCTTAAATCAACATGGCTTATGACCAGTTCATTTTTTAATGATGGCCAGTTGCTTGTATTGTGTCATTAGTTCCTTTGAGGATATATCTTTATTATAATTTTCATTAGAACAATAAACGCAGGTTAAAATTTTCGATAATTGTATATTTTGGCTGCAAAATAAGAAATTGGAAAATTCAAAAACGTAGACTTCATACATATATTTATTCAAATACGTTGAAATGTTGATATCAAGGCATTTGCAAGATAGATATAGAGTATAATAAACATACTATGGAATGGGCATCAATGCAAAGCATAATATAGTAATTACAAAAGTATCATAAAAATACCGTCTCTACTAGCTTATAAGTCCAAAAGAAACGGCGAAAAACACACCTTGATATACTCTCGCATAAGCGCTTGAAGGTCTGGGTAAACAATCAATATTGTTTGTTCTATTGATTATTCCTAACAAGCTGCACAGATCCAACTCTTCCCACGCGTTATGCAACGACATGACATAGGTCTGCGCAGTTTTGGCGTAGTTTTCTTATAAGCGAATAGCGAAGGTAATATGGCACATATTTTCAACAATATTGTTCTGTATATTTTTCCTTTGAATATATTTTCTTTACTAATCAGATTTGTATCTATTAATGAAGTGACTTAATTAAAGGTAATTAATCGGTATAATGTGACAGTGGATTATTTTAATATTAACAAAGTGGGTAAACTTAACCATCATTTAATTTGAAGAAAAGTAAAAAAGGCGCTGTTATTTGCCGTAACAGGTGAATAGATTTTAAACAGAAAAGGCAGATTTTTCCTATCGGTAACTTTGTTTATCTCTCGACTTATTTTATTTCATTCAGAACCTATCAAGTTACATTTTTGAAGGCTACATTACCCACTTTTTTATAGTACAAGGGTATTTTTTACATTAAATTGGACAGTACATGAATGGAAAACAAAAGAAAGTCCTCCCAATAAATTAATATCAGTGACTACAATCAATCTTCAACATTATTTATTTTCATTTTTCTTTCTATAGAAAATCGCATTATTTAAAAATGGAATTTTTAAAATCCATTTAACAATAAATTTATTACATGGAAGCATATGTTTTTCTTTTTGGCTTTATTTGAACAAATATGTTTTATTTTTATCGAGCATCTCACCTTAAAGACAAAACCACTGAATCCATCTACTTTTTATTCTCAATTGGTTGCAGTGATCTTGACATTAACTTAAAGATGAAGCCCCTAAATCCATCTACTCTAATTCCTAATTGATAACAACGATCTAGGCATTAACTTAAATGGGAGATCTCAAAGTCCATCTATTTTTACTTTTAATTGGTAGTAATGATTTTTGCTAAGAAGAATTGCAGATGATACATATATTTAGTATTTAATTCAAGTCCAAATATTAAATGCAATCAGAACTGTGGTGGCGCAAGGAGCAATGTTTAATGAGTTGGTGCATTGTTATTTATTGGGGCCTCTACTTTGCTACAGAGAACATGTGTTATGACAGCAACCAACCCTATCCCCTCCCCAACATTATAACTTATGTGATGAATTGCCGCCGTTACATTAAGATAAAGATTATATTACAAACATTTAAGCTACAGTGAGAAAAAAGCTTCCGACGATATTCCCTTTAACAGGCGCTCGAGGTCACACACACACACACACACACACGCACGCACGCACGCACACATACCATCCGTGCGCATACACTGATTCGGAGAGTCTGTTAGATAAAACACCCATTTTTACAAGTAGGATATAGACTTTAAAATTGTCATTACATAATGGAGTGTGTATAACGTTCAAGCGATACACAAGAAATTCAGAGATCATATTATGACAAGAGACTAAATTCGATAACAGAGTTTGAATCCACCGCAGATAATATCTATTTTCATAGGTTAAACTTTGTCCATTCATTTACACACTTCTACTTCCCAGGTCATAAATTCACTTTTATACCTTATTTCTACTATCATGTGCTGGTGGTTTAGGTGCGACGTTATCAGAAATTATTATGTCTCCTATAAGGACTGCCTCATTTTCCAGGCGCTGTGTGAAGAAATTGTTCATAAAAGTCAAATTAACTGAATTATTTAAGTACAAAATCACAACACTGCTGAGCACAGCTGCCGCCCCGGTTGAGAAAGTGATACATTTATTTTGCTGTCAGGAGCGATAGAAAAGACCACGCTTAGCCTCTAATATCGGGCTTTTTGGGCCGAAAAAAGATGTATCGAGTAAGCATGGACGCAATAGAAGGCATCTCTTTTTCCGTGAAGTCCTCATCTGAGCAGGACTCAA
Organism: Potamilus streckersoni; assembly: GCA_016746295.1. Classification (NCBI taxonomy): domain Eukaryota; kingdom Metazoa; phylum Mollusca; class Bivalvia; order Unionida; family Unionidae; genus Potamilus; species Potamilus streckersoni. Next base: position 54,468 of record JAEAOA010002287.1, on the reverse strand, counting down.
AGTCATAGGCCACCATCCGGTTGACCTGAGTGAGCATGTGCAGCAATTCCATCTTACTGCCATAGTTCTCCATTACGATGCACAGAGCTTGAATGTACCATGATCCTTCTTGACTGTTCCTCCAAGAATAGAAACCTGCAATGAATTCAGATTCAGCTATAATGCCATGCATACGTTGGTTTATAAGATATATGACAGTTAACAATCACAGCTCCATGTCATCTTCCAATTTTATCCATTTTCCTATTATGATTTAGATTTTATTTATTTTGACCATTGCCCTTATAAGTATAGTCATGATATCATGAGACAATTTTGTTTTCACTCTTATGCTGGCAAATAGTCAGCCCCCTCCTCGCCAATCTGATTTACTTCAAAACGTAAGTTCTTTACTCCACAGAGCACACTCTAACCTTTCTACTGAACTGAACGTTTACACCGGAAATACCACAGCAGGTGAGTTGCTTTATCACTCCATCTAAGTATAATAAAATGAACCGGTTCCTTGCATCAACTTTAGCTTAGGCAGTATGGAGGTGTCAAGATCGCGTCGCCTAAGCGGGGACCCACTCCCTGCGATCAGCGCTAAGTGAGCGACTCTGCTATTTGGCGAAATAATATCCAAGTTTGGATATTATCTCTACGCCGACCAGCTCTGAAGACATGTCTGTAAGTTAAGATTAGCAAAATAGATAAAAACATTTGGCCGTACTATTTTCTTTATTTTTATGGCTTGCTAATGTCAATCTAATGCATGTCTTGATTGTGATTCCAACGCATTCAAGTTCTTCTTAAATAACGTGTTAACATCTGCTTTTACAAAGCATAAAATTGATCATGCTTTTTGCATCACGTTTGTTAACAAATATTTAGTTTCAAAGTGCGTACAATTACATGTTGTCAAGCTCGTCAGTTTCGGAGGTAAGCAAATCTGCATGCTGTAAGGGTGCAGATTTCTGTCGATCTATAAAGAACACATTAATTTCGGCAGGTGAACTAATAATTTGATTTATGGGGAGAGATGCGTGTTAATTCGCTGTACTGCAAGGATGTTTAATGCTTGTATCGCGAGATGAAGTGATTATCAATTAGGTTTTCGTTTATTTAACAATCAGACAAACTGGAAGGTAAATTGAAATTGTCCAGAATCAGTTATTTGGTCGGGCGGACCGCACATTTAGCGCCTAAGTTGTAAAAAAGACGGTATATATATATATATATATATATATATATATATATATATATATATATATATATATATATATATATATATATATATATATATATAGTCCTGATTAATTACACTAAATAAAGGACAGATGGACTATGTATATAAGTATTTTTTTAAAAAAAATCAGTAAATGATTTATTTAATAAAGAACTGTATCTTCCTAATGTAATGTATTATCACAATTGTTTATGTTACTGATTAAATTATTGTGCTTTCATGCACGGGGGCTCGTGTCATTCTGTTTATATATCTGCTCAGTTCTCTATTTATTCGACCTATAGGGTTTCACACTTTATACTAATATTTACTCGATCCGGACAATAACACCGAGGCAATCAACCTCTAGATAACGAATACACAACAACAAACAACAACACATGCAGTGCGCAGTAATATAATGCCTAGATATAAGCGATCGTTTTTTTACCCCCCCCCCCATCGGAATATCTAAAATTTGGATATGACCATACTCATCCAATAGAAATATCCTCAGCCTCTTTTGTCAAGGAAAGGAACAAAACCCATATCGGATGCAATTTGCCATCATACAGAACTATATTTGAAGCTATATTTGTTCACATAGCACATACTGTCGGCGGAAGGATACAAAAGTCACGATTGGAATATGTTTAGCATGGTCTGTCGCAATTTATTTTTAGCATTCGAGAGTCTTAAATTAAGTAACAGAAAAGCGAGAGCCAACAAATTTTGTACAATTCAACAAATTAGTTATTTACCTATGATACAAGGTGAAAATTTAAAAAGAACTTACAGTACTTTGAAATAAATTCCAAATAGTCCTAAACGTTCTACCAAAAGTCCAAATGTACAGAGTTCCTATTGAACTCCAGTAGCTTTTCAAATTAATTCCAATACAGTAGTCTCGAATGTGCTTATAAGCTAACAGTTTTCATGCATCACAATGATATAACCAAAATTATCTTTGATTAAATTCCAAGTAATCCCAAAAAATGATTTAGTCCTAAAAATATTCATGAACTGTTTGTAACTCCAGTGAATAATTTAAATGAATCTTCTAAACAAATGAACACAACAATAAGAATGATTAAAATATTTTTGTTAGACTATGAATGAGTAATTCTAACCTATTCAACCTTAATATCAAATGTTAAACACTTTGAGTACCAGGATGAGGGCCAAAAGTTAATTTTCAGAACAGGCTAAATTATAAACAATCTTATCTAGATCTCCAGTACTCTTAATGGACATTTCCATCAAAAATAGTAAACATAATTTGTTTCTATAAAATGCTCAGGTTTGAATCAAGGCATGATCTAAAGTTCAAACATAAACATGTTTATTCTACGTTATATTAGACACGTATATTAGACTCATAACCTTAATTATAGATAAAGGTCTATCACACAACACCAGTTATATATATATATATATATATATATATATATATATATATATATATATATATATATATATATGTGTGTGTGTGTGTATGTGTGTGTGTGTGTGTTTGTGTGTGTGTGTGTGTAGTGTGTATAATGGTCACAAGCCAAAACACAATGGAAATTATATATACAAAATATTATGTTGTAGAGAAAAACCAAATCCATAAAATGCATGGTTATTTATGAAAATGGCCGAGCGACCTTCCTGTTGAGTTCTCCTCACAGAGGGGTACCTTACTGTAGGAATTCACTCTAGTTTAATGGATTAGGTGATTATCTACTGCCGGGATGCATTACATATGTAGAGACCTAAAAAGCTGATAATGTTCTGACTTTGATTTTAACCCTTCCGCCACCGTATTGTGTAATTTGAACGAATGTCGTGCCGAATATCAGTGGCGGTGAATTACATTGGATGTTTCTTTCTAGACTTGACGGAAAAGGCAGGGGATATTTCAGCTACGTCATACTTTCGGTTCTCTTTAGAATCCTCCATCTTGGTGAAAGTGTGGAATCTGTGATTTTCCAATGATACCCTATTGGACGTAAAGCTACCAACCAATCACTGCATTTTAGTTAAACTATGAATTAAGGCTTAGATTATCTTGGGGTCAAACCAGAGTAGGAGATGTGAAGCGTGTGAGTTGGGACTGGTCAAGGGATCTGTTATGGGACGGTATTTTCCTATGTACTCTGACTGGTCAGTTTTATCACGTGGGTATAATGGAATCTTCTTTACACCACATATATAAATCGTCCATAATGGTATATTGTAAGTTGGAGTTGCGCATGCCTAAGATGCAATACACGACTATAATCCAGCAAGTAACATATTGTAAGAGCTACAAGTCATGGACCAATCATATTGTTGAGGAAAAGCTCTGTCTCTAGCTGAGATCAACCAGTACATCCGAAATGGAATTTTAGGAAGTAATCCATTGTGTGTTCTTAGTTTTGTTCACTATATTGTTCAATACACACCCTGAATCAACTTGTATTATACGTATTTCATTTTAATCGCAGTAATGTCTTAGAAAAATACACTTATCGTTGTTTTACTTAACAGCATTCCTGAAGGATCATCAGAGGTAATTTAACATTCTTTACTATGATAGTTGATTTGATGTTTAGTTGACTTTGAAATTCATTTATTGTGTCAATGAAAGATGTGTTCACTGTAGATTTCCGAACAACAAATATAATTTGTCAATTTTATTCCTACAATTATTTTTTTTTCTTTTCGTTCTCTTTCCTATGTTTCAAAGTTTCTAGCACGAACGTGCAAACAAAATTCCTAACAAAAATCAAACTGGTACAGTGACTGAAACGGTTATATAAACTATACATATCAAACACATTAATATGGGGTATTGTTGGGTAGAATGCTTTACGGCCTTGACTTGTTTCTTGCTCTTATCACACTCAGTTCCCACTACCCGGAGGAAAACACATAACAGTTGCGGATAAAGGAATATCGTGTTGGGAGTAGGGGAAGAATGTGGAATGAAACCCCTGATGGAGGTTAAGGGAGCCAAGTACCTGGAAACTCTTATATTTTTAGCGTTTCCAAGCCATAATTTTGACTATCATTCTGTAGTGAAAACTTACTAATAGAGCGCTTATATTTAGCGTTAATTTCTATTTTTGGGGAGGGGGGCTGGCTCTATCTCCCTTCCCTCCCACGATCCCTGATCCGACATTGCATAGTACACGTTTTGCAATCTTGTTTAATTGCCATGTACATAATTTACTAATCGGAAAAATGCGCACATAATGAAATAATTACTACGAAGACGATGTATCAAGATAATGGTTTTAAAATGAGTATTGATAATAATAATAATAATAATAATAATAATAATAATAATAATAATAATAATAATAATAATAATAATAATAATAATAATAATAATAGACTTAATGGAAAATTTTAGTCACGAAAGTAAACAACTACAAAATCTCACCTAGAAAATAGAACTTACCAGGCACAGTGGAGTAAGAGAACAGAAAATCAGCCTGTACCGGTATCCTCCTATATGGGATCTCCCCCATCCCTGCCTCTGAGTTCTCTGAACTTCTATCTAGTGAACTTGTCGAGTCCGTTACGTCCATTCTGCGGTGAAGCTTTGTACCTCGGCAAGCCTATATCGTATAACAACATTTCTTTAGTTGGAACGACATGTTTTGAAAATGAAAATTGAGAGATCAGAGACTATTGTTCATCTAACTTAGGACAAGCATCTCTGGCACCATGGACCAGCGTCCCTGGCATTATACGCTTAATTTCTATCGAAACAATATATATCATAAAAGTACATGAAAAATATTATTAAGGGATGTATGCTTTTGGATCAATTTACACCATCTATTTTACAATAAAACAAATACGCAGTACAAATAGGGAAGTTTATTTCAAAGACTTCCAACTCTTAGCGAAATAGATTTCATGCCAGTTAAATATTTACTTTTATCTGGATTATTGATTATTGCTTGAGTTTGAATTGAAATTTTTGCATTAGAAGAACAATGTTCTCAATTCATTAAAGTCAAATACATGCATCTGGATGATGGTCACATAATCAGTCTAAATGGTGATTTTGGATAATGTTCTGTCTAATACTTGCTGATTTTGGACGACGTTTTAGAATGAAAAGTTGGTATTGAGAGTAGGTCTAACTCTGTGCGAATCTCTAAATGTCTTTGTTTAAATTATTTTCACGTTTCATATATCAAAACCTAAACAAATTTCTTAAAAAAAATTATTTGACGAAGAATGTCCAGTAGTCTCGCAGTTATTTTGAAACAAAATTTGAACCATTTAAACATCTAATTTAAATACTAAAGTAATCATGACAAGCTGTAGACATCCACATTCAACCATGTTTGAAGTCTATATAGACCTCACCATTTAACCCTGCTTGAAGTCTACATAGACCACACCATTCAACCATGTTGGAAGTCTATATAGACCACACCATTCAACCTTGATTGAAGTTTATATAGACCACACCATTCAACCATGTTTGAAGTCTATATAGACTACAACATTCAACCATGTTTGAAGTTTATATTGACCAAACCATTCAACAATGTTTGAAGTTTATATAGACCACACCATTCAATTATGTTTGAAGTCTATATAGACCACACCATTAAACCATGTTTGAAGTCTATATGGACCACACCATTCAACCATATTTGAAGACTATATAGACGACACCATTCAACCATATTTGAAGTCTATATAGACCACACGATTCAACCATGTTTGAAGTCTATATAGACCACAACATTCAACCATGTTTGCAATTTATCTATATAGACCACACCATTCATCCACGTTTGAAGTTATATAGACCACACCATTCAACCATGTTTGAAGTTTATATAGACCACTCCATTCAATTATGTTTGAAGTCTATAAAGACCACACCATTAAACCATGTTTGAAGTCTATATAGACCACACCATTCAACCATGTTTGAAGTTTATATAGACCACAACATTCAATTATGTTTTAAGTCTACATAGACCACACCATTCAACCATGTTTGAAGTTTATATAGACAACACCATTCAACCATGTTTAAAGTTTATATAGACCACACCATTCAACCATGTTTGAAATTTATCTATATAGACCACACCATTTAACCACGTTCGAAGTTTATATAGACCACAACATTAAAACCATGCTTGAAGTTTAAATAAACCACACCATTGAATTATGTTGGAAGTTTATATAGACTACACCATTCAACCATGTTTGAAGTCTATATAGACCACACCATTCAACCATGTTTGAAGTCTATAGAGGCCACACTATTCAACCATGTTTGATGTCTATATAGACCACAACATTCAACCATGTTTGAGATTTATCTATATAGACCACACCATTTAACCACGTTTGAAGTTTATATAGACCACAACATTCAACCATGTTTGAAGTATATATAGACCACACCATTAAAGCAGTCTGAAGTCTATATAGACAACACCATTCAAACATTATTGAAGTCTGTATAAAGCACAACATTCAACCATATTTGAAGTCTATATAGACCACACCACTAAAGCGCGTTTGAAGACTATATAGACCAGACCATTCAACCATTTTTGAAGTCTGTATAGACAACACCATTCAAACATGTCTAAAGTCTATATAGACCACACCATTCAGCCATGTTTGAAGTCTATATAGACCACACCATTCAACCATATTTGAAGTCTATATAGACCACACCATTCTACAATGTTTGAAGTCTATAAAGACCACACCATTCAACCATGTTTGAAGTCTATAAAGACCACACCATTAAACCATGTCTGAAGTCTATATAGGCCACACCATTCAGCCAAGTTTGAAGTCTATATAGACCACACCATTAAAAAATATTTGAAGTCTATATAGACCACACAAGAAAAGCAGTTTGAAGTCTAAATAGACTACAACATTCAACCATGTCTCAAGTCTATATAGACCACACCGTTCAACTGTGTCTGAAGTCTATATAGACCACACCATTCAGCCATGTTTGAAGTCTATATAGACCACACCATTCAGCCATGTTTGAAGTCTATATAGACCACACCATTCAACCATATTTGAAGTCCATATAGACCACACCATTCAACCATGTTTGACGTCTATATAGACCACACCATTCTACAATGTTTGAAGTCTATATAGACCACACCATTCAACCATGTTTGATGTCTATAAAGACCACACCATTAAACCATGTCTGAAGTTTATATAGACCACACCATTCAGCCATGTTTAAAGTCTATAGAGACCACACCATTAAAAAATATTTGAAGTCTATATAGACCACACCATTAAAGCAGTTTGAAGTCTATATAGACAACACCATTCAACTATTGTTGAAGTCTGTATAGACCACACCATTCAACCATGTCTGAAGTCTATATAGACCACACCGTTCAACTGCATCTGAAGTCAATATAGACCACACCATGCAGTCGTCATGTTTGAAGTCTATATAGACCACATAATTTAACCATGTTTGAAGTCTATATAGACCACACCATACCGTGTTTGCAGTCAATATAGACCACACCATTCAGCCATGTTTGAAGTATATATAGACCACACCATTCAACTATATTTGAAATCTATATAGACCACACCATTCTACAATGTTTGAAGTCTATAAAGACCACACCATTCAACCATGTTTGAAGTCTATAAAGACCACACCATTAAATCATGTCTGAAGTCTATATAGACCACACCATTCAGCCATATTTGAAGTCTATATAGACCACACCATTAAAAAATATTTGAAGTCTATATAGACCACACAAGTAAAGCAGTTTGAAGTCTAAATAGGCAACACCATTCAACCATTGTTGAAGTCTGTATAGACCACACCATTCAACCATGTCTCAAGTCTATATAGACCACACCGTTCAACTGTGTCTGAAGTCTATATAGACCACACCATTCAGCCATGTTTGAAGTCTATAAAGACCGCAACATTCAACCATATTTGAAGTCCATATAGACCACACCATTCAACCATGTTTGATGTCTATAACGACCACACCATTAAACCATGTCTGAAGTTTATATAGACCACACCATTCAGCCATGTTTGAAGTCTATATAGACCACACCATTAAAAAATATTTGAAGTCTATATAGACCACACCATTAAAGCAGTTTGAAATCTATATAGACAACACCATTCAACTATTGTTGAAGTCTGTATAGACCACACCATTCAACCATGTCTGAAGTCTATATAGACCACATCGTTCAACTGTGTCTGAAGTCTATATAGACCACACCATGCAGTCATGTTTGAAGTCTATATAGACCACACCATTTAACCATGTTTGAAGTCTATATAGACCACACCATACCGTATTTAAAGTCAATATAGACCCCACCATTTGCCATGTTTGAATTATATATATATATATATATATATATATATATATATATATATATATATATATATATATATATATATATATATATATATATATATATATATATATATATATATATATATATATATATATATATATATATATATATATATACCACATGATTCACCCATATGTAGGAAGTCTGTGTAGACCCCCACATTCAACATCTGTTGGAAGTATACGTAGACCTCAACATTAAACCATCTGTTGGAGGTCAGTACAGACCCCCACAGTCAAATATCTACGGAAGTCTGTGTAGACCCCAACATTCAATATCTGTTGGAAGTCTATATAGACATCAACATTAAATCATCTGTTGGCTGTCAATACAGACCCCCATAGTCATATATCTATGGAAGTGTGTGTAGACTATAACATTCAACATCTGTTAGAAGTCTATATAGACATCAACATTAAATCATCTGTTGGCTGTCAATACAGACCCCCCACATTCAAATATCTGTTGGAAGTCTGTGAATAACCCCACATTCAAAATCTTTTGGAAGTCTATGTAAACTACCATATTTAATATCGATTGGAAGTCTGTGTAGACCCCCACATTCAAAATCTGTTAAATGACAATATAGACCAACACATTCAACCATCTGTTAGAAGTCTGTGTAGACCCCAACATTGAAAATCTGTTGGAGGTCAATATAGACCCACACATTCAACCATCTGTTGGAAGTCTGTGTAGACCCTCACATTCGAAATATTTTGGAGGTCAATATAGACCACCACATTCAACTATTTGTTGGAAGTCTGTGTAGACTCCCACATTCAACCATCTGTTGGAGGTCAATATAGACCCCCACAGTCAACCATCTGTTAGAAGTCTGTGTAGAATACCACATTGAAAATCTGTTGAAGGTCAATATAGACCACCACATTCAACCATCTGTTGGAAGTCTGTGTAGACTCCCACATTCAAAATCTGTTGGAGGTCAATATAGTCCCCCACATACAACCATCTGTTAGAAGTTTGTGTAGACCCCCACATCCAAAATCTGTTGGAGGTCAATATAGACCACCATATTCAACCATCTGTTAGAGGTCAATATAGACCTCCACATACAACCATCTGTTGGAAATCTGTGTAGACCCCCACATTCAAAATTTATTGGAAGTCTGTGTAGACCACAACATTCAATATCTATTAGAAGTGTGTGTAGACACCCACATTCAAAATCTGCTGGAGGTCAATATAGACCACCACATTCAACCATCTGTTGGAAGTCTGTCTAGAACCCCACATTCAAAATCTATTGGAGGTCAATATAGACCCCCACATTCAACCATCTGTTGAAAGCCTGTAGCGACCCGCACATTCAATATCTATTGGAAGTCTGTTTAGACAACCACATTCTGAAATTGTTTTTGAGTCCAATATAGACCACCACATTCAACCATATGTTTTAAATCTGTGTAGACCCCCACATTGAAAATCTGTTGAAGGTCAATAAAGACCACCATATTCAACCATCTGTTGGGAGTCTGTTTAGACACCCACATTCAACCATCTGTTGGAGGTCAATATAGACCACCACATTCAACCATCTGTTAGAAGTCTGTGTGGACCCTCACATTCAAAATCTGTTGGAGGACTATATAGACCCCCCCATGCTGCATTAAAATTCTCGATTGCAAAATTCGAGTGTTTTAAAATAATGATATCGTCACACGATAAAGGGTAATATAAATTGTTATATTGGTTTCGGCTGTCGGTCGTTTTGGACGAAATACGTGAAAAAAATCGATATTACTGATAACAAATCTAATTTGAGATTCAGCTATTCAAAGTGGGACAATAAAAACCGTTCATATTCCTTTTAAAGATGCACCCTGGATGACATCCGAAAACATACTAGATAAAAAATACGGCTTTATGATCCTGCATTACATATTGAAAATACCTAACATTGGTTCTTATATCGTCAAAAAGAGATAAGATCAATTAATGAAATATTGGAATCCAGTCAGTTTCAAAATAATGGTTTACAGACAACATTAAAAATTCATCAGTTCACTTTAAGGAATGATAAACAGAGAAAGAGAGCAGCTAAGAGAAAATCTTGGGATTCATTGATTTTAAATGGGTTAGCAGAATTTTATTTTATTTTTTATATTTCTAATATTAGGTTTTGTTGGTTTCAAAGGCATTTTAAAGGTCTTGTTTTCATGCAGAGGTAGCTGGAACTAAATACCTTTTCGAATGACACACTGAGGCCCCAGTTGGCCCTGGCCTATTGTAAAAGGCAATAGGGAGAAAGCTAAATATTTAATTACGTTTAGAAACAGTCTAGAGAACAAATTGATAATACAACACGCTGTCAAATTGTTAAACCAGACATCCACCGATTGCCTTTCTTTCCTCTTTCTTTCATTAGTGTTATTGAAGACGAAGCAAACAACGCCATAATCATTTTAAATCAATTTAGGGCGTTTGGTCTAGACTTAATTGATCCTGCGCTACTTAACGGGAATATCCAGTTCAATTAAATATTCCCTACATCGCACACTCGATATTTCTTTTAATATCTCAAGTCTTCCAGATTCGTGGAAACTAGTAAACTTGGACTCAGGATTCAAAAAGGTTGCTGAATAAATGTTTGAGATTGTATACTGTCTAAAATTGTTTAAAAGTGTCCTTGTATAGTTCAAAGTAATTTGATTATGCTAGGTCAATTAGACTTGGTGACTCGAAAACCAGTCTGTTAGTATATTTGGTGACTCGAAAACCCGTCTGTTACTAGAGATTATAGATCTGGAGGAATCTCGGTTCTAATTCAGGTCCCATAATAAACCTATGCAAACACCATGATATTAAAAATTCAATAACTTTCAATAATTTTGGATTGCTCATGACCAAACTTATATTTATCAGTATAGAGTAAACCTAGAAGTCAGCTTCTGTGCAGAGGAAACGATATGAGCCGAGGCACTTCCTGGAGCTGCATATGTTTGAAACATGTGCTTTCAATTCCGCACCAAAGAGTCAGGTGCTAATTTTAATAATGAATGTTCCAAACTCAAGACTATTAAAGAAATGAAATTCCATCAATAAAAATGTCCATATTTTAATGCATTTTCAATTAGGATAAGGTCTCAAAAAGATTCTATTTTTTAAACATAACTTGCATTATTAACCAATCCTGGTCACCCAAACCCGCATATACTCTATTTAAATTTCACCCGTTTCTAGGCTGGTTCCCATTTTACAATACAATTAGTACCGCGTGTCCTTGATCAGGCAAGGGAACTAGAGCTGTTCTTTGCGTCATATAAGCTTAGAACACATTTACCCAGCTCTGGATCAGGCAGGGGAATTCGAGCTGCTGTTTGTTTGATGCAGTAAATCCTTTGACAGTGTTTGGAAGTCGGTATTAGTTATTCAACTTATAAAAGTTTGGCATTCAGGGCAGTAAACCCTTGTGCTTACAACATTATTGATCACTACGAAAAAAGGGTTTTCTGACTTTCTGCTTTTCGGACTTTCAAGCCGCTAAGGAACGAGTCCCCCAAGGACCGATATTGGTTTAGTATATTAAATAATATATAACAAGCATGCCCCCTAAAAGATCGATATTGTTTTTAGTATATGTAAATAATATACAAAAAGTATGCTCCTCCAAGGATCGATATTGTTTTAGTATACGTAAATAATATACAAAAAGTATGTTCCCCCACCAAACGATATTGGTTTTATTATATGTAAATAATATACAAAAAACAAGCCTCCCCCCCTCCGAGACCGATATTGTTTTTATTTTATGTAAATATTATACAAAATGCATGCCTCCCCGGACTAATGTTGGTTTTAGTATATGTAAATAATATACAAAAATCAAGCCTGCCCCTACACCGAGACTGATATTGTTTTTAGTATATGTAAATAATATGCATGCAAATTATTATCTGACGACACCATACTATATATAGTCACTGAAAACTAAAGAAGAGGCTGGTCGAATCGGCGGAAATGGAAACATTGCATGATCGGTCCCGTCTGCGGTTATTGACTTTTAATGTAGATGCTGACAACATGTAAACGGAACCCAGACAAGCATTGCATATGGACATTAACGATCTTTAAGAAGGATATCAACATGAACGCCATATGGCATGCATATGTCAAAACATTTGTTTGGAAAGATTTTGGGAGAAAGTTTATATACAAATTTGAAATATAGATTAAGTCGCTTGTCGTTGGAAAGGCGTACAAATCTGATATTTCCACTTCATTAACTATCCTGACTTGCATCCAGGATACTTGTACCACTGAAGAAAAATGATCATTGGAAGAAAAAAAAGATATAAAAACAGGCGACACCTAAAGTGCATTTCAGACACAACCATATAGCATGAGAAAACCGGATAGGAGCGCTCAGATACTCCACATAACGAACATAAATTGATTTAATTGTTTAGAAAACACAATGGTCTTGCTCCAAGCTTTTTATAAGGTTTAATTTGACCTTTTGTTGTTAATAATAAGACAAACAACACCAAATCATCGAGCATCGTTGAGTCTCCTTTGCATGGAACACGTACTAAATTCTTGTCTGTCTTCGACGATTCATCTTTAGAAGACATTACCAATATAAATATTAATTTTGTCATCTATTAAAATTGTACAACATACCTGAATAGGGAAAACATATCATTACGCTGGTGATTGGGTGGAACAAGTCCATTATAAGATATTGAGAACCAAAAAAAGTAGTTATTATTTTTTAATTTTCATATTATATACTAATAAGGAAGAAAATATTATTCGTTAGTTCCATGTACTACGCACTTTGATGAAATTAATAAACGAATATTTCTGTCATTGCAAATCTTCATCAAATATGAAAACTCGTTCTGCGTAGTAAATGGATAAAAACCACACCCATCTGTTAGATTTATCTCACAATTATATGAAGTTTGCAATCAACCACACCCATCTGTTCGATTTATCTCACAAGTATATGATGTTTGCAATCAACCACACACATCTGTTAGATTTATCTCACAATTATAAGATGTTTGCAATTAACCACACCCATCTGTTAAATTTATCTCACAATTATAAGATGTTTGCAATTAACCACACCCATCTGTTAGATTTATCTCACAATTATATGATGATTGCAATCAACCACACGCATCTTCTAGATTTATCTCACAATTATTTGATGTTTGCAACCAACCACACCCATCTGTTCGAGTTATCTCACAATTATATGATGTTTGCAATCAACCACACGCATCTGTTAGATTTATCTCACATGATGTTTGTAATCAACCATACCCATCTGTTAGATTTATCTCCCAATTATTTGATGATTGCAATCAACTACACGCATCTGTTACATTTATCTCACAATTATTTGATGTTTGCAACCAATCTCACCCATCTGTTCGATTTATCTCACAATTATATGATGTTTGCAATCAACCACAAGCATCTGTTAGATTTATCTCACAATTATATGATGTTTGCAATCAACCACACGCATCTGTTAGATTTATCTCACATGATGTTTGCAATCAAACACACGCATCTGTTAGATTTATCTCACATGATGTTTGTAATCAACCATACCCATCTGTTAGATTTATCTCCCAATTATTTGATGATTGCAATCAACTACACGCATCTGTTACATTTATCTCACAATTATTTGATGTTTGCAACCAATCGCACCCATCTGTTCGATTTATCTCACAATTATATGATGTTTGCAATCAACCACACTCATCTGTTAGATTTATCTCACAATTATATGATGATTGCAATCAACCACACCTATCTATTCATCTCACGTTTATATAAAGTATGCATAATTGCTTATACAGTACTAGAATTGACAATATAGACATTGATATTTATATGCTATGTACCAAACGTTGAATCATTAAACAAAGATTATTTGGTAGAATTTCTTTGTAATTTGGGAGGTTTTTTTGTTGGGGGTGTGTGTCAGAAAATACGCTTCGATCTTTGTGTGGAATCTCTAGATAATGCATTGTTTTCAATTGTATGTGAAGCTATATGATTGAATAAATATTATTTTAACAAAAATGTGGGATTTATTATTTAATAAGACAATATTATTTTACGAAAATTCCCTATCATACGTTTTGTGAAAGTAGTGACAAAATAATTAATATAATGTGTTCTGTGAAAGACTAATTATTGATAATATAATTCCTAAACTAGCTTTTTATTTAAAGCCTGGTCAGTGATAATATATTTGACATGAAACTTGTACTTGCCAATAGAATATAATTACATAAACTTTTGTTCGTTACGTATATAATTGTTTTTAAAAGGGGTTAAATAACGACTGGTAGAAAACGCGAAATCGTCCTCATAGCAAATACATAATGTCCTTAAGTGTCTAGAACTGTAGAAAGCAATACAAAATCACCTTGATGAAGGTTTTGTAAAAGCCATGTTTAGCCACACCCCACAGAGACTTGTAATATACTTCACCAATGGGCATTGTATAGTTTGCGTCTTTCCTAAAATAACAATATATTTCACGTACAGGCTCTCTCTCTCTCTCTCTCTCTCTCTCTCTCTCTCTCTCTCTCTCTCTCTCTCTCTCTATATATATATATATATATATATATATATATATATATAGTTTCTAGTCTTTGCTCTTGAAATAAAAAACAGAAAAGAGCGAAGACAACATGCTTAGCAAAATTTAACAAATATTTTATATCCCTAGAATACCTTGTGGAAAATGAGAAAGAGAACCTATGATTTTACGAATCAAATCTATAAAATAATCAAAGAATTAAAGAAAGAAGTACTATTATTAAAAAGTCTTGAATGGATCTGAGTTCAAGTGCTGATGAAATCCAAAATTGAAGACGATGACGTCTGTTGTAGTTTGCGAAGTACTGTTGTGTAACAAGTTTCTTCTTGAATCACAGATTATAATATTCTAGGTTTGAAATCCGTGTAAATTTCAGTTAATGTCTTCTTTCAAGAATTATGTATCTCTATCAAGACAACAGTGATTTCTTACTCTGAGAAAGAATAATTTTTTAAAAAAGTTGTTGACCAAAACTGTCAATGACTCTGAAACAAGGTTATAAACTAGATACAGAGTTTCTATTATTAGGTGTTTATATGTGAAATAAAAGAAGAGAACATAACTCAATTCTGGACAATGCCAAATTCAGTAAACAAAGCTAAATTATAATAGCATGTAATGGAATTAAAAAATTATAACTATCAAATAAATATTAAATATAACTATTATATATTATATTATTATAAATATAACTATTAAATAAATCATTAAATTAATTATTCACACACACACACACATATATATATACATATATATATATATATATATATATATATATATATATATATATATATATAAATATATATATATATATATATATATATATATATATATATATATATAAGGTGCCTGTGTAAAGTTTTGTTATCCTGTCACATACCTCACTGTGATGATATAAAAAGGACTAACAAGGGTTAATGTTACTGAGTCCATGTTACAATGATGTAACAAGGCTTGCTGTTATTTAATCCGTATTAAAATGACTTAACAATACATAATGATGTAACGACATTTTATGTTATTGAATCAGAAGCAAATGCTCACCTGAATGAAGAATAGCTTTGGTTTTCCAACGAGCGTGGGGCAGTTATCCCGTTGGAAAGGTGACACCAAAGCCTCAAGGGGTACGATTCTGTCTGTTGCATAGATCAATCCCTCTCTACCATGAGTCAGTATAGCACAACCAAAGCAATCACAGTCGGAGTGGTCATACGCGGCAGCTGGAAATTAAACAGACAGACAAGTTTGATTTTCTTAATGTTGATCGTTCTATTGAAAAGCTGAGGTACACTCTGAGTCACATGTACATATGCAACAACTGCCGTCACATACTGTATCTTTTGAGACAAATATGAATAATAAGTACATCAAAATGTGGATTTGCATGTATTGAGTTAGAAACGTGGTAATTGAACAATAATACCCGCAAAATACCATACTTTATGACTGACCTAAGCTAAACATTAAACTGTCTGGACGGTTAGAAAGTCAATACCCCCCTCTGTCTCTCTCTCTCTCTCTCTCTCTCTCTCTCTCTCTCTCTCTCACACACACACACACACACACACACACACACACACAAACACACACACACACACACACAAAGCGAATTGATATCAAACGTATAGCATTTTGATTTTAAATCATGCAGGATAGAAGAAACGGTTGTTCTTTGCCTTTACATCAAATCACATGCGCAATGTTCCCTAGAGTATTTGCAGTCTCAGTCCGACGGTAATTAAACATTTGAAATGAAGATATATATATATATATATATATATATATATATATATATATATATATATATATATATATATATATATATATATATATATATATATATATATTTGGGGGTGTATGTGTGTGTGTTAACAAACGTATTAGCACTGTACTAGACTGACCTTATAATTGTACTGCAAATTAATAGCTTGTGAAAGCTCACTAGATCTGATTGCAAAGCCAATAACGTAGGCTTTGAAACTATTGAGCACCTTGACATATTCATTAAATCGATTACAGACACTTGTCACGTTCCTGTACGCAACGTCAGGTTTTCTGTTCGATGCTAATTAAACCATTATTAGAGTGACGTTTTTTCTACTGAAAGTGTTTCTGTAACAAGTACCACACGGGATAAAATACACTGGTCTGTAACAATTACGACACGAGCCAGATAAACAAGTCTGTAACAAGTACCACACGGGCTAAAATACACTAGTCTGTAACAATTACGACACGAGCCAGATGAACAAGTCTGTAACAAGTACCACACGGGCTAAAATACACTAGTCTGTAACAATTACGACACGAGCAAGATAAACAAGTCTGTAACAAGTACCACACGGGATAAAATACACTAGTCAGTAACAATTACGACACGAACCAGATAAACAAGTCTGTAATAAGTACCACACGGGCTAAAATGCACAAGTCTGTAACAATTACGACACGAGCCAGATAAACAAGTCTGTAACAAGTACCACACGGGCTAAAATACACTAGTCTGTAACAATTACGACACGAGCCAGATAAACAAGTCTGTAACAAGTACCACACGGGCTAAAATACACTAGTCTGTAACAATTACGACACGAGCCAGATAAACAAGTCTGTAACAAGTACCACACGGGCTAAAATACACTAGTCTGTAACAATTACGACACGAGCCAGATAAAAAAGTCTGTAATAAGTACCACATGGGCTAAAATACACAAGTCTGTAACAATTACGACACGGGTCAGATAAACAAATCCGTGAAAATGTACCATAAAGCCATGTCTATAACAGGTATCATTAAGGCCAATGTACACAAATCTGTATCAAGTACCATAAGGGTCATGAGATAAGCCAATATTGTTCACAAAACAGATACCCTTATCACAACCAGTAGGGAGGGCGTAACCTAATGCCTCGTTTTGATATATAGTTTGCTGCACTACTTTATCTATATATTTATATAGGCTGTTTCTTTGTGGATCTCGAGATAGTCATGCAGTCAGCCCGCCTTCCCTGCTGCTGTGGAAAATTAAATCCTTGTACAGCGACCAATCAAAGGATGCTGTCTCCTACCTGTGGCCCTGGTGTTGTATAGGTAAAATATTTCCCGCCGAATGACTGACCGCACAATCAATTTCACGTGATGTCCCCTGCGTGTTTGTTGTCAAGATGGGGGTGGGACTCCTCCGGCTTTAAAGTGCTTTTTGTGGAGTGTGTGCGGAGTATTAACGAATGTGAGAGTTGTTGTCTCAACCAAAAATTTTATTCAGACCAATGCGATTTCTCATTCTGGGGTCACGTAAATTTATCGTAATAAATTCATGTTGGGTCGCTTGAGCGTGTGGGAAAAAGTTTTTATATTAAATTATATCCATGTTGCCGGAACACTAATTTTGATGAATATTTTTCAGCGTATGTGTATCAACCCCATTAATTACCGCCAACATGTTGCAGTTATCTCTGATGACTTTAAGTATTTGAACTGAGTTTCATAAATCACATCCGTATTTATATGTCGGTGTCAAGAAAATATTCGAGCTGGATTTGTTTGTTTGTCTAAGATCACGTAATCGTATACTACGAGATTATTGGTGTCCCCGTCGAGATGATCGACTGACGGATCCTCATCGATATCAGTAATAAAGTCAATAATATCACCCGCGACCGATTTATCAGCTGCAGTCTCCTTCGCATTAAACCGTGTAACAAATACTTTGTTGTTCCTGGGTCGTAAGAACTATTTCCTAATTGCTTATGCATCATAAGTATAGAAAATGGTTATTATTTCCAACAAACTTTGCTTTTGTAATATTTTGAAATTTGCCTCTTTTCCAGAATATTTCATATATATTCACTGTTGAGTAGCCATGACGTAACTTATATATTCTAGAATTTCCCAGTGATATAAATAGCAGTATAAATAGAGAGGCCTTAATCCCACCGCTTCAGTTTAGTTCCAGCTTTGTAAGTTTGATAAAAGTCTGCATTTTTCTGAGATGGCATCAAGTGTCTGAAAGCATCCGGCAGACGCGGTTTGCTATGTCTGCGGTTAATTTATCAAGATAAGAGCGAAATAGTACTCCGTCAAAGCATCTACTAAGATGTGTGAGGCCAACCAGATATATTTTTGTATGCCTGTTGGTGACCAAGACCAATCCTGGGCACCTCATTTCACCTGCGAGCACTGCAAAACAATTCTGGAAGGTAAGATGGACAATTGTTGCTTAGAATTTTGTTACAAAATTTGTAAAAAAAAAAAAATAAAATTGTAAAAGCTTTTAATTTCAATATATTTTACAATTTTCAAAGTTATTAAAAAATATATCATATATGGAAAAATGTTGGGGAATCTCTTACACATTAGTAATGGATGACAAAAATGTACTAATAGTAGCCCTACCCCTCTAGTATCCCTTTTGGCTATAATAAATGTACCCCATTATTATAATAATCGACCGATTAATTACCCAAACCCTGACACTAATTAGCCTTTCATCGCAGATCTTATCATCCATTTAGCTAGTAATTCTTTCAGGTTATTAATTTTTACCGACTTTAGCGTGCTTGTCAACTTCACATCTGCGATATGTCGTTGTTGTATATCTGGACTTTTATACGCTACATCATGAATATGACACGCCTGATCAATCACATTCACTGGAGGCTATCCTGATATGGGTTCATTTCACTCATTAAGTCGGATATCAAGTCAGGTTTCAGAGTCACAACAATTATAACAAGTAAGATGTTTTTCGCCAGGATACTTAGCCCATGGAGTCAGATCGTCGTTGTTCATCATCGCTCTGAAACAATATATATATATATATATATATATATATATATATATATATATATATATATATATATATATATATATATATATATATATATATATATATATATATATATATATTGTATCCTAGGGTCCAGAAGGATGCTGAAACTGCGAGTGCTTTCTCAACCACATCCACATCGACGACAAAAATATCATTCAATACAAGTTTTCGTTTCTCTTGAGTTCCAGGAATCGATACATTCGTATTTTGTTTACGTGTATCTGCTGGGAGATAACACAATATGACACGTAGACCTTGATATTTCTCTCGACGAAGCAGAAATAATCGCTGCTGAAGTGAATCACGATCACATTTTCCACATTTAACTATCAAATCACTAGGATGCCATAACTTCCAGAAATCCTAGTTTTTGTTTCTGGAATTACTTTACGCATTTTTAGAGCACTAGACGCTATCCGGCTGCAGTCATATTAACATTTTAAATTCTTTCAACCACTATTTAATTGCTCTTTGGTCCTCGAATATTTCCTCACAATAAGTTACAGATTATTTTACCCAGTTGTGTGGGGAATCGCCAAAAAAAGGGGTTTGGAGATAGCCGTGATCGTCGCACACAATAAAGGCAGTAAATACAGTCACTGAAGAAACATTTTAACATGCATATTGATACCGTGCATATCTCATCCCAGATAATAAACTTAGGAAAATATTTCTCGTCCATCTATTCTGGGATCAATGTGTCTCCCTTCCATTGAAAGAAACCGTGATAGGTATGTGATTTAGCTTTTCGTTGTTTCATCTCTCTGGTGACCCGATGAGTCAGAGTCAGCACCACCATATCATTGTACAGGAACAGACTTATTGCGCATGTTGTTTTACATGAACCGCTTTGACAGTAAGATAAACAGTTTTATGCCTAGCAACAGGATCATGATCAAGCTGTGCTGAGGACGGCTGTCACAGCTGTGAGTTCCTGTAATATTTAGGTAGCGGCTTAAAATCTACAGATTAAAAATAATCAAGTATCATCTCGCCAACTTCCCCATGAATGCTAGCGTTCTCGGGAGCATCTCCTGCTCTTATACCACATTCATCTAATAATCCAATATTTATTTTATTAATATAAAATAAAACTTCGGCGACTCTAACCGCTCTATCATGAAAGATATCAGATTTATGGAATCATACACTAACGTCGAAGATCTTAAATGGGTATGGTGTAGAGAATTTCCATCATAATAACACACAACAGTACCCAACATAGTTCTATCGTTCAAGAATACACTCTTTAAGTACGCAAGCGTGCCTTTGCTTGTTGTGGCTTTGATTATAAAATCAAGTTCAGCCGCGTCGATAATTAATCGCGTCGATAATTAATCGTGCACAACTTCGTCGATGATGCGATGAGGCTCCGTGTGAAAATTTACCAATGATTTTTCTGCCCAAATCCATTGCAAGCGATGTCTTCCAGTAGTTGCCGGGTTCTGACATCTAAACTAGATTTTGTGGCCGTTACGAAATTATTGCATCACTCACTGTCAGCAATAACAGTATGATTGCATCAAACCTTATTGGAGAACAGCCACGTTGATTTTTCGCACTGCAATCGGTGATATTTATCGCCTGAATAGGTTATTAAAATGTTGGCCAAACCAAGCCACAACAACAAGATGAATCCCCTTAGGAAATTCAAATGAAACAACGAATGCAAATCCTGTCAAGTAGAAGTCGTGTAGGGGTCCATTTTCGATACCAAAGTCATCTCATGTTTAGGATGCCCAATTCGTTTAAAATAAGATACACACTCACCCATCCCAAGCAAACTTCCAAGGTAACACGGAGCCATGTCAACGGAGATAATTTCGTTGAAATCATATTTGGTATTCGACAACCCTCCATGCCCATACCGGGTACACGATCGCTGAATATCCAGGAGAAATTCTCTCGTGGTATACATGAGTTTTTCTTCTGGGCAAAATGAGCGACAACAGACGGAACAGTAAAACAATTACTCATTAATCGTTCTATATCTTCGTTGTCGTCAGAATATTTTCGTGCGACATCAGTTATCGTGGCACGATAAAGATAACCGCATGGTCGCATAAATTGGTCAGATCGTCTTTGTTCATCATCGCTCTGAAACAAACGCACAGACACTGGATCAGTGTTACTATTCTCACGAAGTTATTCAAATATATCTCCACCAGCGTCACTGCAAACATATCTAACTCGTTGATCTCGTGGAAATATGTTTATACCTGATGTCCAAGTTATGGTCAATTATAGTGATCGGAGCTCCATTTAAAAGCACTTTGCGCTATACAAAGCCTTGCAGATCATGCCATTGTAACATTCACAAATAAACCTGTGGAAGAGATTTGTTTTCTTTTCTGCATAGAACAAGAAAAGCGGTATTAATAACAAAACCGACTATTTCTTTGGTTCAACTATTTCTAATCACACCCTCGCGCGATGCTTTATATTTACTGATAAAAGGATGTGCTCGAAACGCAATTACTCACAAGCTTGAGTCCCAACTTCATGGTTGTTGTTTCCTTGCTCCATTTGTATAGCAAATATTACTTGTCTAAATTATATTTGATCGAATAAAAACAAAACAGTATCGAGGCACTGGATCACCGACTTTACTCAAGGTCCGTGATGCCATTTGTATAGCAAATATTACTTGTCTAACTTATATTTGATTGAATAAAAACAAAACAGTATCGAGGCACTGGATCACCGACTTTACTCAAGGTCCGTGTTGTCAACATCAGGGATAATCGGGTCAACTATTCTATCACAAATTTATTTGTTCGCCACCTCCCTCTTTCTATAGCGATTTAAAAGTCCGGTCATCGTTATCTGCTGAATGGGAAGTAAACAACGATTAATTTTAAATTAAGAAAGTAAAATAAGTGCATACTTGAAATTAAACTGATTCACATTGTGTGTATAGGTGTGTGTGTGTGTGTGTGTGGGGGGGGAGAGTTAAAAATTGTTCAGCTAACGTGGGAAATTTGTTACCATGAGGTTGGAATGTTGTGTGTAGTAGTGGAGTGGCGGTTTTCATTCGTTGAATGCCAAAGCCACTGGAATGTGACCTACTGAGTGGCGGCTAAACAAGCCATTGAGTGCATTGTAGTAGTATTAGTAGTATTATTAGTAGTAGTAGTAGTAATAGTAGTAGTAGTAGTAGTAGTAGTAGTAGTAGTAGTAGTAGTAGTAGTATGCCCCAGTTGTTAAGACTGTCCGAGGAGCTAGTTCCTTGGGGGAGGATAACAAATATTTACTATTACTTTTTTCCCATATCTTGTGTGGGATACGACGAGTATCTTTATTACAGTGCCCTATCTCGCACATAAAGACTGTTCGATAGTATTTTATTTCTTTGCACAAAAGATAATTATTTTAACCTGTGAACATACGAAGCAACGAGGGGTTATGCATTTCCAAATAGATTAATCAGGTGGCGGAGGAGGGGGCTTTGTGGCAAAGGAAAAAAAATAACATATCGTTAGGCTCCTTGTTTGGATCGCTCAAGATCTGCGCGATAGCTTACCTAGACAACATCCGCGACTATATTGATCGAAATCGTGCAAGTGATCATGACAACGCCAGGGGATATTTGTCATCCTGCCCTGTTTCGGTAGTTATTTTGTTTGAGTACCGTTGTTGTGTCCAAAATTTTCTGTGATGCAGTGACGTTAGCAGGAAACTGTTCGTCGATGATATCGGTGACTGATTATTTAATCGATGTAAAGTCTTGGTAATTTGAAGGATGGCATCACGGCTTCGTTGATATTATAATATTTGAGAAACAAGTTCATGTACCAGCCGTACCCTGCCTTAGCGATCGAACGTTGTAGAGTACCATGGTACACATGCGCTAGTTCGACTGGTTGGTTGCATTACTGCATCTAACATAAACCGGTGAAACAAGTCCGTGTCAGCGACCAAGGTGTCTAAATGTATAGTAACAATGATTCGTTGTCAAAAGTCAACGTTGGTGTATTCGAGCACGTACTGCGTTGAAAGTTTTCGTGATTGTTTCTGCATGTGTTTGTGTTCGAGCGAGATGTCATCAGTGAGTTGTCGTCTGGCTATACTGATTTTTTTTATCTTCGTCGATATCGTCCCTTATGCTAAATATTTTGTGATCCACATACGTCCACAGATTGTTCGCAGTACTGCCTGTGACCCTAACCCCTGTAATTAAATGGATTTGTTTTTACCAGGCCCTTATGATGGAAGGTTTTGATATTTTTGTGGGGTTATAAATGCTTAAAATCCGATTGAAAAAACCCGTCAACGGTTGGTGCTGAAAGTGGTGTTGGTGCTGGGGTTGCCACATCTGGCCACCCTAACACAGATCGAATCGTGCTGGTCCTGAAAATAACCACTTTATCTAGGTCAACATCAGAAAGACTCGTGGGATAAGAACGCTCATCTTTAGTGGCATATTTAGACAAATCAGTGTCGCTGAGACTATGGTGGTTTTTAACACTCCTACTTCAGGCGCTAAAAAACGATCTTCCATAAATATTTACCATATTATTAGACCAGCAAGTAGGTGTCTGCCTTTTTTCTGACAGCGGAGACCAACCCCGTCAGGCAAAACAAAATTAGATATAGGAAGCTTTTACTTGTATAGTTTCATTAGCGAAACGTTCCTTGAATTTTTATATCCCAACGGTACTACGAAGTTGAAGTTCCGAGCAATCTTAGACCCCGCCCGCCCTTTTCTGGAAGACGTTTTTTATCCGCGTCCTGTAGCTTTCCTTAATGACATTTTGCCAGAGGCTTTTGCAAAAGCATGGATGGCTGCAAGAAGTAGAAACATACCCCCAGTGGGTTGACTTCATCCCGTTTTTGGGAAAGAATTTTTAATCCGTGCCCTGTGGCTTTCTTTGATATCATTCCAGCAGTAGTTCGAACCGCACAAATTACAGCTGTTTTTGGAACAGCAGGGGAATCAGCATCTATTATTCCTGGTATGAGTGCAATAAGTAGAAAATTTTATTTTTGCTGTGTCTTTCATAGCAGCTGCAGAAAGATCGAGTCGCTTATCGCTTGGCGTCATTAAAGTGTTTGAGCTGACGTTCGGCCAGTGACAGTTTATTTGGGCCATGTGTTGCAGAGGATTGCAGAGTAAGTTTCATTCCAGAATTTTCTTTTCGCTGCCGATGGTAGCTTTTTAATCTGACAAGTTTCTGCTTACAAATGCACGATCACCAAAAATGATCGTCACGAGGCACGAATCATACAATATATTTCATTAATCCAAAACTTGAACAAAAGTTATCTAAAGTACATTTTAACTTTTATTAAGTATACATGAAGAGATGTAAATGGTTCCTATCTACTGACAAATACATGATTGCCACAAATTGGCGTCAAAATACCCTAACTGTGAAACGGATTCCATAAATGCAGAAGTCACAAGAAAACGTTTTAAAAACTGCATGTTTATTTGTCATTAATTATGTTTGATGAGATATAAAGTTTTTTTTTGTTGCCACATTCAGAATCGACGGAAGAAACATAGAATCATACATGAACTACGCTGACGTTGCTAAGATATTGGGTCTTGCAAGAAATTTCTATGATTATTCAAGGTCAGCTGGTCCATCAATGATGTTTGCCAAAGATACCAATGATCATCCTGGGAGCCGTAACATAACACTAAACGCCGCTTGAACTGAAGTCATATCGATGAATGACGACTTTTGCTTAGGATTTAATGCACTATGAGCAATGTTAAAAGGTGGCTGTAAAGCATTTCCATGTGCAATTCCATTGTTCCATATTTGTGGATTTTGCAGAATTGTCAGAAAGATTATATTTGAAGCCAAGCGTAAGAAAAGCTACAAAGGCTGCTGAAATCTAACGCTCTGTTGGTGATGCTGGTAAAGTAATACTGACAAACTTCTCACTGTGGATGTCAACAATGACACCGTCGTTGACCGAAGAGTAACGATTGCTATCGTTTATGGATCAAGGTGGTAAGTCAACTTTGTGGAAGTTTACAATGGACACATGACCAATAATGGATTTTTGCATAGCAAATAACATCACAGCAAGGTGTCTCTGCCCCGCGACATGTATTAATTGCTTTTCAAAATAATAATTGAATAGAATCAAAATCACGCAGTGCAACGATATTTGACAACTTTGGTGTTATTGAAGTTTTATTACGGATAAACGGGCATCAAGAACCACCTGAGAAATACTTATTGAATTTTAGTTATAATCACGATGCACGTGCCTATCATCGTTTGCTGACATTCATGGGACGTGATCAAAATGTGGATTCTGTTCTACAAATATCACAGATGGATTTTACAAAGTCATATCCGATTTGAACATCTGGATTTGTTCAAACAAGCAGTCGTTGATATACACTTTCGAGCTGGAGTAAGTGAACCCTCCAGCTGTTGCTGGCTGTTATAGAGCAATTGCTGTTATGCTGTCTGACAAAACAATGTTGCTTGAACGTGTAGGTAGATGAATGAGAGCGGTTGATACCCCAGTGGAAGACGTGCAGTTTGTACACCAGTAATTACATCGGGATTGATATTTATTATAATGCTATATCATTCCGTGAATGCACATTCGATGCTTATTGCCTGTTGACACCAATTTCTGACAATCATACGTTTGTTAGTAATGGCTAAACAAGGTAATGATAATATCATTAACAAAACCGACTATGTATCATCATAGTCTTTCAAACGTTGACCTACTTCAATAAATGCTTCGGCGGGCAAGAATCATATACTTGTATCCTGAACTTACGAATAATATTGATAATCACGTATCGATTAATCTTTAAGGACTGGAGCGTCCTTGTCAGATGCAGGTCAGCTACACGCTTGAACATTTTTATCATTATTTCATGATCGTTTAACACGAATACCATACTGGATTAATCCATCACGAGTCAACCAACTTCCTGCTATTAGATTAGACATGCGCATATATTTTTCTCTTTCTCCGATTCTGATAATAGTACGGGTGTACCAGTTAATGAAGCGATTATATTATTTGCAGCTTGAATTATTGCTTTACTGAAATTGGCTGGCATCGCTTCAGTGCTTGGGAGAGTAACTGGCTGTGGTTTTCGTCTATGTATTAATCGTGCTAGTCGTTCCTTGATCACAGAAGATGCTTTACTAGCAACATCACCACAGTACTAATACATTTATCACGAACAACATCAATAGCTTCCATTCCTAGTTGCTTTACAATCGGTATCCTTCTGAAAAGACAATGAATAACATAACTGAGTCCATGTCCACAGATCGTTTTGTATACAGACAATCGTGAATTTATCACTTGGACCATAGCATGTCGACGTTGAATATTGTGCATAATTGTGTTATTTTCCTGTCAGTGATTTAATTGTGATCAATCACTGTAATAAGCGTCAGCGATTGCACCAATAAGTGATCGATAAACACTAATATCCATAGCACCACAAGTAAATAATCGTTGACAAATATCAGCTGCCTAATTCTGGAAAAATATTACCAGCTCGTCGTCCAACAATTAATATATCTAGTCAATCAACGTCGGCAAGGACGTTACAGGGGCATGGGATAACAAGACCCCTTCCATTGGTAGTGCTTGTACCAGGCATAGCAAAACCACCTGCGTCAATCAAAATCCGTATCATACCATTATTCAGGCGATGCTCCAAGCTGGGGAATATTTTTTTGAAGTTCTTTTACTTCTGCAGCTTCCGTCTTTGTTTCAGATCGAGTTTTATCTTTATCTTTCCTCGGTACTTCTCTTTGCTGTTTCATCGCACGAATCCTTTCTTCATGGCGTTGTTCTTCTTGCTTCTATAAGTGCTGGGCATGCACATATACGAAATCGCAAAATTCTTTAAAACCTGCATCGTCCTCTGCGTATGTCTTAAACCAGAATGAATGCGATACATATATTTATGCCAAATCCACCGCCTCACATCTCAAAAATACTCGGGTTTTACATATTTATCTTTTTTCGCAGTATCTAAACGCTGCAATATCGAGTACATGGGTTTTATCCTTGATAGTGGCAACTGTCGTCTCAATAAATTTTTCCATAACATCAATATCTTTAGTCTTCTTTTGTCTTTTTTTGGCGGAAATGACCCCGCTTCAGGTTGCAGTCAAGAAGGTATCTGGGGTCTGGTCCACCACGCAAGGGACGTCAAATAATGGTTCGAGGACGACGTGCAGAAAGTTCTATAACTTTTTGTGACGCCTCACTTGTCACAACGATTTTCTTTCTTGGTTCCACAGTCGGTTTCAATAATTGGGCGGCCAATTCTGCAAATCCCTCCCTTGCTTCTTGTCGTGCGTATTTGCTGTTTGACAGAATCACGGACATGTATATATTTATTAATCGCATCTAATAGCTGTTTGCCTAGTTGGGTTGTACGAGATTTCATACACAGTACAGACTCACTCATTGCTATGAATATTTACTTAATCAATTACAGACTGAACTTAATACTGCCTGTTCTCACAGTCAGTCAATTGGTTATCCAATGAAACGTACTCTGCGGGAAATATTTTTTATATACAGTACAAAGGCCACAGGTAAGCGACCGCATCGTTTAGCTTGCTTCCTAGCTGTACACAACATTTCGATTTAACTTACAGATGGAGAATTTGGGTTCCTCAGAGCAGCAGGGAGGGCAGGATGGCGTATGATTGTATCTGGGTCTCACTGGATAGTTTCGTGTTTTGACACCCCCTTTAATTTCTAAGGTAGAAGGCATGAGCCTGATTATCATAACCGTAGCATTCATAAATTCACACATAAGCTAAATCTGTAATGTGGTTTACATTTACTTTGAGTTAGGCTTGTAAATGGGTTGCATTGTTGGTGACTGCCTGTCACAGTTAGACTAGCACTGGAGATCAAATGCGTATCTTGGGCTGCAAATGTGCATCCGACTTGGTTTACATATTTACATGTCTGCTTCAGAGGTAAATATCTAAAAATCTACATGGTTGAGGGGCGATGAAAAGTATGTTAATTTGTACTAGTACTAGTGAACTTTCAAAATCAATAAGGTATGTACTAAGTCTGTTAGCCTGCTTCTCACAGGAACAGGTTGAAAATAGCTCTTTTCTGTCAAAAATGAATGTAAAAAAGAGGGGTTGGTGGTAGTATAGGTTCAGTCTCAAAACCACCAGTTGCATAAGAAATTAATCTTAATACCATAGTCAGAATCTTACAAGCATCATTTCAACAAAAATCATAAGTTAGTTTTTATTTGTATCTTTAGTGTAAAATTATAATCATTATTCTGCAATAGATCATTGATCCTTATTTTTTTTCTCAAATTTCCGAGTCCTAAATGGTTATAAAAATATCTTGTACGAATTTATTGCAGAAAGCACCACAATAAACTTTAAAAAAATAATTGTCTTCAGATAAAAGAAAATATCTAGGTTCGAAATAATACCCCCTCCCCGTCCCAAAAATGAAATGGCCAGAACATAATAGTAGATGAATTCGCTCTGCCTAGGCTAATCGTGATACAGTTTGTCATCTAAATAATATATTTGAAATGGGATGACTGAATCTGATTAAAATCAGATATCCTACTTGAACATCTGACAATGACCACTTCGGATTCATATTCTGGTGACTTGTGCTCTTCCTTTGTATTTCGGTATGGCTGAACGTCTTAATTCGCGTTGATATTTCAAAACATGACACCTAAGCGGTCGCTGTCAGATCTTTCACATAGGACAGCAGAGAAGGGGAGGGGATCAAACATGTAGGGGCTCTGCAGCCCAAGATCAAGTCGTGGCTATAAAACGTTTGACCTTTACTATGAGGTCAAAAGGATAAACAAGCATGTCGCAGAAACAATTGTCTTAGCTTCACAATGATAAAAATTCAAAGTATTATAAAAATTCAAAGTATTATAAATGTAAGCAGTAAACAACAAAACAACAACGCAAATTTTATAAGACTGTGAGCTGAAACCAACGTCAAATTTACGCTTTAGCGTGTCGCAGAATGAATTGTTGAATCTTCTTGATTGATCAAACCAAGTATGAAGAAAAAATATTCAGAAGTTTTGGAAAATAAGAAATGAAATATATTAAACCAAATTATTTGTGCCAATTTTCTATGACACCAACTTTAAGTCCAAGGTTAAAGGGGCAAGGCAAGCTAGTGTCTCAAAATGAATTATTAGAGCTTCATAATGATTACACGGATAAAGTCCATCAAACGTTTTTAAAGTATCAAGTGAAATAACTGTAACGAAAACCTTCACGCCGAATTTGTGTTACCCCACAAAAAGGCGAGCGAGTATGTCGTTGAATGAATTGTCTTAACTTCCTAACGAATGATGTCTAGTCTCATGAGAATATTTAAGTTTTGGAAATATAACCAAATAAAAACTTTATGCAAAATCTAACAAACTGTTGAATTACATTCTTCAGAAAGTGTTATGTCCCGCTGTTCCCACTATCTCTCGATAGACCCTACACAATCAGACTGTTCCGGAGGTCTAATGGTTAGAGCGTCCGCCTCGGATGCCGGAGGTCGAGGGTTCAAACCCCGGCCGAGTCATACCAAAGACTTTAAAAATGGTACTAACTGCTACCTCGCTTGGCGCTCAGCATTAGGAGATTAATATTAGGAATGTTTGGCCAGGTGTCAGGATAATGTGACTGGGTGGACATTATGCCACATGTCTGCGGCATGATGTTCCAGTGCTAGACATCATTATTAGCTGTTACACTGCAGACATCGTAGCGATATGACTGAAAAATTTGAGTCCAACGAATGCATTCTATCGAATTTGGTGCATCGAAATTTGTGCCATTGTAATACTTTCTCGGAATGCAAGCTGATCTGTAGTTATGGATTGAGAAATTGTTGAAAGTAAGAACTAATCTTCAATAACTTTATTCGTCCTACGTCTAAAAATCTCTCAAAGATGCCAAGAGTGGATGACTGACACTACAATAACTTATTCTGTTTGATACGTTATCTGCATCTGTAATGACAATCAATGTAAAAAGTCCTGCTCTCCGCACGTTTTTCCCTTGCACTGTTGACACGATTTTGTGGACAGATTCTCAGATGTGTTTATTCGTGCCTATAAATTGCAGACTAAGTTGACAAGACAAACGAGGATTATTGATTGGCAAATTAAGACAACCAATGATTATCGATCGGTTAATTAAGAAAACTACTGATTATTGATTGGATAATTTATGTAGTCTTCAAAAGTCTTGCCTCATTGCATCTCCTCTCTTTTTTCTGGATCCAATTCACCTTGTGAAAAGACGTTATAGCAGCAATGCGGGAAACTGCCCCAATGGGATGGTGGTGGTGGTGGCGTTGATGGGAAATGGGGGCAACAGTAGTTGTAAGTAGTAAGGGAAAAGGCTGATTCTAGCTCAATGACTCCTATCCCACAGGTAAGCTCTGTCATACAGAGGTGATGAATTTTGTTTAGCAAAGTCATGTCATAGGTAAGAGAAAAAACCCATAAGTTTAGTAAAATTCAAAAATAATTTATTTCCCTAAAATACAAAAGTGAAAATTTAAAAAGAACTTACAGTATTGCGAATTAAATTCCAAATATTCTAAAAAACTTATATCACCAGTTGTAATGAAAATTGTTTATAATCCAGTAGTGTTCGAAATAAATCATTGATGTGTCTGTAGTAATGTACTAATATACCATTAGCCTCAAGTAGGATGATGTCTTCCAATTAATCTTAATAATACAATCTAAGATATCCTTGTCTGGATTTATTATACTTTAAAGTTGATATTCCTGTCCAAGAATACCATATATAAATACTTTGTATTTCTTGTGAATAATAATTTGAATAAATAATTTGACGCAAATCAAATAACGAACGCGAAATAAGACAGATTCTGGCTAAACATGTAAAAACTTTAATGAGTAATTATATAAAGCTGTAAGACAAAATAAGAACTCGGATCAGAGTCAACTTGATTCTAGAAAAATCCAAGCTGTCAGAAATATGTTACTAAACATTATAACAACGAATGTGGTAAACATCTGATACAACCAATTATTCCATGGGAAATACCGATGTCCTAGAACCAGACCCAAATAAAATTGTTTACTTCTCTTGATAATGATCATAATACTTAATCAATACTCAAATAGAAATAGTGACTGTGTATTTTTTGTTTACCAAAATAAAAGTTACTGGTCAGGTATAACATGAAGTTGATTTTTGGACAAAAGTCAGTTACAAACCGCAATATAATATTAACACAAAACAATGGGAACAAAATATAACAAATTCAAATTAAATATCAAATTATGTCCTCAGCGCTAAAACACACGTAAAGCTAAAATCATGAACTAGTGTCTTCGTTTCTTTTCACAAATTTATCTATTTCATTTGACTGCTTCCATTCAGTGCTTTTAATTAGAAAGATATCAAATATTAGGTAATTTATCGGTGATCATCACTGTATATTGTATAGATTGAAAACAAAGGTTTAAAAACCGAATTTTATGATACTGAATTAATTCATTTTACAGTTTTTTAAATATTTTTCTAGATACAAAATCCCAGAAATTGGAAGTAAAAGTTTCGTTGACATCAAGGTCAAGGTATACTGGTGCTCTGTCATTGAGGGTCGGCCCTAGCTGAGCTCGAACTTCCAAAATGGTGAAGAGTTTGGTTTATTGGCTCCCTTCATGAGCTTTTATGATTAAGCCGGTTTAAGGTTCCATGATACCACACATATAAATTATTCGGTAGCTAATATGATGGTGAGCATTCATGGTAAAGTTAGATATATTGCAGGTATTCTATGGAAGCAAAATGCTTCAACCAAAAACTGGTCTGATAAAATTAATCAAGATATATAACATTATTGAAAATAAAAGACCTACAAAATTTTCTTTTGTTATGTAAATTATTTGTGTATGTGTTCGTGCGTATGTGTTCGTGCGTGTGTGTGCGTTTAAATATTAATTTCAAATTCAAATTTACATAGAAATTCGCCTACACAGATGTCTTGGACACTCGAATAAATGAACATTCTTTAAGTTGTTATTGCGTTTCATTGGTCTTTTTAAACTGCATTCATAAAATTTCCGTTGTGTCTTAAGTGAGCTTTAAAAGCTTAAATAAACAATGAAAAAATAAACAAAGTCGAAAGGAACAATAATGGAAATTTAGGATTCTTCATTATTCGTGAAAACAGACAAACCCCACAAAAAATATTTAAATTTTACACCAGCTTAAATAGCATGAACTTAAAGTTAATTTGTTTTGCTCTTTGTTTTTCTTGGTTGTATTTTATATATTAATTTTTGGTTTGTTCTTAGACTTTAACTTCTATCTTTCAGTATTACAAGCATGTAACAATTATAAATATGATAATCTCTAGTACATACAGCAAGGAAATATTTGTGATTTTTTTTTAATATTGAGACTTTTCGGAATATCACCATGGAATGCACTTTGATTGGCCCTCCACAGCAAATGAATCAACACGTATTCCTTGTCAGTTTTTCATTGGTTTTTAAATCATGAACATAAGACATTTCCGGTAAAATACAGGATCAGGACATAATTTTGTTCTCCTCTTTAGCTGCCTTGGTATAAATATCATCCAAATCCAGCTTGATGTGAACCCATTTATTGCGGATTTTCCATTTCTTAAATGTTGGCATTTCTTTCTTGCGGACTATTTTAGAACTTTTTGTATCCAGTTTCTTAGCGTCCTTCTGATATTTACAGTCATAAAATTCTTGTAAGGATGTACTGAAATTTAAATAATAAATAATAATAATAATAATAATAATAATAATAATAATAATAATAATAATATCTAATAATAATTAATAATAATAATAATAATAATAATAATAATAATAATAATAATAATAATAATAATAATAATAATAATGATGATGATGATGATGATGATGATGATGATGATGATGATGATGATTATGATAATAATAATAATAATAATAATAATAATAAATAATAATAATAATAATAATAATAATAATAATAATAATAATAATATAATAATAATAATAATAATAATAATATCAACAACAGCAACGATAAACTGTACTATTAACAGTAGAAGGAGGGGGAGAAATAGAAACTTTTTTAACAGGGATCTAACATCCCTGACTGATTTAAAGACTTATAAAAATATGAAGCAGCTAAGAATTTTTCAAAAAGTAATCACCCAGAATAGTTATTGCAAATTTTATATCTATTTAAGTCATACTTTACAAAAAAAGATACATTTATATGGCACACAATATTTATTTATGTGTGTCCTTACGCAGCAGGGAGGGTGAAGAGACAATTTTATGAGGGTTTATTTGTGAAATAAAGCTTCCTACGAAAATGAACAGACAAGTGTCAATAACGCTAAACCGAGACCTATAACCTGGTTGAACTAAACCGAGGATTCTAACAGGGTTAGAGCAGTTTTGTCAATTTTGCTTTTTGATGTTTTTATTTTCAAATTTTTATGCGTCCTCGTTTACCAACCTGTAAAACATCCGATGGTTGTCACACTTTCTGTTACTGTGCAACTTGACATTCAAATGTGTAAAAATGGGTCAAATTTTTATTGAGACCTATGCGATATCGCGACCGAGCAACATGTAAATTTATTGTGATAAATCCATGAGGAATCCCTTGGGCTTTTGAGAAGAAGTTTTTAAACTTAATCATATCCATGTCCCCTGAACACCAAGTCTGATTGATGTTTCTTAGTGTGTGGGTATCAACACCATTGGAGACAACCAGAAGATTGCAGTCATCTCTGATCCCTTTAGGTGTTTTTGTATATCTCTGAGTAACATACGTAACATCGGTGTTTTTTTTGTGTCTGCCTCGTGAAAATATCCTTTTTGGATTTGATTATTTGTCTACCATTACATCATCGTATCCTAAGATATTGTTAATGTTCCCCCTTGAGATCATCTACCAACGGCGCATCGCTGATGCTTGTGATAAAATTAATATCATTGCGGTCCTCGTCCAACAACTTTGTATTTTCATTAAAATCTTCAAACACGTAGTAGCAACGCTGATCATCTATAGATGGTGTCACTAAATACAACGTATCCCACTTGAGCTATCTCGTCAATAGGTTAGTAACTGTTAGTCTGACCAGAAACAGATGGACCTATGATAATTGCTCTGATAGAATTCGGTAACCTTGGATGATGCTTGATTGGCTCTTTCTTTCATGTAGCTGAAAAATCAATGATATTATATGTTGTAGGAATATATAATAATTATATGGATTTATATTGTGTTCTCTTTAGGGCACACCCACCCATCAGTGGATTAAAAGCAATAACGAAGAGGAATGGGTGAAATGTACCAAAAATTACAAATGTATCTCTCATGAAAAAGGCGGAGATATCACTGCTTTACTGGTAACATTATCCGGGCTCCATGAGCGAGAAGTATCTTCCTGGATATAATTATTGTGGTCCTATTACCGACTTGATATCCGACTTCACGAGAAAGACCAATCAAGATCTGGAGAGTATCCATAAAATGGTATTGATCAAGCGTGCCACGTTCATGATGAAGCGTATAAGAATCCAGATTTACAACAACGACATATTGCAGATGTCAAGTTGATAACACTCTAAAAACTGTTTTTAAAAAAAAAACTCTCAGCAAATTGCTTGCTAATTTTGGGTAAGATCTGCGATGAAATGTAAACTAGAACTTGTGGCAGGTAATTAATCATAGATGACTGTTATATTGAGTCAATTTAGTATATCCCAAGAGGATGTTTGAGGGGTAGAGCAGCTATTTGTAAACCTGTTGATACAGCAGGTGTCGCAAGTTTTGTTGCTGCAGATTGGTTAACACAACATGCAATATGGCAAATTTATATACTACCATCTAAAACAAATCCAGTACGCACACGTTAATGTCAGCACTCCCAATGAAGTTCATCAGGTAGATATTTTGTTTTTACAACATAATACTATTAAAACTGGTAGACATCCATCACGCACATACAAATACGCTTTGACTATCCTTGACGTTGTAAGTAGATAAAAGGAAGCTGAACCACAATCAACAAAGACAGCAACTAAAGTTTTGTCTGCGTTTGAACAAATTTATCAATGTGTTTTAGCCTGCTATGGCCACATTTGTTACAGCTTGATCGAGGCAAATAAGGCTTATCATTCAACGGATATAATCGCATAAATAACTGCCGTCACAGGGTATGCTCTCTCATGATATGGTTTGTCCATACCCATCAGTATTTCGTGGATTGGATTTTTATTTAAAGTGCCAATATCATCAGCTCGGTTAGATTCTCGAACAGGCACGTTTATCATGGATAATCCAGGTTATGTCAACGGCATCTGCCGCTACGATAATGTTTTTTCTAAGAAGTTATATTTGTTAGTCGAGATAATTAACTGGATAAAGCCAAGAAAATTGTGATAGATATTGTAAGTGTTGTAATGCCGAGTACTTAGAACATGTACAAGCTGGTAACATTAGCAGTAGGTTTGATGAATTTATTAAGTGGTGTTCATAATGCTGATTCAGGCGCTACTGTATATATTTATACCATCGGTAATCTTTTGATTTCAGACAGCTTAATATCGATAACTACTGATGTATTAACAACTCTATTTGTTGCTATTGTCGACGTATTTATTTCGTTGCAGCATCATCGTTTGATTTTGGTCCTCTATGACCATCAATTTTAATTTTAGACATATTCGAAAAACTAGTCATTGTATCACGAGTTTTAGTAAACGCATTGATTGATCTCAGTTCCGATATTGGCCATATTGCTGTTCACGTGTTTGTTTTGTTGCTACATCATTGTATGATTTTGGTTCTCTCCACATTGATAATTTATTTTCTGCTTATGTTGAGATTGCCATACATAACATCTACAATTCTTCTGATGCGTCCAGTAATCTCTCCCATGGGTTATAAAAAACTGATTCCTATGAGTTTTTAATTTTATCGTTTAGCAAACACCACTTAGTTATCTTCGTCGGCATATCGGAATATATAGTGCATGCGCAGAATAATATCTTGCAGTATAGGTATGATATAAAATAGATAGATACTAGACTCCCACGATGAAAGAACTATTTAGATACTAGACAGATTCTTTAATACCATGATCCTCGTGAAATAAATTCCTAAGTGACACCCTTGAACATTTCTTAATGTCATGGTATTTCCACATTAAATGTCGAGTACTGCTCAAAAAACAGTATTTCAGTAGTCGGAACGCTATTTCGACTCATATGGGTCTTCCTTGAAAAGGCATATACCTCGTTCTTAGACAAATAAATCAAACGTGTTGAACGGCATGTGTCTGCATCATCTTAATATTGGCTCGGTATAAGAAATACAACCTCAATATGTATAATGTTATCAACTAGTTAGTTTATACTTTCAACCTTGTGCGAGTACAAGCAAGCGCTTAAATCAGATATCAGATGTCTGCCAGTTTGTTATTTTCACACCACTCTGCAGAATCACCGTTGTTACATAATCGGCTCGACTTTGACAATAACACACAAGTGAGTGAAAATGCCTGTGCTGTTGGAATACCCTCGTGCCCTAGACTTTTTGAGAAATGTGGTTAGGGAAACAAGACAACAGCGTGTTTTTCGAGCACAGCAAAATTGTACTTCACAACCGCATATTAGCCGATCTTTTATTGTCTGTGTTGGGTAAATGTTCTGAATATCCAGGACACAATCTGCTAGTTCGCAGTTCCGCTCCAAAATGGCGATAATTGACGTCAGATCAACACGTAAGATAACTATTGCCAAATCAGGTCTTGTGTTGTTCTCCATGGAAAATAATTATTCTAAAAAGACGAAGTACAGATTATGACATCTTACCGGACGCTACAAATACCATGTTCTTCTACGTAGATCACCGATGCAGTCAACTATTCTAGCAAGCACAAACATGCCTCTTTAGCTTAATGGGCCATATGAGCTGTGTGACTGTGACTGCTGTACAATACATTACAAAATCCAGCTAAGTATATAAACGAAGCTAATACATCGTTATACAATGCGTAGCTAAGGACATAGTGTTGCCATTTCTTACAATGCATCTGCCACTTAGGAAATCCTGCGCCAAGTACTTCTATTTTAGAATCGTTTTCATAGCTATCTTAGATTTGTCTGTACTTAGTCGACCTTATTGTACCATCTGATACAAGAGCTCAGTGATTACATGAGTCCAAAATGTGACAGGGTTGTAATAACATACGTTAGTAATTTCTAACAACATATTAGACCCCATTTTAACAATAATAGTCATAATAAATAATTTACATATACATGAAATAATGGGAATAGTAATGAGATATGATATTAATAATGATAGATTAATTATATCATATTAATAATAACGTTAGTATTAACAATCACATAATAATGAATAGATAGTTATGAGATCGATGATGATGGGATGTTCGCCATGATGATGATCGATCGTGCATCGATCGACGCGAATTTATATAAATGTGATCTAGATACAGTACAATAGATAATATGATAATAATAATGTATTGAATAATAATTGAGTTACGCAACTCAATATTGACAGTTAATAATTATGACACTACTAATCACATAAATAGATAATAATTATTATCAACTCGAACAGGTGCCACTATTGATTGAATAGTTGTTATACTTGATCACTTTAACAGTAAGCAAGCTCCGCAGGTTTGCGCGAGAATTATACGTAAAGGCAGACAACACTAGAGATCGTTCTTTATGACTACAGGGCTTATTTAAACATCCAACATGAGAGCCTGTATCTTTTAATGAAGCATAGATCTTATACAGAAATATGATGCAGGAAATTAAGAATCTTGTTCAATAAGAAGTGAATCACCGATACATTAGTATTGTCTATTCATATTCTTGCAAATGTTAAGGTCATATTTTAATTAGAGTCATACATATTACATGCAGAAAGAGTTAGATTTAATGTATGCTGATCACACCGATATTTGGTTTGCCTATGCCGTGTGTTCCGTTATAGCTCAGCAGGCTTGCAGTGGTGATAAGAGAAATACTTTGATGATGTGGGATTTTATTTGTGAGGATTTTTAGAAGACTATCATACGTAATAATGAACAGATCAAGTGTCAGGATCAAGTAACGACTATTATACATTTGAGACCCTATATGACCTGGTGTGACACACTAGAACCTCCTCAGAGGATGTGATCTCATACAGGTGTTACGTAGCGGGTTTGCGTAGAACATAGTTGGTTGCATTATTCTGAGTGATGTCTTTCTATATTTCAGAAATCAATCTTCTACCTTAGCACGGGTCCTGTTCATACCAGCCTGTAAAACCTTTCCGAATAGGTGTGTCACACTTATTCTGCAGTTATATGTTGCTCTGAGCAGATCATTACACTGTCGATTGCCTAGTGGCTGCTCGACTTCTCTCAAACTTTTTTTGCATTGGCGAGAATCCATGTGCACAGTTCAACATGTATGTTATAGAATATAAGTTACTAAAATGGCTTTTTAGGTTGATGCAATTTTGAGATGTTATATTACAATTGAGACCTATAGCGGATTATATATCAGCGACCAATCTCCAGACGCCACATCTGCAAATGCTAAAATTTATATAGATTAGTTTTGTAAATCCGATAGAGGAATCACATTGGGCTTTTTTTCCGAAGCTCTTTGGAAGGAAGTTTTGTTTACACCAGGGGGAAGGTATTTAGTTTAAACAGTAATCATCAACAGTCCTATGTTCCCCTGAACACACAAGTATTCTGATTGTTTAAGATTATCTTAGAGAAAGTGTTAGAAAAAAGAAAATTAAATTACTAGTTACACCTAGTGGGGTTATCCAGACGACCATATGCGCTTAGTTTTTGACACACCACGCAAGGATTAAAGCAGTATGCTCATGTATCGCCTTGTGATGTCGTGGATTATGTACTCTGTATCATTTATTCTCTGCTATAGTCAAGCATAGCGTAGACGACGAAGTGGAGATTGTTCTTTTTTTTTCTTTTCTTTCATATTATTTGTTATATTTCTTTGCTGTCTGTCCTCGTGAAAATACCTAGTTTTGGATTTTTTGAATTTTTGTCTGTGCACTATCTCACGTTCATCGTATGCCTATGATATTTCGTTTTTATTGCTGCAGGATTCACACCCTTGAGATCTATTGTCTACCATACTGGCGCGATTCGCCTGTAAGTTATAACATGGATCGATGCTTGTGACTATAAATTAGATTTTTCATATGCGAGCATGAGATACTTCCTCGCTCGCAACATAGCTTATGTGTGATTCTGTTCATATTCATCAAAATCTTCAATACACGATGCGAGAGTGTGGGCAGTTATAAACCTTCTTGCAGACGCGGCTCAATGGTTGGAGTCATCAAGTAGAATAGATAAGAGGGTATGATGTAGAGTAGGAGAGAGTAGAGGTAGAAATGCGAGACTGATGATAATGATAAGTGATGACGGGATCGCCAGAATTTAGTGTGTGAGAGCGTTTGCTGAAGGTGGTTAGAGTCAATCTAGTACGACAACGGTATGCCCAACTTGAGCGAGGTTGCAGAAAACGAGGAGTAGAGAGACGAAGAAACTCGGTCATAGGTGTTAGAGTAACTACTGGTATGTCTGACCCCCGCAGAAACAGTTGGGATGGTGACCTATGATAATTGCTCTGATGAATTCGAGTAACCTGTGGATGATGCTTGTTGATTGGCGCTCTTGCTTTCAAGTAGCTGAAAAATGATAATGATATATTTGTTGTAGGAATAAATATAATTAATTATATAGGAGTTTATATGTGTGTTTCTCTTTTAGGGGGAACAACCACCGATCCAGTGTGATTGAAATTTTTTTAATTTGTTTGAATGTTTATATTGGGGATGAAGAATGATTGGAGAGAAAGATGTAGATGGATGTAAAAGCGAATAACGAAGGAGGAGAGGAGAGAGCGGTAGAGAGGAGGTGCTGGGAGGATTTGTGAGGTGAAGAGGAGAGGAAGGAATAGGGGTGAGTGAAGAGTGTACGAAAAATTACAAATGTAGTCTCCATGATAAAGGCCGGAGACTATGATCACTGCATTTACTGGTAGTACATTATCCCGTAGGGACCGTGAGCGAGAAAGGGAGTAAAGTTAGGAGACTTCCTGGATATAATTGTTTGTGGTCCTATTACCGAGACTTGTTTATCGCAGACTTCCGTGGAGAGAAAGGAGCGCGAAGTCAAGATCGGAGGAGTAAGGGTGGTGTGGGGGATGACGTTGGCGCAAATAAATGTATGGAGTAAGCGGGGTGCCACGTTATGAATGAAAAGAAGGGTTATAAGAAGTCCGATTTGACAAACAACGACATATTCGGATGTCAAGTTGTCACAATCTTGTAAAAAACTGTTTTTTTAAGAATTTTTGTTATTTTTTTTGAAAGTAAAAAGAAAACTGGCTCAGCAAAGTGAGTGTGTGCTTCGCTAAGTTTTGGGTAAATGATGAGCTCTTGCTGCGAATGAAATGTAAACTAGAACTTGTCGGATAAGTGGGGAGTGGCAGGTATTATTCATTGAATGACTGGGAGGCAATGTTTATAGAAACAATTTAGTAAGTGTGCCCAAGAGGATGAGTGAGAGTTTGAGGGGGTGTAGGGGTGTTGGGTAGTAGGGGTATAGAGCAGCCTATTTGTAAACCTGTGAGAAGATACAGCAGGTGATGATGTCGCAAGTTGTTGAGTGTTTGTGCAAACAGATTGGTTTGTGTGGGAGTTGTGATGGAAGATGTTAGGAGTGAGTAGGAGGGATTGGGGATGGTAGAGTGAGCTTGATGGAGATGAGACAGAGCAGAGGTGTGGGAGTGGAGGAGATTGGAGAGGATATGAGAGAATTTGGAGGAGAGAGAGAGATGGGTATTTTGAGTGTAGTGTATGATTTTTTGGTTTGGTGAGTAAATCGTGGTTGTATGAATTTGAGCGGTTGGGTTTTTTTGGGATATGATAGGGTAGAGGTGTTTTGTGAGGTTGAGATGAGTGAGGGAGTGTTTCTGTGTTTTATCGTTGAGTAGTGGGAGTATGTTGTTGAGTAACATCAACATGCACCATATGGCCCAAAGATTATTATGACTACCGTCTAAAAACAAATCCGAGATACGCACACGTTAGATATGGCTCGAGCACGACCCAATGGAAGGTTACATCAGGTAGAAGGGAGTGTGAGAGGAGAATTTTGTTTTTACAACATG
Source organism: Potamilus streckersoni (assembly GCA_016746295.1). Taxonomy (NCBI): domain Eukaryota; kingdom Metazoa; phylum Mollusca; class Bivalvia; order Unionida; family Unionidae; genus Potamilus; species Potamilus streckersoni. The sequence continues at coordinate 12,181 of JAEAOA010002287.1, read as the reverse complement.
ATAATACTATTGATTTTAAAGACTAGGAGATAGACATACCAGTCACGCAGACAAATGCGCTTGTTGACATGACCTGACGTTGTAAAGTTTGAGTAATTGAATATTTTTGTATGAGATTGATTTTAGATATAAATTAAAAGGAGAGTGAACCACAATCAACAAAGACTCGGACAAACGAAGTTTTTCTCATTGTCTGCGCAGTTTGTTATGAACAAAGTTTTCAATGATGTTGTATAGCCTGCTGTAGGCAAGAGAGGGATGAGATAGAGTGTGGATGTGGAGGAGAGGGTGAGGTGAATGGGGACACATTTGTTACAGCTTGTAGTAGTTCGTGGCATTGAAATATTTATTTAAGTTTTATGATTAATAATGAAGATGCTTGGAATATGGCTCATCAGATTCAAAAGGAGTTTGATTAATCGCATAAATGAACTGCGGTACGTGTGGCTCTCTCATGATTGGTTGTTATGTGCCGATACCCTCGGATCATAGTTTCGGCGGTGGATTGGGATATGGATTTGTTTTCAGTTTAAAAGAAGTTGCCGCAAATGATCAACAGCTCGGTTTTAGATTTTTTTTGTGTTTGGTTTTTTAGAGATGTTTAAGTTGCAACAGGCAACGTTTATTCGTGGAGATTAATCACAGTATGTAAACGGCAAATCTGCCGCTTACGATAATGTTTTTTTAAGAAGTTAGGGTGAGAGAGGGAGGGTAGAGGTATGTGGAAGAGAGGGTGGAGATGAATATTTTATTGAATAGTCGCAGATAGTAAATTGGAAACTGGGGGATTGGGAAGTGATAGAAAGCCAAGAAAAAATGATATGGGTGATTGAGTGAGTGCGTAGGTATTATGTTGTAAGTGTTTGTGTTGTAAATGCGAGTACTGTAGAATGCGAGTGTGAATGAAGAACATGGTACAGCTCGAGGTAACAATTAGCGACGTAGGTGTAGAATTTATTAAGTGAGAGGATTTATTTTGTGAGATCCTTCGGACCCTAATGTGGGATGATTCTGGTGTTCCTTAATGCTTGATTGAATTCGGCGCTACTGGTACATGATATTTATTACCGATCGGTATTCTGATCTTTTGATTTCAGGGGAGCAGCGACTTTCTGTTAATATCGATAGACTAGCTGATGGTAGTTAACAACATCTATTGTGCTAGATTTGTCGACGTATTATGTTTCGTGATGGCGAGCTATCTTCGTTTGTTGGTGGTGCTCTATGACGATCAATAGTTATAGTGTAAGACATATTTCGAAAATCTAGTCATATTGATAATCACGAGTTTTGTAACGATTGAGTTGATCCAGTTCCGGATATTGGCCATGATAGCTGTTCACGTTTTTGTTTTTTTGTGGCTACAAGTATTGTGATGATTTTGGTTCTCCCTCATTGATTAATTTATTTTGCTTAGTTCGAGGATGCAGACGGCATACATAAACATCTACAATTTTCCTGATGCGGTTCCAGTGTATAGTCAGTTCCCATGTAGTGTAATAAGAATGATTGCCTATAGAGTTATGAGTGATTTTATATCGTTTTAGCACAACACCACTGTAGTTGATGTAGATCAAGGCGAGGTGCAGCAACCCCAGCCCCAGTCGGAGATCTGCGAAGAAGAGTATCGTTCAGGTGAGGAGGGAGTGAGTTTGATATAACTCGTCGTTGATTGTAAGCCATTCTTTCTGAGCACCGTGAAAATGAACCGCTTCGATAAGTTTAGTAGTCCACATCTGCGAGACGCAAAAAAAAGAGAAAGAAAAAGAAAAAATGAAAAAAAAGAGAAAAAAAGATTAGAGCGAACTCTCCTTAACCTCGTAAGGATGTTGGTATTTGGGATTTTATAAGTCACATTGCAGGTCCCATTACCTCTTTCCTGGTTGAATGCAGGGAGTCGAACTCTCAGTTCGAGATCTGCCGGATTGTGTATAATTACACTAAGCCCCTGTTTTTTTTTTTTAAAACTTTGACGATCAATGTCGTTGTTCTGGTGGATGAAGTACTGCGATGCTACGACTTCTTTATGAGGCAAGGTATGTGGTACGGGACCAAGACACAGCAACGTCCGTTCGAGCTACAGCGATGAGTAACTTGCACAACTGCAGTATGATTAGCAGAGTTGCTTTTGAATGTTCTGTGTTGGGGTTTGACATGTTGAATACATGAGCAAGGAAAATGGGCTTTCGATTCTGCAGACGATAATAAAACTTCCAGGTGGATGTCAGACATCAGTCCGGTGTAGGGATGATGCAACACAGGTGATGGGCCCCTTCAAACTGTTGGTGGAAAGTCAGGACTTCTACGAGGATTAAGATTAGGACAGGTTTTACAACACGTTTTTGTTGTTTTTTTGTGGTATTAATTCGTTCATTCCTTAAAAACACTGTTTGATGAAGGTGTGTGTGTTTTTTTTTGTTTTTTAATTTTAAATTTTTTTTTCTTAAGCCAGTCTCAGTAAATCCAATAATGGAGTATAGGAAGAGCTCCGAACACACTTGTGTGTTAGCGAGAGTGTTCGGTCACGGTCCGACTGTATTATGAATGATGGGGGTTCGTAGACAGTTTTCGATCACCTTGCAGTTTATAGAAAGGCCCTTTTGGTTGATGATTCATGTGTGCCTTTTATGCCTTCCAGGGGGACGGTATTAACAGCTCCAAGTGCAGTGCGTTTTTCAACAAATGAGGCCTTCCAGAACGCTGGGCATCAACGATGGTAATGTCGCTAGATGTGGTAGAGTGAGGATACATGTACTTCCTTCTTGGTTATTGGTTTTAATGCATTGCTGTGACAGAAAGGAGTTGATTGTATAACACGGTTGGGCTCGTTGAAGTGCTTCAGATGACGTTTATCAGAGTGTGTGTAAGTGTAGGACTTTATAATTTATCATGGGTAAGTAATTTAAATTTACTGATAGGTGCAAATAGATAACACAAGGATCCTGTGACGTGTTTTTTCGACTGGGGGGAATCTGTGAGACTCTTGCTACTTTTTCGTATCAAGCAGCAGACCTGATAAGCAGGCGATAGCATTGTTTGTCTGAGAGTATTAAAGTGTAGTGGATGGAGTTGCTCGAAGTTGCGGCGTGTCCATATTAGTGGTGCAGTGTGTGGGAGATTCATGGTTATAGATTAGTTTTTGCACGATTAATTTATGGATTTAATCTGGATTTAATTACGCCGCAATTAGACACGACGACATAGCTACGTAGAGTGGTGGGAAGTACAAAAAAAAAAGAGAGGGACAAGAGAAGAGGAAGACAACAGGTGTTTTACACCAGGGGTCAGGATGAGAAGAACGCATAAAAAATTTAAAATACCAATATTGAAAAAAAAGGAAAAATAAATACGTTACACTATTTAGAACCTGGTGTTTTTTTGCAACACGGGGTTAAAGGGTCTCATCGTGTTTAGCGGGTTAATGATCTTTTCATTGGTTTTTCTTTTTCGTGGAGGGTGAGGGACTATGAGGGTGAAATGAACAGAAAGAAGTAAGAGAGAGTTAGATGTGGAGGAGGAGGCGAGAGGGGAAGTGAGTAAGAGGAAACGGAAGGAGAGGAAGTGAAGAAGAGAGAGAGAGTAGAGAGAGAGAGAGAGAGAGATGAGGGAGTAGAGAAGGGATGGAGGACGAGAGAGGAGAGAGAAGGCGGGTCGGAGGATTCGAGATAAGGACTGACGGAAGAGAGAGTGAGGATCAGGAGTTTCGATATATTAGGCGAGAGTCGCTTTTACGTGATGCACGAGTACACCATAGTTATCACGCATCTTAAATTGGAGGCGAAATGGCTCTGAGAAGATGAGATTAGAGAGAATAGAGCCTAGATCAGGAGCTACTCTGATAGAGCAGTCGAATAGTAAAGGTCGTAGATCAGAGAGATTGATGCTACTAAGAGAGTTATAGATGCTTTAGAGAAGATCTTTAGATGTATGGGTCAGTATGAGATCGATGTTAGAGTGATTCACATGTTGACTAGTGGGCTATGTGTAAAATTTTAAATCACCTTGCCAACAACCAAATGGGGGAACAACAAACCCACACTCTATTTTTAATATATATTGTTTAGTTTTTAACTTCTAGATTCGCACTAGCCGTAGCTTAGAGGTGGGAAGGACTGATTAATGTAGGAATACTTTTTATTTTTTGGTTGCATTAATTGTGTTTTCGAGTAGGTTTATGGATTTATAGCATATATGACTTTATTCGGATTTATATATTGATCTTTGATATTATAATATGATTATAATTTTATATTTTATTATCGCAATTTTCAGTCTAAGTTTGGAGTTTCTCTATCTGAGTGAGGCGTACAGATTGGAGTGTTTTCTATAAATGACTGCCTGCATTTTATCTACGAGTAGGTTATACACTAGTGTTTATGAGACTTTTATAGCCCTAATTACGTGATGCTAGTTTTCTCTGAGCTCAATATCCGGGGCAATTTTATTAACCGTGTTCTTACGTTTTAGATCCTTATTGGTACCCCGAATTTGCATAGACTTTTTAACCCCCATTACTTGGTGCGTATTCACACTCCTTAGAATATTGATGTTACGCATTTTATCAGCCAGATTATTTGTTTATCTCAGAAGAGGCACGAGATAGGATGCCAATATTATTTATTATATTTTGGTTTAATAGGAGACTTAATTATTTGTTTTATTGAATTTAAAGGACTTTTGTTATGTTATGATTAGATTGCATTTTTATCCGTGGGCGATATTTAAGCCGGGATTAATGAAGCGCAATGAGCTGAAATTTTTAGTTATATTATCGCGATGACCGTCGCAAATTTTATTTTTTCTTTTCCGCAGTCTAATTATGTTTCCCTGTCATTTGTTGACCTACTTTAATTGTCCACTGACATATCTTTTTTAATATTGGCTGGAATATAAAGTATTTAAAGTTAGTAAGATTTTTTATTCGGTTTTAGAATGGGGGAGTTGTTATTTAATGCTATGGATCGTATTGTAAATATTCTTATTTAAAGGGCCACCGTTGAGTTTATTATCCCCTTAGTTTGAATATATTTTATAAGAGTTTATTTTTTAATATTAAATTAAAATGAGAATATATAAAATCCTTAACAACTTATGTTAAACTAATGCAATTGGCCATGTCATCGGTTTATACGCAAACATAAATATTTAACACAACATTTGCTATAAACAATATATAGATTTGACACACCATTTGATATAAATAACATATAGATCTAACACATTTGCTATAAACAATATATAGATCTGACACACCATTTGATATAAATAACATATAGATCTAACACATTTGCTATAAACAATATATAGATCTGACACACCATTTGATATAAATAACATATAGATCTAGCACACCATTTGATATAAGTAACATAGATCTGACACATTATTTGATATAAATATTCCAATTTTCACATTGATCTAAGAAAATTGATATAATCAATAGTGAAAATAATAAAGGGCTCTAAAGACAGCTCCGACGGGTGTCTATTAAACATGTAAATCATTTTGTTAAAGTACTTTAGGGCTTTACACAAGATTTAAAGTTCCTATACATATTTGTCTATTAAACATGTAAAGCATTTTATTAAAGTACTTTAAAGCTTTACATAAGATTTGAAGTTGCTATATATATTTACCAAGATCTTTGGGAACTTTGGTATTCCCTCATTAAAGAAAAAGACATCCACAAAGTATCATTGGGTACAATATCAAATATTTTGAAGAAATCATTAAATAAACAATAATATCTGTCTCTTGTACCTGAAATATATTTGTATACTAATTTTTGCAAATAATATATTATCAGTGTTAGAGCATCTCAAATGAGATCGTGCTTGTTGCTCATTCATCACTTCCTTCTCGTCCGCAAAGAATATTAATGATTTATCTATTATTGTTTTTAAGCTCTACACATCGCATTTACTTAAAATACACATTTGTGGTTAAATGAGTTGTCTTCCATGGACTTCTTTAAACAGAAGACATATAATGCTGTAATTCAACAATGCAGACAAAGATACATCAGTGCCAAAACTCTGTTAATAACACACCATCAAACCTACACGCTTTATCAGTTTTGACAGCTTTCAGTTTACAAATTGGTACCTTAACTACATTTTTAGTAATTTCATTTTTAGTTATGTCAACGTTAAGTTCTAGTATTCCCCCTGACGTTGCATCTTTAATCATTCAGAAGAATCTTGCGCAATAAAAAGATCGCCATAGGAATCAAGAACCTTACGTAGCTGTTTGCAATATTGGAACCATTCAATAATTTTATATTATAACCAGTTCTTTGCATTACCTTGCCTGTTTCAATGTGAGCCTATAAATAGAAGGTTTATATTTCAATGTGAGCCTATAAAGAGAAGGTTTATATTCATTTTGGACAAACATTTGTCTTTACAAACTTGGTATTACTCGTTGTTCTTTAGACATAATTGTTTATAAAGGTCATCCCGATTTCCGAAAATTTTCAATTTCCTCCAAAGACTATGACAGCTGTTTACTTCTGTCACATTCTACATTGGACACTCGTATCCTAGATTTATAGCTGTTTACTTCTGTCACATCCTACATTGGACACTCGTATCCTAGATTTATAGTTTTCTTCTGTCACATTCTACATTGAACACTCGTATCTTAGGTTTATAGCTGTTTACTTTTCTGTCACAGTCTACATTGGACACTCGTATCCTAGGTTTTTAGTTGTTTACTTCTGTCACATTCTACATTGCACACTCGTATCCTAGGTTTATAGTTGTTTACTTCTGTCACATTCTACATTGGACACTCGTATCCTAGGTTTATAGCTGTTTACTTCTGTCACATTCTACATTGGACACTCGTATCCTAGGTTTATAGCTGTTTACTTCTGTCACATTCTACATTGGATACTCGTATCCTAGGTTTAACCAGGAAAATCTCATCAGCATTATGACAGACATTGAGCATTGATTGAACAGTTTCAGTACCACATTTCAATGGTACAGCTTGGAGTAAAGTATATTACAAAGCGTCAGAATGTTTCTTTGAAATCATATTCCAGCTATATATCACTGTACAATTTAAACTGCGGTGATGAGCATCATTATTTACAATAGTATCGGGGTCTAAACATGTAATTTCATTTTGCCTGCTAAAGAGAAATGGGCATATCCATCGCACTCCTGCACAGAAAAGCTGTATATTAAAAAAACACAACCACAACTCACCAAAAATATTGGAATACAGTTTGGTTGACGCATGCACGTTATCAACAAATCTTGCACCATTGCTCGCTTTACAGAGGCAATTAATGTTACTATCCTGAAAGAATCTATAGTTCTGTACTGGAACATCATAACTGTATCATAATCCATCAGATGTATTCCCATATGAATACACACGTGACGGTCTTTAGTCTCTGGAGATAGTAAAGGTATCGTCCGGAATAAAGACTCGACATTTAATTCAAGAATTATAATAACTAACCAGAAAAAGTAACAATCGGGACACTTTTATTTCATTATTTCTAGGTAATCTTTTATGAATCATATACATTGATTTGATTTTTTCTTGGTAATTTTCAATGAAACATACTGAATTAAAATTTTTAGTAACCAGGATGTATCAGTACAAAAAAACAGATGATGATATAAATTGATGATCTTAAAATGTGTATATCTTTCTAGTAAAACAACAGTTTCTCGTAACATTGCAAGTGTATTAACTTCGTACCATCACAGTCACCCCACTTCGGACCATACGAGGTCACATCTCAGCAAATCGGGGGACCTCCGCCGGCTGTTAGATGGGTGTTTGCTTCAAGGATCAACCGTTGGAAATTTAGACCAGCACATATGCCAGGAATACTGGCCTTGGTGCCCACCACCTGTCATCCTTTCAACTGAATGCGTTTAGGCCTTCTGGAGTACTCCATGCATTTCAACCCACCGAAGACAAAGGACCTAGCTAATTACGTCGGATATTATATGGAAATAGCGTTCTCAATATTCCCATCAACTTGAGAGTCACTAATTACTTAAGCAAGACAGAAGTAAACAAGTCCCTAGACCTTCTACTTCATTATTTGATACTTTCTATAGGTGTGTCCTATGATTTTTATTTAGCCATACGTAAGATAAGATCAAGTATATTAAAAACACATCATCTCGAAGGACTGAGTCCATCCATACGGTATTGTACTGCCACCATTCCGTCTTCAGTCAAACAATTTGTTTCCGCTAATGTCGACCTGGAGTCAAGGTGAAAGCCAAACTCCCAGCTGTCTTCCTGAAAGCTACAGATCTGACGCATCGATCAACAACTTCTTTCTGAAGAACCGCTCTGACATGTTCACAGTCCAAACCAGCAGTCTATAAATCTACATAAGCCTTTCTCTAGACTCATTTTACCAAGCTTCATGTAGAAAGCGATAAAATTTGAATGCTGATTGATTGTGATTCCTCCCAAAGCATTGTAAAACTCATAGATGAACGATCTCCGTAAACAGCAGAGGCGATTCTCAGGAAGATTCGGTCTTCTTCTCGACTGCTGCAGTGACCACAAATCCAGTGACGTTTCTAGGGCTGGTGTCACCCAGTGCGGTAACTCATTGTGTCACTCCCATGGACCTCATTACGGCACAAAAATTCAAAACTTTTATAGGGTGCCATGTTCTTTTGACAGCCATTACCATTTAAGCAGAAACAATGAGGAAATCCATGACCGATCGTGTTGAAATAAATAGAATCACTTTGATGTGGATAATAATTTTTTAAAAAGGAAAAAAGTGTCAGAACATACAAGCTTAATAGTTGTTAAAAACACAATTATTATGATCCGCTGTGAATAAAATGCAAAGGCATAAAGAACTATCACAACATTTTTCGAACTAAGTATTGTGATTGCTTCATATCGACTTCCTCTGTTATAAATTAGCCTCAGAAAGTTTGCTTTAGTGCTATGCAAGTAAGTCGAAAGGTATACAACAAAAATTAGCCTCAAAATGTTTGCTTTGGTACTATACAAAAAAAGTCGAAAGGTATACAACAACAAAATATATTCACATATACAATTGTTTCCAAAAAGTGAATCTCGCAAAAAAAACAGTAGTCGAAAAGTGTCATTTCTTTGGGACAAGCGAACATGAAGGCGACAAGATGTATCCAATATGTTATCCTTTAGAAACATTCTCGATATAATGTGGCTGCATTGAAAAATTAACATATATGAGAATCATATATTGTAAATCAGGCTAGTTCTAAAAAATAAATTAGAATAAATAGACAGGTTTGAAAGCTGATAATCTCGAAATTAAGACAACACGCTTTGGACCCTCCCTATACGCAATATCAAATAGTATGGCCCTCATGGTGCCAATTCCCTCAAGATACGCTACGTCGAAAACGTTAACATGAAGCAGTTTGTTTCTGGACTATTCTTCCAATATGTGTTCAGCATTATCATTACCGCACTCTACCAACCATATGACGGTGTAGTCCTTGCCGCACTCTACCAACCATATGACGGTGTAGTCCTTGCCGCACTCTACCAACCATATGACGGTGTAGTCCTTACCGCACTCTACCAACCATATGACGGTGTAGTCCTTACCGCACTTTACCAACCATATGACGGTGTAGTCCTTACCGCACTATACCAACCATATGACGGTGTAGTCCTTACCGCACTCTACCAACCATATGACGGTGTAGTCCTTACCGCACTTTACCAACCATATGACGGTGTAGTCCTTGCCGCACTCTACCAACCATATGACGGTGTAGTCCTTGCCGCACTCTACCAACCATATGACGGTGTAGTCCTTGCCGCACTCTACCAACCATATGACGGTGTAGTCCTTGCCGCACTCTACCAACCATATGACGGTGTAGTCCTTGCCGCACTCTACCAACCATATGACGGTGTAGTCCTTGCCGCACTATACCAACCATATGACGGTGTAGTCCTTACCGCACTCTACCAACCATATGACGGTGTAGTCCTTACCGCACTTTACCAACCATATGACGGTGTAGTCCTTGCCGCACTCTACCAACCATATGACGGTGTAGTCCTTGCCGCACTCTACCAACCATATGACGGTGTAGTCCTTGCCGCACTCTACCAACCATATGACGGTGTAGTCCTTGCCGCACTCTACCAACCATATGACGGTGTAGTCCTTGCCGCACTCTACCAACCATATGACGGTGTAGTCCTTGCCGCACTCTACCATAAATCTGGCGTTATAGTTCTTACCGCACTCTAACAACCCTCGGACTGCTTAATACCACTTCAGCTACATAACTGAATGAGTTTCTTGAACGATTCATCGTCTCAAACATTGGCATGGTGACCATATACCTCCCTGGGGTCATGTCGCAAATAGTACTGATGACGCTGCTTGTTGCCAAAAGCTGAGGGCGTTGAATTCATGTTTGTGTGGGGCGCCAAGATGCATGCGACCCTTTTTTCGTTACACCTGCCACCACGCCACTTATAGTATATGGTCCCACTGTCATCATCTTGTAATGTGCCATAAAATTTCAAGTGGAATGGTGGAAGGTTAAAGCAGATAGGTACACATGTATAAACAGAATGAGTTATATGCTTTGTTGTGTCCCAGCGATGTTGGCGTTCCCACAGTTTTTGGTTCTCCTCAGCTCCTTCGACCATTGCTGGGGTAATGGCCCCAATTGTCCACCATCAACCATTACGTACGGTACAGTATTAGTTAGGTCGCATGAACCCACTGGACTGAATAATACAAATACTGTTTATATATATATATATATATATATATATATATATATATATATATATATAGATAGATAGATAGATAGATAGATAGATAGATAGATAGATAGATAGATAGATAGATAGATAGATAGATAGATAATTCGTTGCAATAACAGTACATAAATTGACTTTCACACATTGTTCATTCATTATAAATTATGTCTAAATCAACCGGAAGTTTAGAAGAAGATGGTCACATTTCACATCTAAAATGCCAAGTGCTCTCCATGATGCATAATACGCAATATGCCCATGCTTCCTTAGATCCAGTTATCATTAATATCATAATTGATTGGCACGGAGAAATTTATGAAACTTGTTGAATAATTTAATATGCCACTCGCTGCTATCAGAACATAGGATATAAAAATATTCAGTTTCATATATATCATATCAAATGAACATACGTCTAGCATCCTCTATTTATCTAATCACATTGTTAACGATGTCAAATAATTAATCTGGAATAGAGTTAACCCGGAAAACCTTTAATACCAGTATGAGGAAGCCATTCATAAAGCCCATGGTTTATGGAGTGGGAGGGACAAATTTATTTGAATACAACTGATGGCCCAGTCGTCATATTAGTTAGTTGAGTAGATTTTCATGTCAAAAACAGCCAGTTGACCTTAACATGTGGTGTATGCGCAAGCCAGTTGAAAAACTCCTGCCCGCTCCTTCAATACTCTGCGGCAGAATACGATAGCCTAATTTTTGCCATGGCAACCGCTGTTTTTGAAAACTACACTTTCGCCAGTGGCAAGCGTAGAAAAATTTAGTCGTCTCGAGAGCTTCAGACTTTTCGTAGTTCAAACGTTCTCATGTGTTTCACATGTTTTCGCGTGTGCCACTATATTCCTGCTGGGAAAATGCTAATGGCATGTTAGTCGAAATTATGGTAGCCCTATTTTCTTTGGGTTATGGTAGCTACACCTCGGCAATCCCACAATAAATTATTTATCATCGATAAATTTTCCAATATATCAATACCAGTATATCATTACCAATATATCAATACCAGTATATCAACACCATTATATCGATAACATATATCAATATCAGTACACCATTACAAATAAATCAATACCATTATTTCAATACCAGTATATAAATACCAATATAGCAATACCATCATATCAATACCCGTATACCAATAACTTTATATCAAAACCAACCTTGCAATACCACTGTATCAATACAAGTATTCTAATCCCAGAATACCAATACCAGTAAATCAATACCAGTATACCAAAAACAATATATCAACACCAGTATACTAATATCAGTATACCAAAACCATTATATCAATACCAGTATATAAATACCAGTAAACGTATAGCGATATGTACCATTATTTGTGAGCATGCTCAGCAAAATGACAGATGACAAAGTAGTA